>JAQQAC010011420.1:756614-862684 GCA_029783875.1 Phataginus tricuspis
TATTGTTTTATTCTTCTCAATTTTATTTATTTCTTCTCTGATCTTTATTATGTCTCTCCTTCTGGTAACTTTGGGCCTCATTTGTTCTTCTTTTTCCAATTTCAATAATTGTGTCCTTAGACTGTTCATTTGGGAATGTTCTTCCTTCTTTAAATGGGCCTGGATTGCAGTGTACTTTCCTCTTAAGACTGCCTTCGCTGCGTCCCACAGAAGTAGTGGCTTTGTGTTGTTGTTGTCATTAGTCTCCATATATTCTTTGATTTCTGTTTTTAGAGAATATTTTTATTGAGGCATTTGTGTATAATAAAATGCACAGATCTTCAGGAATAAGACAAGGATGCCCACTCTCTCCACTGTTATTCAACATAGTACTGGAGGTCCTAGCCACGGCAATCAGACAACACAAAGACATACAAGGCATCCAGATTGGCAAGGAAGAAGTTAAACTGTCCCTGTTCACATACGACATGATATTGTACATAAAAAACCCTAAAGAATCCACTCCAAAACTACTAGATCTAATATCTGAATTCATCAAAGTTGTGGGATACAAAATTAATATGGAGAAATCTGTGGCATTCCTATATACTAACAATGACCTAGCAGAGAGAGAAATCAGGAAAGCGATTCCACTCACAATTGCATCAAAAAAAAAAAAAACCTAAAAATGAAAGACCTATACTCTGAAAACTACAAGACACTCATGAGAGAAATTAAAGAAGATACCAATAAATGGAAACACATCCCGTGTTCATCGATAGGAAGAATTAATATTGTCAAAATGGCCATCCTGCCTAAAGCAACCTATAGATTCAATGCAATTCCTATCAAAATAACAACAGCATTTTTCAACGAACTAGAGAAAATCATTCTAAAATTCATATGGAACCACAAAAGACCCCGAATAGCCAAAGCAATCCTAAGAAGGAAGAATAAAGCTGGGGGGATTACGCTCCCCAACTTCAAGCTTTACTACAAAGCCACAGTTCTCAAGACAAATTGGTACTGGCACAAGAACAGACCCATAGACCAATGGAACAGACTAGAGAGCCCTGATATAAACCCAACCATATATGGTCAGTTAATATATGATAAAGGACCCATGGACATGCAATGGGGAAATGAGACAGCCTCTTCAACAGCTGGTGTTGGCAAAACTGGACAGCTACATGCAAGAAAATGAAACTGGATTATTGTTTACCCCCATACACAAAAGTTAACTCGAAATGGATCAAGGACCTGAATGTAAGTCAAGAAACCATAAAACTCTTAGAAGAAAACATAGGCAAAAATCTCCTGAATATAAGCATGAGCGACTTCTTCCTGAACATATCTCCTCGAGCAAGGGAAACAAAAGCAAAAATGGACTCATGGGGGACTACATCAAACTAAGAAGTTTCTTTTCGGCAAAGGACACCATCAACAGAGTAAAAAGGCATCCTACAGTATGGGAAAATATATTTGTAAATGACATATCCAACAAAGGGTTAACGTCCAATATATATAAAGAACTTACACGCCTCAACACCCAAAAAGCAAATAACCCAATTAAAAAATGTGCAGAGGATATGAAGAGACAGTTCTCCAAAAAAGAAATTCAGATGGCCAACAGACACATGAAAAGATGCTCCACATCACTAATCATCAGGGAAATGCAAATTAAAACCACAATGAGATATCACCTCACACCAGTAAGGATGGCCACCATGCAAAAGACTAAGAACAACAAATGCTGGCGAGGATGCGGAAAAAGGGGAACCCTCCTACACTGCTGGTGGGAATGTAAATTGGTTCAACCATTGTGTAAAGCAGTATGGAGGTTCCTCAAAAAACTAAAAATACAAATACCATTTGACCCAGGAATCCCACTCCTTGGAATTTACCCAAAGAATACAACTTCTCAGATTCAAAAAGACGTATGCACCCCTATGTTTAGCGCAGCACTTTTTACAATAGCCAAGATATGGAAGCAACCTAAGTGTCCATCAGTAGATGAATGGATAAAAAAGAAGTGGTACATATACACAATGGTATACTATTCAGCCATAAGAAAGGAACAAATCCTACCTTTTGCAACAACATGGATGGAGCTGGAGGATATTATGCTCAGTGAAATAAGCCAGGCGGAGAAAGACAAGTACGAAATGATTTCCCTCATTTGTGGAGTATAACAATGCAGCAAAACTGAAGGAACAAAATAGCAGGAGACTCAGACTCCAAGAAGGGACTAGTGGTTACCAAAGGGGAGGGGTGTGGGAGGGCGGGTGGGGAGGGTGGTAGAAGGGGATTGAGGGGTATTATGTTTAGTACACATGGTGTGGGGGATCGTGGGGAGGACAGTATAGCACAGAGAAGGCAAACAGTGACTCTGTGGCATCTCACTACACTGATGGACAGTGAGTGCATTGGGGTGTGGGTGGGGACTTGATAATATGTGTAAATGTAGTAACCACATTGTTTGTTCATGTGAAACCTTCATAAGAGTGTATATCAATGATACCTTAATAAAAAAAAGTGCACAGATCTTAGATACACAGTTTAGACTGTGGCGAGCACACCCGTCCACGTAGACCACGCGCCTGCTCTGTCCCTGCACAAAGTCCTTACACAATCCTGCCCCTGGCAGCCAGTGTTTTGCTCTCCACCACAACACAGTCCTCGCACCAGTGCCAGAACTTCATATAAATGGAACCATACAGTGAGCACCCTTTGGCACCTGGCTCTCAGCTCAGCCTAGTGTTTGTGAGGTTCACCCACACTGATGTATGTGTCTGTAGGTTGTTCCTTTTGATTGTTAATTTGTCTTCCATTATTCTGACACACTGTGTTTTGTTTCTTCACTTTCCTGTTAATAGTCACCTGGGTGATTTCCAGTTTGGGGCACTAATGACAAGGCTTCTGTGAACATTCTCGCACATTGTCATTTTATGGACATATGTTTTCATTTCTCTCAGATGAATAAAGATGGCATGGCTGGGTCACATCACATCACACAGTGTCTATCTAACTTTCATAGGACCTGGTCTCCAGCGTGGCTCTGTTGAGGGTTGGGTTTGTTCTCCTCTGTCCTTGTCCCACTGCAACAAAGAACTGAAGGGCAGAGACACGGAAGTGAGGCAGAGTGAAAGTTTTATTTGAATGCATTCCAAGCAAGGAGCGGCCAGGGGCCGGTGGACAAAGGCGGGCTGCTCGCTGTGAGGCTTCTGTTTGTAGGGTTTGGGGCAGGACGGAGAAGTCCTTGACAGATGATCTTTGGCCTGGGAGTCCTGGCCTAATTGGTAAAAAGAAGCCAGGGGCTGCTCTGTGGCTTCTGTGCCCGTCTGGGGCATTTTGTTCTTTCTTATCTGGGGAGAGTCTGTCCTTGGGTCTCATCTGAGAAGTGTGTGGACATTCCAAGTGACCCCTAGTCCTTGAAACTCAGCTAATTAACTCTGGGAGTCCTTCCTGGCATCTGGTTTTATCTCGTTAACTCTTTGAGTCCCTTGTAGTGGGTTTCACTGGCTTTATTCCCCCTCACCCACTAATGTCTACCCTTCTGCCTAACAGCTCCACTTTACACCCCGATTAGCGGTTCTCCCCGCTTGGTATGTCAGGCATTTTCATGGGAACCATTCCAGCAGCAAGTGCTGGTCCTCTGCTGTAGTTTTAACCTGCACTTCCCTGAAGTGACCTCATGCTTCTTAAGTAGGCTTCCTGATTCCTGTGCAGGCGCCCGCCCCTGCCCCGGCCCACCCTTGCACACAGGACCACTGGGATATTCACTGGGGGGTCCTGCGGATGCGAGGCAGTGCTGGGAACACAGGAACCCCGCAGGAGTGCACTCTCCAGGCCAGGGCAGCAAACATTCTGCAAAGGACACTCGAGGCTCTGCACGGCCCTGTGCCAGCTGCCCGGCTCTGCTGTGCACGTGGTGAAGGCAGCCTTACACAGATGTAAATGGGGGTGGTGTGTTCCAATCATACCTGACTTATGGACACCGAAATGTGGATTTCACATCATTTTCCTTTGATGAATTGTTACTTTTATTTTTGTTTTTAATCATTTAAAAACGTAAAAACTATTCCCAGTCTGAGGGCCGCATGGAAGCAGGTGGGGGTGCAGATGGCGCTGGGGGCCGCGGGTTCCACACCTGCTCTAGGTAAGCCGACACAGGCACTCAGACAGCCCAGCCAGACGCCCGGCAGCCTCACAGGGGCCCAGGCCCTGGCATGGAGCTGCCATCAGCCCCCCGGTGAGGGACTCCCTGAGGGCGAGGGGTGGGACAGCCCTGCCGAGGGGCCACTGCCCAGCGGAGTGAGACTGGGAAGGCCTCTGTAGCCGGCTCCATGTCCTTCATGGCCCCAGGGCAGCCCCAAGCTCCACACGAGTGGGGCTCCCCATACACACCCCTCCCCTCAGCTCCACGCCCTCCCTGTGCCTGGTCCCATCGGAGCTGGACGCGGCAAAATGCCCACCTCAGTCGGGCTCCCAAGTTCACCTGCCACCTCAGGCCCCCTTCTGGCCAGCCCCACGGGCAGCCCGAGAACCTCCCAGGCTCAGGAAACCTGCCTGGTTGGGGCTGGGGTGGGCAGGAGCCACACCGGGCGGTCTGCTAGGGTGGCACAGCCTGTGTAGGTGGTTCTGGGGAGTGCCTATGGGGGCAGGGGTGCCCATGAGGAAGCTACTGCATGCCTCTTAGCAAGAAGGCCCCAAAATGCAGCCAAGGGTGGGCGAAGGGGGATTAGGCCCACAGGGAACAAAGCATGTGGAGGCCCCAGACTCGCTGTTGCAGGGCTAGCCGCTGAGGCAGAGTCCTTGAGCACCCGCACAGAAATGGGGCCCACCAGGCCGTATGTTCTTGGCACCTGACCTGGAGGCAGGCAGGAAGCCACTGGCCTAAAAAAGGGCCTGGAGGCCTGCTGGCTGTGGAGGCAGGGCAAGGAGACAGGACCAGCTGGACAGATGGTGGAAGGCTGTGGGCTGCACCCCAGGTCCATGGCATCCTGCACGCCCACAGGTGCCCCCACTTTGGCCCAAGTGTGCCCTCGATGAGCCCTAACACTTGCACCCACCACACAGCAGTGAGTGACCTTTCCAGGCCCTGTGGACTCACTCATGGCCCCCACGTTGTGTCCACCCCTGGGGTTCAGCTCCATCCCGACAGCCCCAAGGTTCACCTAACGAGAGTCACACAGGACGTGCTCTTTAGGGCTGGTTGTGTCCCCAGCATTGTTCATCCGAGGCAATGGGTGGGGCTGGTCCTTCCCACAGCTCTGGGAACACACCACAGCCGGTCACTCCCGTACCAGCGGGCATGTGCACGGTTCCCAGGGACTGTGCTGATCAGGCTGTCAGCGTGCTCCATGCGTCCTCATGGGTGTTTCCTTGGCAGTAGAACTGCTGGGTCAGGTGTAGGTGCTTATTTAACTTTTGGGAATATTGGCTGTTTTTCAAAGCGGTTGTGCCAGCCTGTCAGCGTTCTGGTGGAGAGGCTGTGGTGAGACCTGGTTGGAGGGACCAGGGGCAGTGACCTCGGTGGGCACAGGAGGGACTGGGCAAGGGGCCCTGAGCCCGGGCCTGCAGGCAGGAGCCAGGCAGGCCAGCCTTGGGAAGGAACAGAAGAGGAGAAGGTGCAGAGACAGGGTCTCCTGATGTGGAAAGGCAGAGGGAGCCCGGCAGGTCCAGCCTCTTCCTCAGCTCTCCATGCTGAGTGACAGCTTCCTGCACGCATCACGGGTGAGTACACGGCACTCATTAACTTTTCTGGTCTCAACTTAGATATCATCCCCCATCACTAGCCACTCAACCTGCTTTTCTTCACAGCCCTTATAACCATCTAAAAATCACTTATATGAAAGTGGCTGAGATGACCATGGGTTCATTTGTCCATTCCGGGGACACTAGTGTGTGTGAGGTGGCAGACCCAGGTCAGAGTGCAGTCGGCATGGCCAAGGAAACAGCCAAAGTGGAGCTGGGGGGCCCTCAGGACACGGGCGATACGCTGGCAGCCCCACGTCTCAGAAGAATGCTGGCCATCCACCGCCCGTTAGGGGCTTATACGGACTCTCGCCTGGCCTCGCGTGGCGGCCGTTCAGAAGCTGAATCCTGTACAAACTTCTCGGCCAGCTCCAATCAAAAAATGTTCCAAACAACCTGTAAAAATGAATACACTCCCTGCTGTTTACCTTTAAAAACCCTAAACTTTGTCAGCAATTTGGAGCACAGTTCGGGCAGCTCGCTAAGTCTGTGTCCCCCAGATTGCAGTCCCCAAGGCCCCAGATAAGCGCGACTGCCTGGTCACAGCGTCGCCTCCTGTTGGCCGACGCTACGTGGTGGGACCCAGAGTGACTGCTTCCAACTCTGGCACCACCTCGGCTCACACGGGGTTCCTGCCAGGGGCGGTGGTTCCCTGTCGTCTCCTCCGGCCGCCCAGGTCCTGGTGGTGGCAAGTCCTCCCGGGCCCGAACCTTCCCCCTTGGTTGAGGGTCAGGCCTCCATTGGGGCATCCTGCGGCGTCAGCCTCTGTCTTCTCTCGTCTTGGAGGGGAGCATTCCGTCTCATCCGTTTGGGAGTGAGAGACTGGGTGTCAGGTTCTGGCTGCTCCTCCGGCGAGCACTCAGTTACAGGGAGGGGTCCTTTTCAGTGTTGCAGTAGGTGGATAGCCAGACACGGCACGGAGGGGGCTGGGGACTTGGGCCGGTGTTTACATTTGGCTGGATGTTTGTTTACATTCTAAACATTCTATGTAAACTGTTCTCTAGGGATGTGGAGAGGGAGGGGATAGGTAACAGACCTGCCAAGACTGGCTGGTTCCAACATGGAGGAGAAGTGGACCCTGACTTGACCTCAGAATACATTATATGCTCGTTAGCGGACTGAAACCACAGCCCTTGTGCCATGACGGTTCCAGGCAGACCATCTAAGGACAAAAAGAGGACATCACACCACTTCCAGGAAATCCCCTCCCTGTTCCTGGAAAACTCCATCTATCCTGGTGATATTCCTCCCCCTGCTTAAACTCCAGCTCTGAGGCCACCCATCCCAACCCCCACGGAGCGCTCACCTCTTGAGTGGGCCACAGTCCCGCCTCCAGGGTGTGCTTTTGCTTAATCAAACTAGTCTGCTTGTACCTGCTGGTGAATTCTTTCTCGGAGTCAAAAGCCCTCTCCGGGGCTGAGGTCTCCCCTGACTGGCAGGGAGACCTCCCCACGGTCGGACTTCCCAGCCACAGAAGGGACTTCCTTAAGATCAGCCCCCTTTGGGGACGGCAGCTGGATTTATATTCAAAGGCCATGCTCCATTACCCTGTGAATTTCTTCCTGGATGGACCCATAGTCCCAGAGATAACTTACACTCCAATGGCCACCTTGGGAAACTTCTGAAATCCTGGAACTCGTCTACTTGCACACACACTCAAAAAAGCCAAACCTAAATGAGGGGCACATCTCAACTGGTTCTTTCAGGCCTCAGAAGGAGATACCGAAAAGGTTGCCTGCCTTCAAGCTGTTCATTCAAAACTTCTGGGAGCTAATTTGGACTTTTCTAAAAGACTCTCAAAATTAGAGAAATCAGCTGACATTTGCCCTCCCCGCTTCCTCTGTGTGCAGTCCCTGCCACCACCGCTCCTTCCCTCTCCTTGTCTGTATTCTCCTTAGCAGACCTTCCTTCTGTCCCAGTGACCCAACACCACCTCTAGATCCTGGAAGACCTGGGGCTCCCACTGGTCCCTCAGACCTTACTGCATGACTTACAGGGAAGCCTGGGGAACCCAAACCTTTTCACTCCTTGGTCTAAAGCTGAGTACGGGCCACTGAACAACTGTCTTTGTCTTCCTAATCTCTACTAAGCCAGAAAGGTGGCTGTGTTTGTCAATCCCCAAACTTCCCATTTATCTCAAAAGGCTTGTCAATCAATGACCTTAGAAAACCAAAGTTCTCTTGAGGAACTCACATTTTTCTCTGTCCCTTGAAGTGATAAATCTTACCAAGCCTTCAAAATGTAAACACAGCCCACAATCACCTAAGTCCAAATGAGGAAAGAAGAGGCGGTGCGGGTAGGAGGCTCATAAAAACACAAGCTGCTAAAAGGGCCCTTTTGCCCAGATCACAGCCTAAGACAAAATGCAAATTCTTCTTCCTTGTGTCTTCTGTGCAAATGTTAGTAAAACCAAAATCTGTAAGATCTTTGCCCCTATCTGTGTGCTTACATGTGTGCCTATATGTTTGTGTGTGTGTGTATAGTAAATATGAGATACTTTCTATCTCCAGACCTGCTAAAATTAATTTATCAAAGAGCTCTACTGAGTTGGGTTGAAGGCAAGTATTTGTAAAGATTGGGCATTCTAAACTCTCAGAAAGGCAGAAACTAACCCAAATGTTTTTCCAGCTGACATGAAGTGGGAAAATATATGATATTAAACCTAATTTAAGTTTGCTGGCTTAATTAAAACAGAGATGTCTTTGGAAGTTATCAGTATTAAAACTAAAACTTTTATTCTACCTGGGTTTACTAAAAATAAGCTCATGTTATCTCTGCTAGAAAATTTGTCAATAATTTGGTATGGTAAAACTTTCACTTAAAAATAATTTCCAAAATCTTTCTGGTAACTTGAAACTTTAGATTTTTGCTAAGTTAAACAATAAAAATTTATTAAATATCTAGATAACTTCCAAATAAGATAAAATATTAAACATTTATGACTAACCATAGGTTTACCTACTTTTGACTTCCTTATTACAGAAAAACTAAAGATAAATTTGGGGCTATTAATAAACATTCTTTGTGCTTCATTGAAAAGAAAGATTGTACTATGCTGAAGCACACTAGGAATCATGAAATGTACTCATAAATGTAAATCTAAAGAACACTCATATAACAGTTCACAGTTGCTTACTACTTTTTGAAACATTGCTGAGTTATTTCTTCAAGAAAAAAGACTCCAGAGTACAGGTTCCTGATACCTTTAAGACCGTAAAATTAAGCTGGGTAAGAATTTCTGTGACTAATGGAAAAACTGGATTCTAGTTTTCACTAGAACTTAATGTTCCTAAAAGAAGTCTTATAACTGTAATTAAAGCTATTAAAAATTAGTAAGAGAAACATCTCTGTATGCAAGAAAAGTAGGATATGTGCTTTCAGCAAAAGAAGGTATAAAGAACAAAAAAGCATTTTTATTGAAGGAAAAGAAAGTAATTTTGTCCTAAAAGTGATGCTGGTTATTGAAACAGGGAAAATATAAAATATATGACAAAATTTAAATGTAAAAAGGAAGTTATAGAAGATTTATGGAAAAGGAATCTTTGAAATCTTTTGAGTTTCCTGTTGTCTTGATGAGGTCTTTGGTCATGAAAACTGAATCTTCTCAATGTTAAAAGAACTAAGTTTTCCTGAAAACTATGTAACTTTATGTTTCATTTCAAAGATGCATTTGAAATCTTTTATTGTCACTTTGCTTATATAATTATTATTTCATAATGATCTATGATCCTATTTAATCAAATGTTCAAGCCTTTTGATATTTTTGACATATTTTTCAAAATCAAATTCTAAATGGAGTCTTTTTGACCTGGCAGAAATTTTGGGAGTTTTTGTGGAAGGGCCTCTGGAACATTCAAAAGATTTATTAAACTAATTAGGTTTGTTGGGGGAGTGTTGTGTATTTTCCTCTGTTCTTGCCCCAGCCGCAACAAAGAATTGAGGGGCAGAGACACAGTAGTGAAGCAGAGTGAAAGTTTTATTTAAAGTTACTTAAAGAGAGAATAAGGGCAGCAGGGGACCTCAGCAAGGAGAGGTACCTTGAAAGGTTTAAGTTTTATTGAAAGAGAAAAAGTCTATGCACTTAGAAAGTGCAAGCGGCCTCAGAGAGAGGAGCACCCTGAAGGGCTGGGGTTCCCTCTTTTAAGGATTTTTTTCAGGAATGTGACTAAGGTCTGGGGATGCAGACGTGTAAGTGGTTCCTGAATATTTAAAATTAACTAACACAAGGAATTTACTGGTCTGATTTCTCCCTGAGATAGCCACGTCTTGGTCTGGGAGCATATCAAACAAGACCACCTGCCAGTCCCCAGGGTGGGCTGAGCCACTGTCTGTTTGCCAAAGAGTAAGCTAAGAATCCCACCTCCTAACTTCCTGATTTTTTACTATGTTGTTTACAGCTAGGCCTGCATGCCGAGGTCGCAGATAACTTGATTAGAGCTGAAGGAAAAAAACGTTGCATATTAGGTAAAGTTAAAAAATAAGCTGGGCCTGCATGATTAACACAATAAAGACAAGGGTACCCTCCTTTATCTGGGGAATATTCAAACATTCCAGGCCAAGTTACTCCTGGCTTTTTGAGCTTTAACTGATTAACTCATTAACTCTGGGTCTTTTTAGTGGGCTTTCCTGGCCTTATTCTCTTTCCACCTGGCTCATATCTATTTTCCTGCCTAACAGGTTTATTTAGTATGTTGAATCACGTGGGAACCATTGTCAAATAAGTGATGCTAAACCCTTAAAGTGTCCCAGAAATAATAAAATATCCTTATCAATTGTATTACAATGAACAGATCTTTAACCATGGCCATTTTTAAGTCTTTTTTCATTTACAGTCATTGTTTTACTCTGATGCTTTTGCAAATGAGCTATTTCTTCAAGAAGAATTATGGAAAATACTCCAGAGTTCCTGATACTCTGAAGACCATAAAATTAAGTTGGGTAAGAATTTCTGTGACTAATGGAAAAACTGGATTCAAGCAGAACAAGAATTGATAACATGGGATTA
Source organism: Phataginus tricuspis (assembly GCA_029783875.1). NCBI lineage: Eukaryota > Metazoa > Chordata > Mammalia > Pholidota > Manidae > Phataginus > Phataginus tricuspis. Next base: position 767,356 of record JAQQAC010011420.1, read on the forward strand.
AATGAACTGAGGAGGATGATTATAATTTCATGACTTTTTTTGAAACATGGCTGATTTTTTTAAATGTTTTATTTTTCCATATTTAACACGTCTTTTTTCTCTTAAGCTCTGACTTACAGAAATTTAATAAATTATACCTTTATCTTTCCTCCCTACTTGATCCCTCCAAATTCCAGAAATTCTCAAAGACAGCCCTGTCTCCTTGGAAGGAACTGTATCAGGTCCTCTTCACTAACCACATGGCAGTGGGACTTCAGGGACTTAAACTCTGGATATGCATTTCATAGCTAAAAAAAAGACTCCACCTGACATCTGGTCCTGACATCAATACAAGCATTGGAGATCTTGAACTCAAATTGGCAGAAAGAGAGGAAGACTGCTTCCTCCCAAGACTCTGGCTCAAGATTTCATACTTTAAGCACAAAACCTTTTGTTCTTTCCTTTATTGACAGTGGCTGCAAAGATGATGTCATCATCCATTATCTCCCAAACCCTTTGCTTTCCAGACTGCGAGATTTGTTATCAAAAACAAACCTTTCACCCCAGTACATCCTAATACTGCCTCTTGCATAGACTCTGCCTTTTTCTCAATACCTGCCAGTAACTCTCCAAATTTTCAGAATATCTCTGGCTTACTTTGTACATACAAAGGATATAATTTTACATGTGGATATAACCTTCAATCCTAGGCATATGAAAACCTTGATAGATGGCAGGGTCTTGGAGATACCGGACTTTTAGGAAATGTAACACCTCCTTCTACTGTTCTTAAAATGATCACCAATACTGAACTTCATTCAAGGAAAAAAAGTTTTATCAATGACAGATGATTATCCTGATGAGAGTCCTATGAAGATAATTCCTGTGGACAGTCTAGCAGCTACGACCTCCCTGGAGGGTGTTCTGGTGGCAGAGGGCATTACCTTCTCCAAGGGCTGTTTCCTCCACAGGAGTCAGGGCTCCTCCCAACGTGACCTCACGTTTCACAGCTGAACCAGGACCATGAACAGACCCGTTGGAGCCACTGCCCAGGCTTCTAGAGCCCAGCCGCGACCTCCAGACGCCCTTGTCGTGTTGTCTTTGATGATGATCGCCTCAGATTGTCTGCTTGCCACTCAGGGAGGAATCTGACATTAATACTTCCTGCTGTCGCTGGATAAACACCTCCCATCGAGTAGATTCAGAAACTGCCAAACTTTTAAACTAAGTCCCTCAGCCATCCTTCTAGTTCCTCATTAGGATGGTTACATTTTTAATTCTCTGATATTTTCTGCTGATTCCCATCGGGACTTGAGGCACTCCTATAATCAGGTTTAAAGTTCTGTTAACTGTTTAAATTTGTTCTTTACCTATTTTGAACTACTAATGACTTAGTTTTCTTTGCTGCACCACAACCCAAGATGTCAAAATCATGGTTGCCGAGGGGCTGGATGAAACTCATCAAGCATGTTCTCTGGTTCTGAAATCGAGGCTGCTGTTGGGGTCTAGGCCTCACTTCCCCAGAACATCCCATCGCTCAAACTCGGCTGGAAGTTCCCTCCAACCACCTCCTCCAGCACCAACCATTTTCCCAACAAGGGACACAACAGACCCAGAGCAGGTCAAGGAACCACTCTGGCGATGCAGTGGGACAGAAAAACAATTTTCATCAACAGTGGTTTCCAAGAAAGATCTCCATCCAAAGGGGGAAATGTGAAATATGATAAACTAAAATCAAAATGGAGGGAAAAATGGGAAATACAAAAAGTATAAGGAAAATAATTTACCTTGGTAATTCTGCCATTCAGTAAAAACCAGTGTGTGGGGAATCCTGAATTCCAACTGCGCCATCAAGATGGCCGCCCGAGGAAATGTGGCTACCGTACAATTTCCTGCTCAAGTCCTCACACAGGTCCGCTGCTAGTACCAAAGCTGCTGGGCATGCGCATTCACCCATATGCCATTGGTCAGTTATGTATGACCATATTAGCATAAGGTGTAACCAATCAGAAGAGACCACACCCTATATATTCCGTGTTCTGAGCTGCAATAAACGAGTCCCTGCTTCGACTGAGCTCCGTGTCGTGACTGATTGTCTCCAGTGATCTAGTGGCGAGCTACTGGTGGCGAGCGCCAGAGGCTGTGGAACGGGCGGACAGTCGGCTCTTACCTCCCTTGCTCCGTCTGTCGGGGCGTGCCTCTCTCGCCCTTCCTTTCCCTCCACTGGCTCGGAGGGTTAAGGAAAGAGCTAGCAACAGAAAGAGCTTGTAACAAAAAGGGCTGTAGTCCTGACGGTGAGCAGTACCGGTGGGAGATAGGCTAGAAACCCGGACACCAGTGCTTCGTTTTTAGTCATTAATTCTGTATCCAACACACCAACCGCATGTGGCCATGTGATATAATTGAGGTAAAATAAAAAACATGACTGTCGTTTCTGCATCACATCCTTCTTAGGTCTGTCTCTTCATTCACCCTGTGTCATCCTTGACACCTGTGTAGTCCTTTTAGCAACACAGTTCATGATACTGAGTGTAGTGAGATTGTGTGGGGCACATGCAGGGGGCAGGACGTGGCTGGGGAGGCTCCTGGCCGTCTCCCTGACGAGCTGTGAGAGGGAAGCATTTTCCCTTCCCTGTGGTTTGGCTTGTGTGTCATCAGGTGGGGACACTCAAGGCTGTTTTTGGGGCCCGCGAGTTAAGCTCACTCAGAGCACAGTAAGGATCAATAAATGGCAGCCCTCCTATTCCTCACCTGTGTGCGCCCTGGTTGGGCAGCGGAAACTCTACCGCTTTTAACTATAATGGACAGCACAGCAAGACAGCTTGCTTTTTGTCTTAGGACCTTTCCTTGAAATCCATGCCCCAGAGGGGTAGGGCTGGTCAGAGCGCACAGTCATCTCATGAAAGGCCAGAGAACTCTAAAAGATGGGTCAGTCTGCAAGGCCTCCAGCCAAGCTGGGCGGCACCCCTGCTCGCAGCGACTGAAAGCCCATCTTCCTGGCTTAAACTGTGAAGGACTAGTTATTCCAAGAGTGAATTTAAGGGCTGGAGCAGGTGGGTATGTGTTTGGGGGAGCAGAGGAGGGAGGTGTATTTTCCCCCGAGAAAAATGCAGCTGGAAGAGGGTCCAAGTAAGAAGATAACTTTGGAAGCATCACCCCAGGAAACTGCTCTTGGACCATAGTATCTGCGGGCAATTTTGACTCCATGTAAATCAGGAAACGTACAGCCCGAGACCACCAAGGGCAAGTCGGCAGCCGCAGCCGATCCAGTTTACCGACCCACCCCAGGGAAGGCATGCTCGCCCTGGGTCGCGGGCCACGCGGGCACAAGGAGAAGGCGCACCACCTGTGGGGCGCGGAGCAGGAGGCGTCCGGTGACGCTCACAGCGGGCTTCCCACAGGCTCCCGCCCTGGCAGGCCTCGGGGCCTCCTTGGGAAGCGCCCCGTTAGCGGCCTGGGCAGCTGTGCCCAGACGACCCCGAGGGGGAACGCGCACCTGGGGCGGACCGGAGGCGGCTGGCTGGGTCAGAGTGCCCAGATCGCGGCCAGAGGGGGACGCGTCCTTCGTCCCAGCAGAGCGTCTGAGGCCGCGATGCGGGGAAGGAAGCGGCGGTCCAGCGGAGGAGGGGTCGGGACCCGTGCCCGGGAGCGCTGTCTGCGCGCTAGCAGCGCCGGTCAGCCAGGCAGGGCCACAGGCCCGGGGGCACCTTCTTAGTAGGAACCGAGTCCCTCCTTAGCCGTCATCTTCAGAGTCTCCCCCGCCCCCGGGCGCCGGTGGCTTCCTTTCCAATGGGTACTCGGTCCCCGTAACGGCTCCAGGGCCTCGGTGCACCCGCACCTGGCGCACTCCCGGCTGGGGCGGCCCGTGACTGGCCCGCCCCTCCCCGGCCTGCCCCTGGCGCTCGGGTCCAAGTCTGCACCTCCCGCGACACCTCCCTCCTCTGCCGGCCCGGCCAGTGTAGGGGCCACACCGCAGCGCCTGGGTGCCGAGGGCGTGTCCCGCCTCCTGGTCCGTGAAACGGGGGCCTCCCCTACGCCCAAGAATTGAAGCCGGGAGCCCCGCCCCTCACAAGGGTCTATGTCTCCACCTGGCCCCGCCCCCACAGGCCCCGCCCCACGGGGGCCCGTCTCTCCCGGAGGCCCCGCCCCGGCGCAGCGCGCAGACGCGTCCTGTGCCAGCCGGCGTTGCCGCAGTCCCTGGGCGCCAGAGCCGCCGCAGCATCCCTGGCGCGCACGTCTGCTCGCCGCCGTCCTCCTCTCCCTCCTTCTCCTCGGCCGGCGCTATGGCGAAGCCGCTGACGGACAGCGAGAAGCGGAAGCAGATCAGTGTGCGCGGGATCGCGGGGCTGGGCGACGTGGCCGAGGTGCGGAAGAGCTTCAACCGGCACCTGCACTTCACGCTGGTCAAGGACCGCAACGTGGCCACGCCCCGCGACTACTTCTTCGCGTTGGCGCACACGGTGCGCGACCACCTGGTGGGCCGCTGGATCCGCACGCAGCAGCACTACTACGAGCGCGACCCCAAGGTGAGGGTCCGAGGCGGCCGCCGCGCGCTCGCGGGGCCCCCGCGTGTGGACGCCCCTCGGTCCAGCACGGCCGCCCCCAGTGCGCCCTCGGGGCCCGAGGGGTCCCGGCTTCCCGCCGCATCTCCCCGGCGGCCGGCTCGGCACGGGCCTGGCGCACGGCGGATTCGGGCCGTGACCCGCCGCAGGCCGTCGTTGTCTCCCCGGGTGGAGTCGGCGCCCGGAGACCCGGCCGCGGCCGCCTGCCAAGGGCCGGGCCTCAGCACCCCTGCGCCAAGAGCCCGACCTTGCAGGGGCGGCCGCTCCCGCAACTCCCGAGTCCTCGTGGAATTTTCCAGCCGTGCGTCGCGGCGGTGTCCGCAGAGTGGGTGCTTCCTCCTCCCCGCCCCGCCCCCCATCTTTTGTTTTTCTGCAGCAGCGCGTGGGAGAAGAGGGAACTGGAACCGGCCCTGGGCAGCTTCATGTGTTGGAAGCGGGTGAACTCAGTCATCTGCAGGGAATTGTGGGGCTTTTTTGGCTAGGCAGTGATGAAAAGAAAGTCATGGAGGATGCCTGCCAAAGCAGGAGGGCTCAGAAGCTCAGAGAAGGAACCTTCAAAGAAGGCTCTGGCTTTGAGGTTCCCACACCTTCCTTGAAGAACTTCACTTAGGTCACAGTAATTGTTACTTCTTTTAATGTTTTGCAGAAATTTATGTTTACAGCCAAACATACAAAATACGCCAAAGAAAAGCCACTGATGCGTCTCCATGGCTCTTAACTGCAGTAACTGTAGGTGTATGTCCTTTCAGGTCGTCTTCCATTTCTAAAAATGCGTACACATTTTTAAAAAGTATATTGCATATAAGTTTCCTGACTTTTCTTTTTCATTCATCAACATTTGCAACTTTTTCAACAGCTTTCCAAATGACTATGTTTCTTAAGCTTCTCCAAGATCATTGGTAGTTTCACCACTCCTAAACTAGCAGGCAAAGGACACCCTTGCAGGCCTGAGACCAGTTTGCGGATTTTATTTGCAGCGTACAGCTGGGCACTGGGTGGTTGCTTTGTTGATAGTGTTTTGGAGTATTTTCATGGGAAGTTGACAGATGTTTAGTGATTGCTAAGCATGAGGTTAATTGTTTCTCCAAGCTTATTCCAGGGCCCTGATTTTTTCTGAAAGAGAGTTGGTAAAAAGGACAGACTTGTTAGAATAGTAATTGGGCCACTTCATATTTAGTATGCAAGACAGTGTAGAAAGAAGTGGTACCAAATGGACAGTACAGGTTTTTACAAAAACTTGGAATGACTTTGCCAGAGAAACTGGCCAAGAGAGGCGAGTAGCTCCCCCAGAATTCCCTGCTGATGGCAGAGCTCTGATTTGCAACATCATCTTTATTGTCCATGGAGTGGATGACAAGGGTACAGATTTGCACATTCAAGGGCATTTCCCTGGAGCGGGACCAGGACACAGGACAATACCTGAGGGCTCCCTTTAGAGTGTTTATGTAATAATTAGATCCTGAAAAGGCCATTGATGGTTTCTGGGACTGTGGAAATGGCCCATCCTTTGGTGAGAATTAATCCCTTTAACAAAACAAGTTTCCTGATCCTGAGTTAGAGGTCTGAGTTTTAATTGTCTGCCGTGGTGGCTACAGGCAGAAATCTTTTAAGAAACTACACAGCCTGTAGTGAAAGATTGTTTGCCTAATTTGGTAAGGAAGGCCCTTTAAAAATGGAAAATTGAAATTTAAATGCTTCAGTCTGGCTAATTCATGTTGAAAATAAGATTGTCACCCCTTTTTCTGCAAGTTACATGTTTGCTTGTAATGGACCAGAGACAAGCCCCAGGAAGGTCAGAAACTGAGGGGAGGTGGGCTCCCAGTAAAAGTCCTGCAGAGCTGCACCCTCCGCCTGGGAGTGGCCTCAGGGGCATGTACCACCGCCCTTCAGTCTGGCGTAGCCTGACAGTCTATATTTAATGACTTAGAGTGCTCTTATTTAATATTTTTGTCTTTTATACAGCTATGCAAATCCTTAGGATTATTGGAGGAGAAAGTAGAAAACACATAAGCCCAAAGGAAAATAGTGTAATCTCACCACCTGGTAGTAACACTGAGTGTGCTGTGCATATGTGTGTTCTACATCTTTTTTCTATACTGGTAGAAGCACTTGCTTTTATTACACCAAATAGTGTCAGGTTGTACCTATTATTTCATAACTCTGCCAGCTCTGCTGTGTTTTTGGTAAAAGCAGAAAGGGTGGAAACATGAGTGCTCAGAGGAAGATTTTTCAGGCAACCTGCCCAGCAAATCAGCAATTCAAAAAAATCTGGCTAAAATTGAGAGGTTTTACTCGACAGGAGGCAGCCCTTAGTTCTAAAGATGGTTCAGGGATTTGCTGCGGTCACAGCAAGGTCAGGAGACTGGATGAAACTCCAGAGCAGGACTGCATTCGACACTCAGGAACAGAAAGGGCTGCATGGGGAGGGGTGGCTCACAGGAGTCCCAGCTCCTTTTAGTCCTCACCTCACCATTCAGTCTGGGTGGCCTGGGACCCGGGTGGGTTCCTTGGCCTCAGCTCTTTCATCTGTCAAATGCGGGGCAGTGGGTAGGTCAAGCTAGGTAATGCATGTCTGAGGTCCTCGCCATTCTAACGCCTTAGGGTTTTGTGTATGCTTATAAAATATTTCCAGTTGATAGTGACATTCCATCCAAAGAGAATCTGGAAATGCTTAAGAAAGATACAACACAAAAGGCTCAGATTAATACATGACCCTGAAGGAGAAAGTTGGGGTGAGACTTTTCCCCAAAGGAAAGCAGGTTAAATCCAGGTGCAAGGTCAGGACCCGACATGCAGACATGCGTTCTGGCAGTCAGAGGAGATGGCAGCTTGGACCCAGTTACAGGAGTTGGGGAGCCTGCAGCGACTTCTAGAGCAGGCAGGTGTGAGGTTTCTTCCGTGGGTCTGTAGGGCAGATGTGCGTTGTGGACAGCTGGCCTCTTGCATCCCTGCAGCAGTGAAATGCTCAGTGTGCTGAAGCTCTTTCCTATAAACTCGTGGCATAACCATGTGGTAGATAAAAGCAGTTCTCCCACAGGGCCAAACTGCCATCTTAAATATTCCTAATGCATCAACTACAGTGACCAGTTAGTTAATCTTCGGGTCGGCTGGCCCCGGGTGTTAAGGGTGCTGCAGGAGCGCCTGCTGGGGCCTTGAGTGCCCTCATCCCCCACTCACGAGATTTTGTTTTAAAACGAGTGGTGAGACCAGCCCCTGAATCTTGTTAACACACCCAGTTGCTCTGGTGTGTTTCCACTTGTCTGTGTGAAGTTGGCCCCATATCCCTTGGGCTGGCTTCCCCGACCCCAGGCAGCCCACCAAGCGGAAGGGGAGGAAGCCTCAGAGCACGTGCCATGACTTCACAGAAGACAGTTTGGCCTCAGCTCTTAAAGGCTGTGATGATGGTTCATTTTCTGTGTCAACTTGTCTGGGCTGCGGTGCCAAGGTGTTTGGTCAAATATTATTCTGGATGTTTCTGTGAGGGTGATTTTTGAATGAGATTAACATTTAGATCAGTAGGCTTTGAGTAAAGCAGATGCCTCTCCATAATGTGAGTGGGCCTGCAGTCGGCAGGGGGCCTCGGCAGGACACAGACTGCCCCTCCCCAGCAGGAAGGAGCTCTGCAGGCAGGCTGCCTTTGGGCGCCCAGCGGGACTCTCCCCGGGTCCCCAGCGTGCGCCGGCTGGTTTTGATCTTGGGTCCCCACAGTTATGTGAACCATTTCCTTAAGACAAATACGTATGTACGTGTTCTGGTGACTCCGTTCTTCTGGAGAACTCTATGACTTCAGACCCGCGGGTGTTGTGCGTGGCTGCAAGGACCCTTTGTGTCTTTACTATATATTGTAGCTGGCCTCATTTCTGCATACCGCCCCTTAAATGATTTTTAAAAAGCTTTATTTTATATGACTTCAGACTTTAAAAAGTTGCAGGAAAAACACAAAAAAATCCCATATATTCTTCACCCAGATTCCTCAAACATTAAACATTTTAACACATTTGTTATGCCCTTAACCTGTTTCTCTATATATAAATACATTTTTTCTCAGAACCAGCTGAAAGTAAGTTGCAGACTTGATGTGTCTTTACCCCTAAAAACTTGAGTGTGTGCTTCCAAAAATCGTGGAGACCCTCGTACACATCCCCAGGAATGAGGAAGCCCAGGACTTGTGTGTCGGCCAGACACTGCCATCTGTGGGCCGTACTCAGCTTTGCCAGTTGTCTCTATTAAAAGACAAAAAGGAAATTGAGATAACTCGGTAAGTCTTCTCAGATTATACCTATTTTTTTTCATTAAATGGAACGAGGCTTTAAGCCTTTTAGAGACCCACACATCCTAAGACGTGAAGCAGATAAACAACAGGTGAGAGCTTACACCATCTTACATACATAATGCATGTGGTGAAGGGAAGCGAAGTGAACGCAGAAACTTAGAAACATCACTGGAGGACAGAAACATTTGGTTAAGAATGAGGTCCATGGGATCTTCTGGGGTAGAAGTTATATGTAATTTCAGTTTTAACTTAGTGTCTTTGCTCAGCCTTGAAACGTCACTTAAACTGAAAGGTGAAAGTACCTCTGTTTAGAACACTATCACCACACTAGTTATAAATATAGTTCGACATAGTCCAGATCACCTAATGTAAACTGGCTGGGCTCCGGCTTCTCTGTCAGAGCTAAGGAGACCTCCGTGCTTGTGTGGCTGGGGGATGGGAGTGAGCAAACATTTCGTGGAGCTGAACAGCCTGGAAAGCAGAAGGCAGGGTGTTGCAAGAATGTAATATCACAGAGCGCAAAGTGAATTTGTCCCCGGAAGAACTGAGTGGTCTCTGATCCCTGCAAGCTCTCGAATTCTATATACTTCACTACATTTTCCAGGTGGACGCTGAGCAAACGGACCCATGTTCCGGTCCTGAGTTCCGGGACCTGTGGTGAGAAAGGAGACCCGTGATCCGTGTGGACACACAGTCGGCCAGTTTTCCTGCCGACTTCCTTCCTCAGGAAGCCAGGTTTCCCAGCACTTAACTCGAAAAGAATGCTCGAGTGCGACTTCACGGGTTGGGGGCTTGAGCGGGGCAGCGGCTACCGTCCAGCGTCGCACAGCGAACCCGGGTGGTTTATAAGTGTCCGTGGTGTGACCCTCCAGAGAGCCCCTCAGCCACGGGGCCGACGCTGAGACGGGCCCGCGGGGACGGGATGGGCCTGGCTGTGCGGCCGGGAGGACGGGCCCCTGCTCTCGCGGGGCCGTGGGCAGGCCGGACTCGGGCCTTGGGAGAGGCAGGAGCCCAGCAGAGGCGGCCTCCGTGTCGGCCCAGCAGCCAGTGTCCCTGCGGTAGGTGAGGGTGGCTCTGCCCGGCAGGGAGCCGCAGGGCCCGCCCAGGCACCGCGAGGTGGCGGGCGGCCTGGTAGCACAGCTGCAGCGCAGACAGAACCTAGCAGCGAGAGGAGCGCCGCTGCAATTTCCTGGCGCAGGGTGACGGGTCGCCCCGAGAGTCTTGGTCTCTCGGCCAGAGCAGTCGCCCATCTGTGTTCTGTGGCCATGGCTATGGGGGGAGTTCTTTTCCTGCGGGGGGGTTCAGACCCTTTCACTTACACAAAGACTCCAAAAACCCTTTTAGAAGAGAGAAAAGAAATTGGAGATGTCTAGAAGTCCAGTTCTATTAATCTCAGTTGCATAAACAGCAAAATAAGGCTCTGCTGTAAATATTAAGCTGTTTCCACAGAGTTCATGAACCCCTAGGGTGTCTAGAAGATTAGTATGTTGTTGAGATTATGTTGCTGGGAATATGTTAGGATTAATGTATGTGTTGATCATCTTTTCATCTGTGTTGAACAGAGCTTCATTATGCTTTTCAATGATGTTATCTGTTGGTGTAGGTTTGCATGTAATAAATAAATACAGTTTAAAAAAATTCAGGCTACCTCTAGGCCACTGAACACTTTAGTTAGAGTCATATTGTGAGAAGGGGCCATAAAAGAGAGTAGCTGTGTTCACTCCCGTCGGCAGGCCCCCCCACAGCTGCCATGCAGAGGTAGTGGGCCCTCAGTGGGTGACCATTTGGTTTTCGGACCAGCACTCCTGCAGCAGGGCTGCACAGAGGGTGCCTGGGGGTGCTGGAGAGGCAGAGGCTGAGCTGGGCCTGGGAGGCCTTGGACCTGCGGCAGCAGAGTAGGGGACCACTGAGGAGATGGCTCTTTGCAGGAGAGGCCCTCTGGGCTTTTTCTTGGACCAAACCTGTGCCCTCTGGCGGCTTTTTCCAGAATTGCCATCTGCTAATTAGGTCCTGCAACTCACCCTGAAAATCTGGCCCTGGGACAGGGCCAACACTGCCCAAGTCTGAGGCTCGCTCTGTGTTGCGCCCCAAGGTACATACATGTGGTGTTCTCAGAGAATGAGGTGGGGCTCCCCTGGCCACGGTGGAAGCCAGGATTGGGCCCCCGGGCGGCAGGACTTACAGGTCTGCATCGCCTCGAATGGCTCTTCGGCAAGCCTGTGATTTGTTGGTTTTGCCCTGAGCATCCTAAGGAAACTGGGGAAAACAGAATTAGCACATCGGAGGAAACTTTAAAAGCTCTGAAATCACACAGACAAAAACTACAGCAAAAATCAAGCTAAGAGTCCAGAGCCCTGGCCGAGCACCGGGCCTGCCGGCCTTCTCCAGGGGGGTTGTTCCCAAGTTCTCAGGGGACCCTGGGTGCAGGGGGCAGCAGCAGGCTGCCCCAGGCCATTCGCAGAATAGGCTCCTGAACCCTTGACATCTGCGTTCAGCTTGGGAGGAAAGCCGGAGAGTCGGAGGTTTAGCGCAGGCCCGCCGTGTCACGCCTCAGCACCCACGCCTGTGAAAGCAGAGGCCCGCGCTGCTCTCGCGGAGCTGGGGAGCCCGGAGACCTGAGCAGAAAGATTCAGCTACAACGTTGAAAACACATACTTCTAGTTAAAGGCAAAATAAAAACATCTTGTTCATATTCCTGACCTGTCAACTTCTATTAAACCTCTTGGGGAGAACCCCAAAGGCAGGTGTGGGGGGAGCAGCGCAGAGGAGGGGCTCTGCCGGCTGTCCGACGCTCACCCAGCCCTGAGGGGAGGGCCGGAGGTGCGGCGCTATGGAAACCCCTTAGGCTAGGAAACCAGGACATGTGCCGTGTAAACAACGTCCACGGTGGAGTCAGGAAGAGGCGACGGGCCGTGAGCGGCAGGACAGGCTGCACTCGGCGAGGCTGTTTGTGATTTCAAGGGCCTTGGAATTATGGAAACCATACATTCAGGTGATTTAGGGAGATGCGGGCAGAGGCATTTTTGTTACACTGTCTTTATGATGGGAAGTATTCTATTTTATATACATTTGCTTTACTGTAATTTGTGAAGTTTTTGTACATTTCAACTGTTGTTTTGTAACTGCTTTGATGAGATGAAATACAGATACCACCGAAGCCGCCCGTCTGAGGTGTGCAGGTCAGTGGTCTTGGTTCATTCACAGAGTTGTGCAGCCATCACCACGACCAGCTCAACACGGTCATTGCCCCAGAAACCCCCATCCTCTAGCCACCACCCAGCCCGGGCCTGGGCAGCTGCTCACTTACATTCTGCCTCTGGCCCTGCATTCCAAGTAAGTGGGGTCAGAGGACGTGTGTCCTCCGTGACGGGCCTCCTTCATTGTGTTTCCTAGGTTCATTCTTGTAGCATCCGTCAGGGCATGATTCCTTCCTATGGTTGAATCTTATTCCAGTATGTAGACCACATTTCATTTATCCATTCAGCAACTGATCAACACTTTAGTTTCCACGTTTTAGCTATTATAGACAAGGTTTTTTTGATTGGAGTACAGTTGTTATATAATATATCGGTTTCAGAGGTACGACATAGAGACTGGGTAATTTTATGCAGGTACTAAGTCTCACCACGTAAGTGTAGTTATCCCTGTTACCATATCAAGATATTACAATGTTATTGTATGTTATACTTCCCTTCCTGTGACTGATTTATTGTATAATTTGAAACTTGTAATTCTTTATCCCCTTCACCTATTTCATTCATCCTTCTTCCCCATCCCCTATGGTTAACCAACAGTCTGTTGTCAATATTTATGGCTCTATTTCTTTTTAACTTGTTTTGTTTTTTAGAATCCACATATAAATGAAATCATGTGTCTCTCTGTTATGGACAAGTTTTTGAGTGGACATAGGTTTTTCATTTCTTTCAGACACATAATTGCTGGGCCAAAGATAACTGTTTCCTGAGGAGCTGCCAGAGTGGTTTCCGGAGTAGTCGTACCTTTTAAAAATTCCATTTGTGTGCATGAGGGGTCTGTTTTTTTCAGATTCTATCTAATACTTGTTATTACTTGATGACTTTTGACTCTACCACGCTGGTGGATGTGGAGTGGCATCTCATCGTGGATTCGATGTGCATCTCCCTTGTCTTTCCATGTGCTTATTGGTAATTTGAATTTTCCTTAGAAAAATGCCTGTTCAGATTCTTTGTCCAACCAGCCATTGGGTTACATTTTTATTACTGAGTTTTATTAATGAGTTTATTATATGGTGTGTGTGTGTGTGTGTGTGTGTACTAGAAACAAATCTTTCATTGATTATATGATTTGCAAATATCCTTTTCCATTTGTTGGGTTTTCTTTTTTGCCTTCTTGATGGTATCAAAAGTTTTAAATTTTGATGAAGTCCAATTTATTTTTTGTTACTTACACTTTTGGTGTTATAATAAAAGAAACCATTAATCCACAGTCATAAAGATTTACTTCCCTGTTTTCTTCTTAGAGTTTTATAGTTTTGGCTCTTACATTTAGGTCTTTAATCCATTTTTCATTAGTTTTTGTATCTGGTGTGAAGTAGGGATCCAGCTTGCTTCCTTTGCTTGTGGGTGTCCGTTGTCCCAGCACATTTGTTGAAGAGGTTATTCCGTCACTGAATTATCTGGGTGCCCTTTTGGAAATTAGTTGACCCTAAAGGTGCATTTCTATTTCTGAACTCTGGTGAATCCCAATGGTCTGTGTTCTGCCGGCACCACCGAGTCTTGTTGACTATCGTTAAGTAGCATAAGGTTTGAGAGTAGAAAGTGTGAGCTCTCCAACTTTGGTCTTATTTTTCGAGATTGTTTTGATTATTTGAAATCTTTTGCGTTTCCATCTGAAAATTAGGATAATCCTGTCATTCTGCAAGGAAGCCAGCTGGAGTTTTGAGAGGAACTGTGTTGAGTCTGTAGGTCCATTTCGGGAGCATTGCCATCTTAGTACTATTAAGCCTTCCCATCCACTGAGGTAGGATGCTTCTCTGTTTTGCCTGCGTATTTTGCAACTTGGGAGCCTTCTGCCTGGCCCACCCTTTGAGGCTGCTTCTAGGTTCTGAAGAGACTAGTTTGAAAATTGTGGCAGGAAAGTGTGAACTAACACTGAACTAACATGGGAAGGCGGCCCTGAGACCCCGAGGGCAGGCTGCGGAGTCAGCTGTTGGCCCAGAGCCCACAGTTGCCTCAGGGTGTTTCTGGTCAGCATCCTTGCCCCCGGGGTAAAATAGGCACTTTTAGGAGAGTTGCTGCTGCTGCCGGGAGCGGGCTGGGGCACAGCTGTCAGGTCACATGGCACCCAGGAGGTGTCTGCGGTGGCTGGGAGCCCTCCTCGGTCCGTGGACAACGAATCCTGGACTCTCTCTCCCTGCACTCTGCAGCCCACAGGGAAGTAGATTTTTCAGATTGCATTTTGGAAAGATAAAGCCATTGTGCAGTCAGCACTGTGCCCTGGGTTCGCGTGTACGGCGGCGGTCTGCAGGCACTCACAGACCTTCTCCAGGCGGGTGTTGTGCACTTTCCCACTGAGAAGTGACTCTAGATTTGTGGGGATGGCAGAGCGAGGATGCTGCCGCTGCCCTCAGCCCCCTGCAGCCCGCCCTCAGGTTTTACCAGCGCCCTCTCTGCCCTGGGCCCGATCTAGGGCCTGTCTGTGTGGTCTCCTGTCTGTGATGAACACAGGCCGGGTGCCCGCAGGCCGGCCCTCAGCTGGGCCTGCCAGGGTTTCTCACGGTTAGCCTGGGCTTAGGGCGCTGCAGGAAGACCCACCAGCCGAGCGCCAGACCTGTTCTGTGCTGTGTGCCTGGTCCTCGGGGAAGGTGGCATCAGTGCGGCCCTTCACCAGGAGGTCAGAATCTCCCTTTAGGGACTCTGGTTTGGAAAGGCGTCTCCAGTGCGCTGACCCTTGGGGTTGGGCGCCACCTCCTGGGGTGAAGGGTATCAGAGAGCTTGTGTTGAAAGCAGCCCTGTGATCGGGACTGTTTTGGGGGTGCCTGTAGGCTGTGCAGGTGCCCTGTTAGCCCTGGAGGTCGAGCGCGCAGGTCCCGGGGTGCAGCGGGGCGGTGGCGGGTCTGTGCCTCCCGGTCCTGCACGCATGGCCCAGACCTGCCCTGTGGAAGGCACCACTCCTCCTGCGTGTTCCCTGGGCCTCACACGGAAGGCGGCGGGCTCCCGGGCAGCGGGGCTGGGCGCCGGGCCTGGGTCTGCTGGCGGTGAGGAGCGCGGGGGCGGCGAGGGAAGGGCGGGCCTGCGCAGGCCCCGAAAGTGGGGTGTCGCCTCCTTGGGGCGCTGTCCCTGGCCAGGCCCCAGACGGACATTCACAGTGCTCAGCATGCGCGTCATCCTGGCCCCTCAGGCAGTTCGCGTCAGCGATGTAGGGGGCCAGCTGCTCCAGGGCGCACGCTGGAAGAGGCCGGCCTCAGCCCAGGCCTGCCTCTGCCCAGCGGGAGCCTCATTCCCCGGCCTGCCTGCCCGCCGTCGGGGGTTCATACTGTCCTGGGGACTCCGAGGGCAGCGAGCAGAGGCTGCGGCATCCGGGGCCCGGGTGGGCTGCCCTGGAGCGCTGGGTGGTGGGCCTGGCACAGTGGGGGAGCCTGCTGGGGTTCACCCGGGTGGAGCCCCGAGGGCCGCGCCTATGACTCACGCGCATTGGGTGGCCTTCCTCGTGGCGACGGGGTGAGAAGCCTGAGGTGTTTCCTTTTGCTTCTTCAGCGCATCTACTATCTTTCCTTGGAATTCTACATGGGCCGCACGCTGCAGAACACGATGGTGAACCTGGGCCTTCAGAGCGCCTGTGATGAGGCCGTTTATCAGGTACGGGCCCTACGGGGCAGCCCGGGGTGGCGCCGACATGGGATTCGCCGCTGCCGGGGACCAGTGTGCCCTGCGTGGGGGAGAGCGGGTGGCCACCCTCCTCTCCAGGGGGGAAGGTAGGAATGGGCTGGGAGCTCACGTAGGAAGCCCAAGACTGTGCTGCACTGTGACCCCCAGGTTCCGAAGCTTCTGGAAGCCACTGCCCTCCTGCCCTCAGCCTGGGCAGAAGTAGGTGGTTTCGGCCCATCCGTCCTTGTGGTACTGATCCAGTGACCCTCATCCCTCTCCACCCCCCACCCCTAAGATAGCCTCTGTGCCTGTCCTGCGCTCCAGTTATAAAACTGCCCTTTGCCCACCAGTCGGAGCCAGACCTGCCTTTGCTCAGCGGGTCTTCGTTAGCAGCCACTCAGGTGGGGACTTGCTCAGCTCCGTCCCTCCACGGCCTCTGGGCAGAGCGGGAGGGCCTGGGTGTTCCCCCTCTGCACCGCCGGGCCCTGCAGACCCTCCGCCCCCTACCCCCCCACCTCGGTGCTCCGTGGATTGCAGGTGTGAGCACGTGGCACCCGCCCCGCCCGTGCTGCGCAGGAGCCCCATCGACTCGCGCTCCCCACCAGCCTTGCCCCTCCCTGCCAGCCTCGCCCTCCTTACCAGCCTCCCCTCCTTCCACTGCCTTGGCTTTTTTTGCTGTTGGGGTGCGAGGTGCTTTGGGGGCCTTGCACAGGTCTCGGGCAGCCCTGCATTTTGGGGGCCCCTGTCTCCCTCTCCAGGACTTACTGAAGAGGAGAGTTTGGGGCAGGTAGTTTCAGTTGGCACAGTAAAAATGGGGGACAAAATTTGATTTCCCAAAATAGGAACCTTATGCTCAAAATTTTCTAGAAAGAGAGGTTGTCCTGGCAGGTGATCTGCCATTTGACCACCGTGGACTGAGTATGAACTGTAGAGTATAGGATATCTGGGTATTTAGTGGGATTTGCAGTTGTGTAAAGCATTTTATTTTTCAGAATATTTTTCTCTTCGTATGGTTCTTGCAGATACTAAAGATTTTAGGCAGTGTTTATGCCATAAATATGTAATATCTGCTTATAATTTTTATTACACAAAACTTAGAAAATACAAGGGAGCATACACCTTTTAAATGGACAGCGTTTCTTAAAAGTGGTTTTTACGGGTGTTCCGGGAAGATGGCGGCGTGAGCAGGGCGGCAGAAATCTCCTCCCAACACTATATATATCTATGGAAGTACAGCAAATACAACTATTCCTAAAAGACAGACCAGAATACACAGGAAAGTGCACAGCGTGCAGCTACACCTGAGAGGACTCAGCACCCCAAGAGGCGGGTAAGACACAGAGCCACAACCCGGCGGGACCCGAGCACTCACCCACCCCAGTGCACTGGTGGGAGGAGAGGATTCAGAGCCGGGAGGGAGTGGAAGTACACCCCGCGAAATAACCAGCCCCGGTGATCTGTGTGGGGAGCGCTGACACACATCGCGCAGTGTAGCGGAGATTGAAGAGACAGAGGGGCAGGATCTGAGCGGAAACGTGCCAGGGTGCTTGTGGCCAGCTCCTGGGAGGGGGAAAAAAAAAAAGAAAAGTGCGTGCTCTTTTCAGCAGTCTTAAAGAGACAGGAGCCCAGCGGAGGAGCCGGATCGCCCTGGCGCACTCAGCCCAGCACGCTGGGACTCCTGGGGAGCTTCGGACCCCTTAGCTGGCAACTGGGAAAGGGTGGCCGCACTTAGACTTCCCACAGAGATCAACAGCCTCCCATTCATTCCCACCCAAGCCAGAGCTATAAAGGGCCCCGTGGAGTGGCGCGGCCATAGCTGCGGAATAGTGGAGCAACAGCGCCACCTACAGCATCCCCACAGAATCCACATCCAGTGGGTGTTTTTTTTTTGCTTTCTGTTTTTTGTTTTTTGTTTTATCTTCTCTTTCTTTTTTCTTTTCTTTTTTTTGTTTTTCTTCTTTTTTTTTTCTCTTTTTAAAGTCTTAAAGAGCCTAGCTGACATACGTGGCAACTACCAGCGACCACTTCTATAGCCATGAAAAGACAGAGGAATATGGTCCAGACTAAACTGAACCAGACAACCCCAGAGAGGGAGCCTGAAGGGATGGACATGCACAGTCTTCCTGAAAAAGAATTCAGAATAAAAGTCATAACCATGCTGATGGATCTACAGAGAAATGTGCAAGAGCTGAGGGAGGAAGTGAGGGAAGTGAGGAAAGACAATGCAGAAATCAGACAAACGATCGACGGGCTTAACAGCAGACTGGATGAGATGCAAGAGACTGTTAATGGAATAGAAATCAGAGAACAGGAATACAGAGAAGCTGAGGCAGAGAGAGATAAAAGGATCTCTAGGAATGACAGAATATTAAGAGAACTGTGTGACCAATCCAAACAGAGCAATATTCGCATTATAGGAGTACCAGAGGAAGAAGAGAGAGAAAAAGGGATAGAAAGAAGAATAATTGAAGAAATAATTGCTGAAAACTTCCCCACGCTGGGGAAGGAAATAGTCTCGCAGTCCACAGAAGCCCACTCATCTCCCAACACAAGGAACCCAAGGAAGACAACACCAAGACACATAATAATTAAAATGGCAAAGATCAAAGATAAAGAGAGAGTATTATAGGCAGCGAGAGAGAGAAAAAAGATCACCTACAAAGGAAAACCCATCAGACTGTCATCAGACTTCTCAACAGAAACCTTACAGGCCAGAAGAGAATGGCATGATTATTTAACGTAATGAAACAGAAGGGCCTCGAACCAATAATATTGTATCCAGCACAATTATCATTTAAATATGACGGAGAGATTAAACAATTTCAAGACAAAGGAAAGGTGAGAGAGTTTGCCTCTCATAAACCACCACTACAGGATATCTTAAACGGACTGCTCTAGAGGGAAGCACCCCTAAGGCTAAAAGATGTCACCAGAGAAAATAAAATCATAGCAAAGAAAGCAGACCATCCAAATACTAACTAAAGGCAAAGAATAAAACACCTAATATATAAAGAATGGAGGAGGAAGAATAAGAAGGGAGAGATAAAGAAACATCAGACAGTGTTCACAATAACTTAATAAGAAAGTTAAGTTAGACTGTTAGATAGTAAAGAAGCTGCTCTTGAACCTTTGGTAACCATGAATCTAAAGCCAGCAATGGCAATAAGTACATATCTATCGATAATCAGCCTAAATGTAAATGGACTGAATGCAACAATCAAAAGACACAGAGTAACAGAATGGATAAAAAAGCAAGACCCATCTATATGCTGCTTACAAGAGACTCACCTCAAACCCAAAGATATACACAGACTAAAAGTGAAGGGATGGAAAAAGATATTTCATACAAACAACAAAGAGAAAAAAGCAGGTGTTACAGTATTTGTATCAGACAAAGTAGACTTTAAAACGAAGAAAGTAGCAAGAGGTAAAGAAGGACATTACATAATGATAAAGGGGTCAGTCCAACAAGAAGATATAACCATTATAAATATATATGCACCTAATACAGGAGCGCCAACATATGTGAAACAAATACTAACAGAATTAAAGGAGGAAATAGACAGCAATGCATTCATTTTAGGAGACTTCAACACACCACTCACTCCAAAGGACAGATCAACCAGACAGAGAATAAGTAAAGACACAGAGGCACTGAACAACACACTAGAACAGATGGACCTAACTGACATCTACAGAACTCTACACCCAAAAGCAGCAGGATACACGTTCTTCTCAAGTGCACATGGAACATTTTCCAGAATATACCACATACTAGGCCACAAAAAGAACCTCAGTAAATTCAAAAATATTGAAATCCTACCAACCAACTTCTCAGATCACAAAGGTATAAAACTAGAAATAAATTTTAGAAAGAAATCAAAAAGACTAACAAATACATGGAGACTTAACAACAGTCTCCTAATTAATCAATGGGTTAACGACCAAATCAAAACAGAAATCAAAGAATATATGGAGACTAATGACAACAACAACACAAAGCCACAACTTCTGTGGGATGCAGCAAAGGCAGTCCTAAGAGGAAAGTATTTTGCAATCCAGGCCTATTTAAAGAAGGAAGAACATTCCCAAATGAATAGCCTAAAGACAGAACTACTGAAATTGGAAAAAGAAGAACAAATGAGGCCCAAAGTCACCAGACGGAGGGACATAATAAAGATCAGAGAAGAAATAAATAAAATTGAGAAGAATAAAACAATAGAAAAAATCAATGAAACCAAGAGCTGGTTCTTTGAAAAAATAACAAAATAGATAAACCCCTAGCCAGACTCATTAAGAGAAAAAGAGAATCTACACACATAAACAGAATCACAAATGAGAAAGGAAAAATAATGACAGACCCCACAGAAATACAAAGAATTATAAGAGAATATTATGAGCATCTATCTGCTAACAAGCTGCAAAACATAGAAGAAATGGACAACTTCTTAGAAAAATACAACCTTCCAAGACTGACCAAGCAAGAAACAGCAAAACTAAACAGACCATTCACCAGCAACGAAATTGAATCCGTAATCAAAAAACTACCCAAGAACTAAACCCCTGGACCTGATGAATTCACCTCTGAATTCTACCAGACATATAGAGAAGAAATAACACCCATTCTCCTTAAAGTTTTCCAAAAAATAGAAGAGGAGGGAATACTTCCAAACTCTTTCTATGAAGCCAGCATCACTCTAATACCAAAACCGGACAAACACCTCACCAAAAAAGAAAATTACAGACCAATATCCCTGATGAACGTAGATGCAAAAATACTCAACAAGATATTAGCAAACCGAATTCAAAAATACATCAAGAGGATCATACACCATGATCAAGTGGGATTCATCCCAGGGATGCAAGGATGGTACAACATTCGAAAATCCATCAACATCATCCACCACATCAACAAAAAGAACAAAAACCACATGATCATCTCCATAGATGCTGAAAAAGCATTTGACAAAATTCAGCATCCATTCATGATTAAAACTCTCAACAAAATGGGTATGGATGTCAAGTACTTCAACATCATAAAGGCCATATATGACAAACCCACAGCTAACATCATACTTAATAGCGAGAAGCTGAAAGCTTTTCATCTAAGATCGGGAACAAGACAGGGATGCCCACCCTCTCCACTGTTATTCAACATAGTACTGGAGGTCCTAGCCACGGCAATCAGACAAAACAAAGACATACAAGGCATCCAGATTGGTAAAGAAGAAGTCAAATTGTCACTATTTGCAGGTGACATGATACTGTACGTAAAAAACCCTAAAGACTCCACTCGAAAACTCCTAGAACTAATATTTGAATTCAGCAAAGTTGCAGGATACAAAATTAACACACAGAAATCTGTTGCTTTCCTATACAGTAACGATGAACTAACAGAAAGAGAAATCAGAAAAACAATTCCATTCACAATTGCATCAAAAAGAATAAAATACCTAGGAATAAACCTAACCAAGGAAGTGAAAGACCTGTACTCTGAAAACTACAAGACACTCCTAGGAGAAATTAAAGAAGACACTAACAAATGGAAATGCATCCCATGCTCTTGGCTAGGAAGAATAAATATTGTCAAAATGGCTATACTACCTAAAGCAATCTACAGATTCAGCGCAATCCCTATCAAACTACCAACAGCTTTCTTCAATGAACTGGAACAAATAATTCTAAAATTCATATGGAACCAGAAAAGACCCTGAATAGCCAAAGCAATCCTGAGAAGGAGGAATCAAACAGGGGGAATTACGCTCCCTGACTTCAAGCTCTACTACAAAGCCACAGTAATCAAGACAATTTGGTATTGGCACAAAAACAGACCCACAGACAAGTGGAACAGAATAGAAAATCCAAAGATTAACCCAATCATATACAGTCAAGTAATATTTGATAAAAGAGCCTTGGATATCCAATGGGGAGATAGCAGCCTCTTCAGCAGCTGGTGTTGGAAAAACTGGACAGCTACATGTAAGAGAATGAAACTGGACTACTGTCTAGCCCCATACACAAAGGTAAACTCAAGGTGGATAAAAGACCTGAATGTAAGTCATGAAACCATAAAACTCTTAGAGAAAAACATAGGCAAAAATCTCTTGGACAGAAACCTGAGTGACTTCATGAACATATCTCCCCGGACAAGGGAAACAAAAGCAAAAATGAACAAGTGGGAATATATCAAGCTGAAAACCTTCTGTACAGCAAAGGACACCATCAGTAGAACAATATGGGAAAATATATTCATAAATGACGTATCTGATAAGGGGTTGACATCCAAAATATATAAAGAACTCATGCACCTTAACAAACAAAAAGCAAATAATCCAATTAAGAAATGGGCAGAGGACATGAATAGACACTTCTCTAAAGAAGAAATTCAGATGGCCAACAGGCGCATGAAAAGATGCTCCACATCGCTGATCATCAGAGAAATGCCACATCAGATTAAAACCACAATGAGATATCACCTCACACCAGTGAGGAAGGCCAACATCCAAAACACAAACAACAACAAATGTTGGCAAGGATGTGGAGAAAAGGGAACCCTCCTACACTGCTGGTGGGAATGCAAATTAGTTCAATCATTGTGGAAAGTAGTATGGAGGTTTCTCAAAAAACTCAAAATAGAAATACCATTTGACCCAGGAATTCCACTCCTAGGAATTTACCCTAAGAATGCAGCAGCCCAGTTTCAAAAAGACAGATGCACCCCTATGTTTATTGCAGCACTATTTACAATAGCCAAGAAATGGAAGCAACCTAAGTGTCCATCAGTAGATGAATGGATAAAGAAGAAGTGGTATATATACACAATAGAATATTATTCAGCCATAAATAAAACAAATCCTAACATTTGCAACAACATGGATGGAGCTAGAGGGTATTATGCTTAGTGAAATAAGCCAAGCCGAAAAGGACAAGTATCAAATGATTTCACTCATGTGTGGAGTATAAGAACAAAAAAAAAAAAACTGAAGGAACAAAACAGCAGCAGACTCACAGAACCCAAGAATGGACTGATAGTTACCAAAGGGAAAGGGACTGGGGAAAATGGATGGGAAGGGAGGGATAAGAGGGAAAAAGGGGCGTTACGATTAGCAGACGTAATGTTGGGGGGGGCATGGGGAGGGCTGTACAACTCAGAGAAGACAAGTAGTGATTCTATAGCATCTCACTACGCTGATGGACAGTGACTGTAGTGTGGTTGGTGGGGGGGGGGGACGTGATGAAGGGGGTAGTTTAATAACCATAATTTTGCACATGTAATTGTAGATTAATGATACCAAAATAAATTATTTAAGAAAAGAGTGGTTTTTACTTGACATTTAGTTTTTAATGAGTCTTGTGTCTGAAAGGCTCTGATGCTTCCGGAGCCCCCACTGTCTCCAGGTGTGCACCTGCCGGGCCCTTCCAGGCAGAAGGCGGGGTGTCAGGTGCACTGGGTGGGAGCCAGAGGAGGACGGGGGCTTGGACGGGCCTCCCCCCAAGCCGCCCATTTATAACATCAGAAATAATTCATTCCACCACAGCCTCAGCAGGGCTGGGAAGGCGAGACTGGGAGCTGATTGCCCGAAAGGCTATAACTTCAAAAGAAACAGCGGTCTACTGAGTGAGCCCTCCAAGGCAAATTTAAGAAATTTTCTGTTACAGCAAATTTAAAATACATACAAAAATAGACTGATTGTCCTCAGAACTTTTCCACATACCCATCGCCTGGCTTCAACAGTCACTGAGGCCAGCTCATGGCCAGTCCCGTTTCGCTGGTTCCTGCACCACTCCTGGCTTATTTAAGCCAACATCAGACAGCATATTCAGTTGTAACTATTTCAATAGGTATCTCTGAAGATAGGGTCATTATGACCCCTAAAATATTGGCAGTAATTCTTTAATGGGTTTTTTTCAGGCAATGTACAAATTTCTCTGCCTCATAACTTGTTTTAATAGTATGTTCAGAAACTTGGTTGCATTTGGTAAGTTACTTAAATCTTTTTTTTTTTCAAGTCAGACAGGTAATGTGCTTACATCATAACAAGGTTTGAGGGAGACACACATCACTCAGGGTGTGAACACCCGGTCAGCGTGCTTGTGAGCTGCAAAAGGATCCTACATCTCTTTGACTCTCTAGGATTCTCCTCTTTTCTTATTTTTCTGCCTTGTGGTTCCTTTGTTGACACCGGGTTTGTCCCGTAGAGCGCCCCGTGGCCTGCGCTCGGCAGACTGTGCCCCCAGCTGCTGTTTGGCCTGCTGCTCTGCCCCACGGATGTCACTCTCACCACTTCTACTCAGCATTGTATCGGTGGTTCTCGGCAGGGTATTTAGGCAAAAAAATGAAATAAGAGGCTTCCAGAGTGGGGAGGAAGGACTGAGTGGGGCGTCTCTGCTGGCAGATGGAGTGATGTAGGAGCCCCGGGGAACTCGTAGAAGGGGGCAGTGCCCATGAGCGTGCTCAGCAGGGTTGTAGGATCCAGATGAGGAGACAAAATCAACCATGTTTTTATACACTTACAATGAACAATCCAAAAATGAAATTAAGAAAACAATTCCACTTAAAATAGCATCAAAAAGAATAAACACTTCAAAATGAATTTCCCAAAGAAGTATAAACTTTCTTCTGAAAACCGTAAAACACTGTTGAAAGAAATTAAGGAAGACCAAAGAAAGGGAGGACATCCATGTGCATCCGCGGCTTGGGAGACTCAGTGCCGTCCAGACGGTATCAGTCCCCAGACTGGCGTGCAGATGCCCTGCAGTCGCCCTGCCGTCCCCACTCGGACTCCAGCTGGCTGCTTTGCAGAGGTGACAGCTGGTTCTAAAACCCACATGGAAATGCACAGGCCAGGAATCACTCATCTTGGAGAAGGAGAGCCAAGCTGGAAGACTCGTGCTTCCCAGTTTCAAAGCTCCCTGCAGAGTTGTAGTCAGCAAGGTCACGTGGAACTGGCCTGAGGATAGACACACAGAGCGATGGAAGGGAATTGAGGGCCCAGAAGCAAACCCTCACGTTTACAGCCAATTGATTTTTTTCCCCGTTTTAAAAAATTGTGATAGAATACACGTAATATAAATTTACCATCTTAACTGTGCTTGAGCACATAGTTCAGCAGCATCAAGTATGTTCAGGGTGTGCCACAGGCGCCCCTGTCCAGCTGCAGCTCCTTTCGTCTTGCAGAACTGAAGCTACGTCTGTTCAGCGTTAACTCCCCATTATCCCCTCCCCCAGCCATGATGACCACCATTCTGTTTTCTGCCTCTATGAATTTGACATTCTAGGTACCTCGTATAACTGAGATTACACAATTTTGCCTTTTACACTGGCTTAGTATCTTCAAGATTAATCCATGTTGTAGTATATGCCAGAATCCTTCTTTTTAAAAAAATGAGTAATATTCCATTGTATGTAGATACTACATATTTATCCATTCAGCTGTAAATAGGCACTTAGATTGCTTCCACCATGTAGCTATTATGAATAGTATGGTCATGAACATGGGTGTAGATATCTCTTCAAGAGCCTGCTTCCAGTTCCTCTGGGCGTTTACCTAGCAGTGGAATTGCTGGATCATGGTAATTTTCTATGTTTAACTTTCTGAGAACACATTGTCTGTTTTCTGCAGCAGCTGCATCATTTTACCCTCTTGCCAGCAGGCCCAAGGGTTTGAGTTTCTCCACATGCTCACCAGCACTTGCCACTTTTCTTTTTCATTCTTTTTTTGATAGTCATTCTAATGGGTGTGCTCGTTTTAGTTTTTATCAGCACTTCCCTAATGATGAGTGATATGGGGCATCTTTTTTATGTGCATGTACTCTTGGTGCAGTGTCCTTGAATGCACAAAAGTCTAACATTTTCATCAAGTCCAATTAGTCTATTTTTTTGTGTGTGGCCTGTGGTTTTGTTGTCCTCTGTGGTCAGTTGATTTCTTCAGAGGGAAAGGTGCCAAAACAACTTGGTGCAAGAAGAATGTCCTTTCCAGTGAATGGCGCCAGGACGTTTGGATATTTACATGCAAATGAATGAGGCTGATTCCCTACCTCACACCACATACAAAAAATTAACTCAAAATGGATCAAAGACCCAAAGATAAGAGCTAAACCATAAAACTCTTAGAAGAACAAATATAGTAAATCTTCATGATTTGGCAATGGATTCTTAGAAATAATACCAAAAGCACAAGCAATACAAGAAAAAATTGGCGAATTAGACAAAAACAACTTCTGTCCATCAAAGGACAGTACAAAGAAAGAGAAAAGGGAGCCTTCAAAACTAGATAAATATTTGTAAATCACAAATCTGAAAAGGGTCTTGTTTCCAGAATATATTAAGACAACTCAGTGATGAAAAGAGAACCCCACTGAAAAATGGGCAAAGGACTTGAACAGACATTTCTCCAAAGAAGACTTACAAGGATGTGAAGAGACATTCGGCATCGTATCAATGGCAAGTTAAAACCACCTCACACCGACTGGAACGGCTCTGATCATCAAGACAGAGGAAACGTGCTGGTGAGGATACAGGGAGCTTGGAGCACTGAAGCCCTCACGTATTGCTGGTAGGACAGCAAAGTGGTGGAGCCACTTTGGAAAATAGTCTTGCTCAGAAAGTTAAGCATAGAATTACCATGCAACACAGCAATTCCACTGCCAGGTTAATAACAGAAAAATGAAGACATAGGTCTACACAAAGAATCGTACGTGAATGTTCATGGCGGCATTTTTCATAAAAAAGTAGGAACACTCCAAATGCCCATTGACTGATGTGTGCCCTGGCGGCCTAGCCATATGACAGCGCTGCACAGCGAGGGGAAGCGCTGGTGCACATGACCGCTTTGCGGGCCTGAAAACACTGTTCGTTGAAAGAAGCTGGGACACAAAAGGCCACATGTTGTGTGTTTGCATTTATAGGAAACGTCTAGAATAGGCCAATCCATAGAGACAGAAGGTAGGAAAGCGACTGCCCTGGGCTGCGGGCAGGTGAACATGGCATGGCTGCCCATGAAGTGGGGCTGCTCTTGGGAGTGACGGAGTCCTGGTGGTAAATGGTGATGGCCACACAACAGTGTGGCTGTACCGCAGGACCGCTGACTTGGTTCACCTTGAAAGAGAGAGCTCCGTGGCCCATGGGTGGTATCTCGGCGAAGGAAAGCAGGCCGAGTGCCCTGTTGCGCGCTTTCTGTCCCCGTTGGTCCGCTTCCGCGAGGTCTCAGGCTTTGTCTCAGATGCTGTTTATGGCTCTTTCAGACACTCAAAGCTAAGGCACGACTGGCCGTAGCAAGCTGAGATGTGCCTGCAGCATTCGAGGTTGAAACAGAAAGGAGCAAAACATCCCCATGCCTATGCCCAGCCTGTATTTAGTGTGGTCTCTGAGTTTACGGATGTTTTGTGCATAAGGGGTTCTGTGGTCAGGTAAATTTGGAAAACGTTGTAGTTAAGTATGTTTGACTTAGAGCTAGTGTGTGTGTGAGGTAAATCCTATGTCCCCCCCATACCCAAAATATTTTTGGTGGAAAGCACTCTTTAAAATTACGTGGGGGTTAAGCCAGTAATTTGAAATCTTACTCTGAACCAGACCACCAGGCGTGTCAATACCTCCAGCTTATTTCCCATCACTAAGCCACTTACTTCTTCATGGCCCTGATGTTTCTATGTTCTCACGGCTTTTCTTCCACCCTTCATGATTGGCCACGTTCTCAAAGTGTGGTCGGAGACCCCCAGGGGCCTTGAGACCTTCTCAGGGGGTCCAGCAGGCTGGAGCTAGTCGTTCTTCCCCTCCCATGAGCACGCGGGGTGTTTCCCAGAGGCTGCGTGATGTGTGGCATCTCCACAGATTGAATGCTGAAGGGGAAACTCCATTAAAGAGATTTGTAAAGATAAAAAAATAGTGTCATTCTTCTCAGTAAATTTTTTTTTTTGCTTTAAGAAAATGTATTTTTCATTAAACTGTTGTTTATGTTAACACATAATGAGTTTACTGTTACTTTTAAATGAATTTGTACATACTTAAAAAAAACATTTTTCCATTTTAATTTCTGATCTGGTAAATATTGATAGGTATAATTCCAATCCTGAAACCAAAAAGTTTAAAAACTGCTGATCAAGGTAAATAATGTGAGCAATATGTCAAGTTTGATATGCTAAAGCTTGATTAATGGAACAATTATCTGTCGTAATTGGAAGCCTTAGGGTCCGTGCTCCAGAATGGCTCCGAGTCAGGTGGCGTGCCTGTGGCTGTAGCTTTCCCTCTGATGTTTGACATGCCGCAGCAGTGTCACCAGAGTGTTTGAAGGCCCCTGGAGTGCCACAGGGAAGGCGTTTGTGGGTTTCTGTTTAAAAATATGTCACGTAAATACCATCAGACCGTGCAAATTAGAGAATTATTAAAACCATTGGTTTCATTTTTAGAATATAATCTGTCCACTATAAGTGGGTTAATAACCTGGCAGTAAAAAACTTGGGCTATTAAACTAAGTCTCATTTTGACTGTTCATTCTTAAGTAGGCTGGCAGCTTTTGAAATACCTGAAAACTTTCATTTTCACACATTGACTGCACACCCGATTTTAACACTGAGTTTTCAAGTCTAAAGGAAAGCAGACTCTAATCTTGGATTGAGACAAGTTTATAAGATTTAAGTATCTTTCCAGCTGTTGCTTGAGGGAAAATATGATTAATATTAAAATGTTTCCTCTGCTTTTATTGACAGTTGGGGTTGGACTTGGAGGAACTGGAGGAAATAGAAGAGGATGCAGGCCTCGGGAACGGAGGCTTGGGGAGGCTGGCAGGTAACCCGGGCTCTTCTAGACCAGGTCCCTCCTGACGTGGTGCCTGGGCGGTGATCACACGGGGTGGCCACGGTCAGCCGCACTCTTGCTGATCTGCTGGGCGTGCACTGGTCCCTCAGAGTGGGGGGAGCATCCTCTAAATCAAAAATCTTTGCCACCAATAGAAAAAATGTAAAAAATAAATGTTGTCTTTAAGAGGGGCACTTCATAGTTATCATGGAGACCAGGCCTGCCAGTGTTGGTAACTGGTGTTCAGAGGGGCTTCCAGTATACCAGCCGCTTCCCACAGGCAGGATTAGGAGAGAGACAGATGGAGAAACACACACAGACACACACAGACAGACACACACAGACAGACAGACACACACACACACAAACACACTTCCCTCCCCCCCCAGCTCACAGCAAGCTGTTCCTGTTATTACAGTGATAGGGTATTTGGGGGCACTGCTCCCTGAGACACACACACACACACACACACACACACACACACACACACACACACACACACACACACACACACACACACACACACCAGCTCCCTGAGACACACACACACACCCCAGCTCACAGCAAGCTGTTCCTGTTATTACAGTGATAGGGTATTTGGGGGGGCACTGCTCCCTGACACACACACACACACACACACCCCAGCTCCCTGAGACACACACACACACACACACACACACACACCTGTTATTACAGTGATAGGGTATTTGGGGGCACTGCTCCCTGACACACACACACACACACACACACACACACCTGTTATTACAGTGATAGGGTATTTGGGGGCACTGCTCCCTGACCCACCCTGTTGGAGAGAGAGTGACAGTTGTTTTTTCTGTTTTAATTCATTCTGCCAGCCTCTGGGGGAGAGGGAGCTGGGTTGATGAACTGGAAGTGGAAACGGCAGTGAAATCTGGTTCCACTCTGCACTCCAAGGCTCTTGGGCGCAGTGTCTGGGGCAGAGAGAAGCCGGGTTTTGTACTGCCTTCCTGTGTGGGGCGGCTGGACTTGGGCCCCTGCCGCTTTGCATCACAGCCCCTTCTGGGAGTTACATTTTGGGAAGGTAGCAAACGCCCTAAGATTTATCTGGGGGAGTGTGTGTTTTCAAATTTTAACTTAAATTCTTCAGAAATTATAAATGCAATATATGTTCCTCACAAACAAAATCTACAAAGAAACAATTCATGGGGTCTGCTCCTCCTCCACCCCTAGTGTGAAAAGCTTGTGTCCCATCCACCCTGCTCCCAAATGCAGGACCTGTTTCAGTTTATGGAGGTGAGGTCATACAGGTGGGGGTGAGGTCATACAGGTGGGGGTGAGGTCATACAGATGGTGGAGGTGAGATCATACAGGTGGGGGTGAGGTCATACAGGTGGGGGTGAGGTCATACAGATGGTGGAGGTGAGGTCATACAGGTGGGGGTGAGGTCATACAGATGGTGGAGGTGAGGTCATACAGGTGGGGTGAGGTCATACAGGTGGGGTGAGGTCATACAGATGGTGGAGGTGAGGTCATACAGATGGTGGAGGTGAGGTCATACAGATGGTAGAGGTGAGGTCATACAGGTGGGGGTGAGATCATACAGATGGTGGAGGTGAGGTCATACAGATGGTGGAGGTGAGGTCATACAGGTGGGGGTGAGGTCATACAGGTGGGGGTGAGATCATATCAATGGAGGTGGGGTCATACAGGTGGGGGTGAGGTCATAGTCTGCTGAGGCTTACTTCCCCTAGACAGCATCATGGCCCCCCTGCTGGTGGACAGCACACAGCCCCCAGGAGCCCCTCCCCCCCCAGACATTCTGTGACCTCAGCCGTCTTCCCACGGTAAAAACAACCTGTTTCCCAAGCTACCGGGAAGCTTGGCTCACAGGGGCCTGGAGTGGCAGCTTACTGTCCCCTCAGCCCAAGGCCAGTGGCTGTTGGCTGGCCGGCTGCCCTGTCCCGGCCGCTGTGCTCCAGGCGTTCTCGCCTTCTGCGGTCTGGCTCCTGCCGACTCCCTGCTGGCCGTTCCTGCATCCGCATCCGCAGTGCCCCTGGCCGTCCGCAGGCAGGTGTGGCAGCCCCTCCGCGTGGGCCCCTCTGGTTCCTGGGACCCCTCGGCGCGCAGACCTGGGTGGCCCCGTCCCGCAGCAGCTTGGTGCGCCAGGGCCCTCACGAGGGGACAACTCCCTGAGCAGGAGAACCCAGACCCCAGCTGTGGGCCTCTGCCCCCGCCAGATGCCAGGGGCCTACGTGCATTTGGGGGACTGGTGTATTGGCTGGGGTTCCATGTGGGCTTTTCTTCTTTTTGATCCAGAAGTGACAAAGCTGCCTTCTGAATCCTTGTTTGAGACACTGTGTTTTTTCAAGATGTGTCGATTGGAACAAAGGCTTGTTCTGCTAATGTGCTGCTCCAGCCCCTGGTGGCCCTGGTGGCACCTTGGCACTTGGCTTTGGAGTCCTTGTGGACGGAGAAATGCACGTGGACAGCCCTGGCGTTTTCCCCAGTGGGCAGAGCTGGTCAAACAGCTGGGGTTTCAAGTAGGAAGTGCAGGTGGGAGGCCTGCGCCCGAGTGAGGCTCTCTACGAGCCGGTAGGCATGGAGGCATGCGGAGCTCGCCCTGCCCTCTGTGGGCTCTGACCGTCCCTGCCCGTGGTCCACACCCCCAGGGGCCTTGTGATGATGCCCTCTCGGCGGGGCTCCAGGCCCTCAGGCTGAAGGAATCAGCCCGGGAGCTCGATTCCCTTTCATGAAACCTGCAGCTGGCTGGTCACCACGGATGCAGCCTGGCACCGGGGCCTTGTCCCCCATGGGCCCCAGATCTGCTGTCACTGATCCCAAGAAGTTCTTTGTGCTTGGAATTTTCAGCCTGTTTCCTTGACTCCATGGCTACCCTGGGTCTGGCGGCATACGGCTATGGGATCCGCTACGAGTTTGGGATTTTTAACCAGAAGATTGTCAACGGCTGGCAGGTGGGTGAGAACCGGTGCCTTCGCTCATTCACAGGGGAAAGTCAACAGGAGCCCTTTCAGTTCAGCTTTTTACCCCAGAAACCCTGGAGGGACTACAAGCCAGTCCCAGGCAAAGCGGAGGTGGGTGCAGTCAGGGCAGCCTTGTGAGCACCTCTCTGTCCTCGTGGTTCCGCAGGCTGGCAGGGCCGGTCTGCGTGAGCTCAGGCACTCAGCCGCTCGTGGTGACTGGGAAGCCTGCTGGGCGAGGGCGCAGGGCCCCTGGCCTTACAGGAGACGCCAGACCAGAGATGAAGACCCACGTGCTGTGGCTGGGCTTCCTATGGTGCCTTGGCGTGGCGCCAGGATGGCCCTGTCCGGGTCATTGACCTGGAGTCATTAGAAAGACGGCTACTGCAGGCTGGTTCCCACCCGCCTTCGCCCCCTGGCACCTGTGTGGGAGCCACACGGGGGCCAGAAGCTGGACTCTGCAGAGCAGTGGCCCTGGGGAAGAGGGAACTTTGGGTCTCAGGCTAACTAGGGGGGTCAAGACCGTGTTGGTGAGACGAGCTTGGTCTCAAGCACAGCATCCCGTCCTCCACCGGGTGAGTCGGGGCCCTCGTTCAGGGCTTCACCACGGAAGCTGTTCCTCTACCAGACACCAGCTCATTTAATGCAGTGTGGGGCCCAAAGTGACAATTAGAGCAGCCCTGGAGTTGGGGTAGAAAGGTTTGTAGCACGAGAATGAATGAAAACGCTGCTCCTGGGTGATGGAAATGCCCCACGTTTTGTGGGGCTCAGGTCATGCGGGCCTGTGCTGTCGCCAGAACTGCCAGTGGGGCGCACGTGACGTGGAGGTGTCTGCAGAAACTATGACCTCAGCCACGGCACCTCCCTGGCTCGTGGCTCTCCGATGGCTTTTCAAGACCACCTCGGAGATACCGTGGGCTGGGTTCCAGACCTCCGCGACGCAGTGGGTATCGTGCAACACGTGTGTGACGGTGCAGCTTCCCGGGGCACTCGAGGCCGCGTCACACTGCCCTGTGGCCTGTGCTCCACGGCACCATGACTCAGCACAACAGGTGCATCTAGTGAGACACACTTTACTGCTACTAAGTGCTGGCGTCATCTGCGGTTTCAGAGAATCGCCATCACTGATCATGGACCCTAACAAATGTAATAATAATGAAGTTGGAAACATTGGGAGATGCAGCAGGGCAGAGACATGAGGTGAGCGGCTGCTGTGGAGAAAGGGTGTCCTTGGGCTGCTGGATGCCGGCTCGCCACAAACCTTCAGTTCGTGGAAACACCGAGCTCAGTAAAACGAGGCACGAGATGAAGCAGAGCCCCCGAGCTTGTGTGGGGGCCGCTTGTCAGCGTGAGCAGGGAGGACTCGCTCTCTTCTCATTCTAGTCAGTTCAGCTCCATCTCTCTCCTCACGGCCACACAGAATGAGTTCCCTGAGGGGCGGGAAAAGCTGCCCCACATGCTCAGCTCAGAGGCTCCCCGGAGTCCGGGGGCTTCTTCCAGTGTCACCTTCTGCAGTTTTTACATATTTTCGGGTTGGGTGGCCCTGGCACAGCGTCTGAAGACCAGGCATCCACACTCTGCCGCACGGTGCCTGGCCCCCTGAGTGCGGATCGTCCGCGGAGCAGCGGCTCCGGCTCTTGTTGATATGGGACAGCTTGACTGAGACACCAGGTGGCTTTTAATACATCCACGCGGCTGGGCACCCGTCAGCCCCTTTCCAGCCCGTGGTCAGCGGCCTGGGAGGAGCCCGGCGCCACCCTGCAGTCCCACCCTAGGCCTGCCCGCCAGCCTGTCTCTGTCTCTGCTCCCGGCTGCTCCGCAGGCCTCGCGCGGCCGAGTCCTGCACGTGGGCTCTGATGAGTGTGGTTGAGGGCCCTCGGGCTGCAGCGCCATCAGGACCTCACTCCTTTTATTGCTGAATTCAGGTGGTTCTCCATGTGTTTTTACTCTGACACATTTTTCTGAATTTTATGTTTATTTCTTTAATAGTCCAGAGTGTTCATTCTCAAACACATGGCCTTGACCGGAATAGGAGATCTGTGCTTCGTGAGGGGCCGTGGCTCTGTCCCTGTTCTGGGCGGTCGCTCATCAGCCGTGGCCTGTGCAGCCCAGCACAGGACTGTCTCTTGCCCGGGACTCACCTCGCTGTGGCCTCTGCAGGTGGAGGAGGCTGACGACTGGCTGCGCTATGGCAACCCCTGGGAGAAGGCCCGGCCTGAGTACATGCTCCCCGTGCACTTCTACGGGAGGGTGGAGCACACCCCCGAGGGTGCCAGGTGGCTGGACACGCAGGTACCTGATCATGCCTTCCTGGGGACGCGGGGCTGGGTGAAGTGGCCGCATCCAGCTTGTCCCTTCCTCTGGCCGTGGGAGGCATGCTGCTCCCCTGAGGACCTAACTCGAGATGAAAGCCTGGGAGGTTCTGTTCTCAGATGCCAGTTCTCACTGGTAGGGACGGTCCAGGTGCAGAAGGTGCTGAACAGACACTACGCCCCTCGTAGTTTGCAGGAGCTGGTGTGGGGGAGGCCAGCAGTTCTGGGGCAGGGAGGGTGGTGATGGGACCTGGGGAACACGAACAGCCCCGTTGTCCCTGGAGATGCCTGACACTCCCACTGGCCACACGCTCCTGGTCCCACGTGTGGGGCCTCCTGGGAACAGCCCCCAGGGAGCCGTTAGAGCCCCGGGCCCGTGGTGAGGCCACAGGGGACACAGCAGTGGCAGTGCCCATCGGGGTGAGCCTCAGGTGAGGGGGCGGTTGTGAGCAGGACTCGGGGCCAGTGACATGGGCAGAGCAGCACGAAGTGGGAGCCTGGGGGAAGGGCGGCGTGCACATCGGGAGGAATCCAGATTTTCTGCAGCCTGAGTTTTAAGTAGGCTACATGCTGTGGAGGGGTTACATGCCATGGAGGGGTTACATGCTATGGAGGGGTTACATGCTATGGAGGCGTACGGTGACGCACGTAAGTTGAGTTTAACTTGGAAAAGCAGAGAAGGGGATCGATCAGTTACCTAAGTGTGTGCTTGTCCAAGGTGAACATGTCAGCGTGTGTGGGACATGGACACGGTGGGGCATCCTGCTGGGGCGTGGTGAGGGCCTTAAGCGGAGGGTGACCATGGATGGGAAGGCAGGTGGTTGGACGAGCTGTGCAGGGCTTGACCCTGGCCTGGACGAGGCTGTGGGTGCAGGGAGCGGGGCAGGGTGAGGGCTGAGGGAGACAGGGTGGAAGAAGGGGCTGGGCCTTTGCCTAGAGGCGCCGTGGCCTGTCCTCCATGGAATCAGCTGACTGCGTGCTGCCTCGTGGCCGTCACACTGCACAGGTGGCCAGGAGAGCAGCAGGGCCAGAAGCCCAGTCAGGGACTTGTTCGCTTCTCGCACTTCCCGAGAGCAAAGCTGGCGCTTCTGGACGGGGCGTTGGGGTGGGGTGCCGGCCGGCCCTGGGTGGGGAGCAGGTCCTGGGTTTCCATCGGGAGTGGGGGCTGGGCTGGTTTGCCTTCGCGGAGGGCTCGAGGTCACGGCCGCAGGGGGCTGAGAAACGAGTCAAACAGCCATGGTGTGTGCGGAGAGGCAGCTGAGTCCTGAGGCGGCTCAAGCGGGGCTGCATGGGGAGTGGGGCGGTTGGCACAGCAGCCTCGGAGGAGTGGAAGCAGGCTGACGGCCAAGTCCGTCCTGCGCTGGAGACAGTAAGGCCGGCAGAGGCGCCCGTGGCCTCCGGGGGGTGGCCAGGGCAGTGAAGGCAGAGCAGCTGGGCTGGCCTCTGGGCAGCAGGGCGAGGCCTCCATCCCGGCCCTCCCTGCTTGCCAGGTGGTGCTGGCCATGCCCTATGACACCCCGGTGCCGGGCTACAGGAACAACACGGTCAACACCATGAGGCTGTGGTCCGCCAAGGCGCCAAACGACTTCAAGCTCCATGACTGTGAGTCCCTCCCTCTTGACTCTGTCGGGCAGCTTGTCCCAGACTCCCCTGTGTGGCTCTGGTCCCACCGCTGCTGTGGAGACCACAAGGCTCCCAGGCGGGAGGGCAGGGGGTCCCCGGGAGGCTCCGGGCAGAGCCAGCTCCCGTGGGACTGTGTCCTGAGGAAGGAGTGAGGGGCCTGGGGTCCTGCATGGGGGACGCCACGGCTCCCAGAGTGCTGAGGGTTGGGACCTGGGGGCACCTTCTGCTCAGGAAGGCTTCCCACCGTTCAGGAGGAGCTGTGGCGGCAGGCGTGCAGGGCAGGCCTGCGGTCCTGACCCAGCCGCCTCTGCTCTAGTTAACATGGGCGGCTACATTGAGGCGGTGCTGGACAGGAACCTGGCCGAGAACATCTCCAGAGTCCTGTACCCAAACGACAACGTGAGTAGCTCGTGGGCTAGTCTGTGTCGGTGCCGCACCCCTTGCGGCCAGGAAAGCACGCTGCCAGGCCGGGTGCTCTGGGAGCCTCTGCTCGCAGGCCTCAGGTCTGGACGAGACCATACAGGCGACCGCCAGCACCCATGAGGCTCCTTGGGGTGAGAACGGCCTGGCGTCCTTGACTGGGTCCCAGTCTTCCTATGGGCACCCCCGTTGCCCTTTCTCCCTAAGGGCCTGGCTCACACCCCCATAATGCACAGCTGCCCCCAAGCAGGGGAGGCGGGAACCTGCCAGACCTTGTGTCCGTGCAGTTTCTGCTCTTGGCCGACTTGTGCAGTGGGGACGCCAGTGCCCATCTTGCTAGTGACATGTGAGTGTCATGGTTTGAGAGGCCTTTACCACACTCCCACCACGGGCTACACGAAGCCCTAACAGCCTCCGTTGCCACCAGATTTGGTGTCTGGTGGCTTTCGTGTTGGCAGAGACAAGCCTTGGGCTGTGTGGCCTTTATTCTGTGGGAGTGATATGTGCACGTGGTAGCAAGTGGCGCTGGGCCAAACGGCTCACAAACCTGGAGATGTGGGCAGATCCTGGAGCTCCAGGCGCGGGGCAGTGTCAGACCACCCACACGCTGGAGGCCACCTTGCAGGGGCCCGGCCGTGCCTTGTGCCCGGCCTCTTGCTGGTAGGAGCCAGGCCAGCACACAGGGCCTTGGGAGCCTCCGCTGGCTGCCTTTATAATCCCCCCCTGTCAGAAGGCCACACGCCGTTCAGGCACCCCTGCCCCTGCCCCTGAGCTGTCGGCCCTGGGCGTCGGCACCGACCGGGACTCAGGTTCCGTTCTGTCATCCACGCGCCTGTCTGCAGTCCCTGGGGTGAGAGTGGGACAGGGCCCCCTCCTGGCCTGGGGGCACCCATGGGGGTTCGGGGGCCCAGTGAGGCGTCGGCCTCAGAGCTATGTGCCTGCAGTTCTTCGAGGGGAAGGAGCTCCGCCTGAAACAGGAGTACTTCGTGGTGGCCGCCTCCCTCCAAGACATGGTTCGCCGCTTCAAGTCCTCCAAGTTTGGCTGCCGCGACCCAGTGAGGACCAGTTTTGAGACGTTCCCCGACAAGGTGCGTGTGTTGGCAGTGAGGACAGGCATCCTCAGACCAGTTTCCCCCCGAGGCTGCGGCGGGACGGCAGCATGCCCGTCCAGGTCTCCTCGGCGTCGGGGCAGACCCCCTGCCTTGCCAGCTCGGCTGCACTGGGCGTCCTCGGGAATTATGGCAGCAGGGCCGCCGTGAAGGCCCCGGGGGCAAGCCCGACGCGGTCGGCAGGTGGTCGGGTGACTGAAAACCAAGCCTGCGTCCTGGGCGAGGGGGACATTCGGAGTTGGGGTCCCGGCAGCCCCGTGGCTGCTGGGCACCTGCTGTGGAGCCGGTCCACAGGGTCCTCCTGGGCCTGCACGTGTCACACTGGGCTCAGTGCCTGCACGGGGCTGTCAGGTGGCTGGCTGAGGACCCTGGCCCCGCGCACGCCGACCGCCGCAGCACCGCACAGGCGAGGACCGATGGGACCGCTGTGTGCGCTGCAGGTCGCCATCCAGCTGAACGATACCCACCCGGCCCTCGCCATCCCCGAGCTCATGCGGATCCTGGTGGACGTGGAGAAAGTGGACTGGGACAAGGTGAGTGTTGGGGGCAAGGGTGCAGGGTCTGCTGCCTTGAGGACCAGACACAGTGAGGGCAGCGACATGGGCCCACGAGGAGCTGTCCTCTGCAAGATGAGGCGGGGCTGATGCGTCCTAGAGCTCCTCACGTAATTTTCTCATCTTAGAACTGCCACAAAAACCCAGAAGAGTTAAGTTTAAAGAAATAATGTCGCTGACATACTTAGAGGGGTGTTCTACTGACTTACTTTGACCTGAATCTTCGGTATGATGGGGTTCTCTTGGTCTAGTTACTGAAATCAGCTTGCGATGTTGTAAAGTAATTGTCACCTGTCGGCAGCGCCCAGACCCCTCTGGGTGCCTGTGGGGCTGCGGGGCCCCGGCCACTCCGGCGGTAGAGGGCAGGCCCCACAGTTTGCCTGTGTCCTGGGGCCGCGGGCGTGAGGCCAGTTTGGGGAAACGGAAGCAGAGAACTGCTTGGCACAGTGAAAATGGCCTACAAAGCCAGCGCGGTGAGGCGGCCCCGGGCTGGGCGAGCGTTACCGGCTGACGGCGTGTGGGCGAGGGATGCACGGGGGCTGCCGGAAGGTCAGCGGCTTGGGCTCGCCTGCAGGTCTAGGGAAGGTTCAGGACGGGCCCTGCCGGCTGAGCCACTGCGGTGGGGTCCGAACCCTGCCTCTGGGGCCAGACCCGCCCCTTCCCTAGGCCTCTGGCGAAATAGCTGTTTGTTCCCAAACGAAACACACCGGGACGCTCTGGAACGTTCTAGGCCTGGGAGATCACAAAGAAGACCTGCGCCTACACCAACCACACGGTGCTACCCGAGGCCTTGGAGCGCTGGCCTGTGTCCATGTTCGAGCAGCTGCTGCCGCGGCACCTGCAGATCATCTACGCGCTCAACCAGAGGCACCTGGACGTGAGCGTGGGCGGGGCCGGAGGGCAGGGGCGGGGCCCGGGCCAGAGGGGGCGGGGCTAGCGGGGGGACGGGGCGGGGCTGCCCCCAAGCCGTGGGCCCTCTGTTGATCCGGGTGGCCGAGGGCCGTGGGTCGGGGTCTTTGGCAAGCTATTGGCGAGCCCCCACACCTAGAGCCCTGCTGTCTGGGCGGTTCAGGTCTTTAAATGCTGCCGTTTGGGAGCGGGGTTTGGCTGGGTCCGCCGCTGGGAGCGCAGAGGTCGCTGTCCCGAGGCAGCGGCGTCTTCGTGATTTGGGAACAGTCTCTTCTCAGTCGCCAGCCGGGAGGTAATGGCACAAGAACAGGGGAGCTTGGAATTCAGGTGTGCTTATGTCTACTTCTCTAAACTTGCGGTGAAAAAGGAGCTATTCCACGGGTCAGAACGTGGTCAGCCTTGCCCAGGCCTACAGGGACAGCGCTCCGGGCCGCTCCTTGCAGTCACATGACGTCCCCAGCGCAGCCTGTGCCCCGTCTGCCCCCAGCAGAGAGCTCTGCCAAGCGGGCAGGCCAGGTCGGCCCTTCCCCGGGCCAAGGCGTGCGGGGAGCAGCCTCCGCCCTGGGGGCTGTGTGCAGGTCTGGGTGCAGAGCCCAGGATGCTTTCGAAGTGGAACTTCCCTCAGGGGCCTGGGCCCTGTGGGTCCCACCCGTCCACTCATGGCTCTCTGTCTTGGTGACAGCATGTGGCCGCCCTGTTCCCTGGGGATGTGGACCGCCTGCGGAGGATGTCTGTGATCGAGGAGGGGGACTGCAAGCGGATCAACATGGCCCACCTGTGCGTGATCGGGTCCCATGCTGTCAACGGCGTGGCCAGGATCCACTCAGAGATCGTGAAGCAGTCAGTGTGAGTGGTGCCAGATTCTCCCTGGGCCTGGCCTGCCTCCTTTCTGGCCCCAGACTGCTCTGGGGGCTGCCCACAGCCCACACCACACCCCGTTCCCCACGGCCTCGCACAGACGTGCCCGCAGTGCACCAGCCAGTGGGCCGGGACTTGGCTGGCAACATGGTGGGCTGAGCCTTCTGCTCGCCGGCAGCCGCTCCTGCTTTCCGCAGTCCTGTCTGTCCAAGTGGAGGCTCTGCTCCAGCTACTGGCCACAAGCATGAGCCCTAAGCTGGGGACGAGCACCCCAGGCCTGACAGGGTGGGGGACAGCGCCTTGTGGCCAGGGTCTGTCCCGGAGAGGAAGGAGGAATCCTTAAGTCAGATCTCATGTTTCCCATCCCTCTGTGGGTGGCATGTGATCTCTGAGTCCATCCCGTCCCCCCTTGACCTGCCCTGTGGAGCATCTCCTGTGTGCTTGGGGGCTGGACCAGGCCTGTCCTCAGGCGGCCTCTGTGCTCCTGGTGTGGCCTGAGGGCTCCTGGATCTTTAATCCCCAAGGCAGACGTCCCTGGGGGTGTCCCCATTTTACGGAGGAGGAAACTTGCCTCGGGCCCTCGAGCTCCAAAGCCTGTGCCCCCACCATCACCATCCCTCTGAAGGATGGCAGGCCTAGCGCCTGTGCAGTTCTGGGAAGCGCATGCCCCACGGCCAGATGTGGGCGCCCTGAAGAGCATTTGCCCTCGGTTCTCAGGGCACATGGTGCTGACGACCCTGCACTCCTAGGAAACAGCAGAAAAGCCCAGCTCCAGGACTTCCCGGGGGTTTCCATCAAAGATCTTTCTTTGTCGTCTTGTTTGGAACAGCATTTGTGATGGCTACCTGTTTTCTGCTTTTAGCTTTAAGGACTTTCATGAGCTGGAGCCAGAGAAATTCCAGAATAAGACAAACGGCATCACACCACGACGGTGGCTGCTTCTGTGCAACCCGGGGCTAGCTGACACCATCGCGGAGGTGAGCCTGCACCCCGAGCCCTGGGCGGCCGTGGGCACCGGCAGAGCCGCCCCCTGCTGCTCCCATGTTGATCGGCAGTGGGGGCTCCAGCTGAGGCCCCCGGACGTGGGAGCGCTGGTCCGGGCTGGGAAGTCGGGCGGTGGCCCCCATGGCCTGTGCGGGCAGGAGTGGGGCCCGGGCTTCAGGGAGGGCCGGCCCAGCGGCAGCCGTGGGCGCCGAGGAGGTTGTGGGCCGAGACCCAGCTGTTGCCGATGTGCTCAGGGAGCTCCCCCTCAGGCGCCAGGCGGTGTGCCCGCCCCATGCAGTGAGTGGCCGCGGGGTGGTGCGGGGTGATGCTGCCTGGCTGGGTGGTGTCCCTGAGAAGGGGGCAGTGGAGCTGGGACCTGAAGAGCTGAGGGAGGTGGCCGGGCCCAGCACGGAGACCCTGTGCCAGAGGGACATGGTGCCCCAGGGCCGGGCAGGTGGCAGAATGAGGGCTGGCTGCAGAGACAGCCAAGGCATCCAAAGGCCTGGAGTTTCCCTCCTCATCCTGCATCAGCAGCAGGGAGATGCGGGGGCACTTGAGCCAGAGCTTGGCTGGAGGAAGGGGGTCTGGGCTGACCGGGAGGCTGGGGGTGCACGGCCCTGGGGACGGAGGGCCTGCTGGGGCAGGGTTGCAGCCAGGGTTTGGGCCTGTGATGGCACAGGGAGGCTCGGGTGTCTGTCTGTTGTGATGGGATTGGGCCACGCTGGCAGAGCGGAGGAACACACGCACGTCCACGGAGAGCCTGTGGTCCCTTGGCCACAGGTGTAGGGCATCTCCTGAGAAGCCAGGAGCAGATGGAGGAGGACGGGTCCACAGCAAGAAACCGTGTCCCCTTACAATTCCCCAGAAAATCGGGGAGGGTTTCCTGACCAACCTGAGCCAGCTGCGGGGCCTGCTGCCACTCGTGCGTGACGAGGCGCTCATCAGGGATGTGGCCAAGGTCAAGCAGGTAGTCGTGCGGGCCCAGCGCGGGGCAGCTTCCCTGTGTGCCCCGAGCTGGGGGCCGCACCCAGCTTCATGGTGGGTGCACGCAGACCCCAGAACGGCCCTGGCTTCCCTTCACCCCAGGTTCTGCCCAGAAAGCTTGTCTAGAGGGAAGCACCCAGGAAATGGGCTCAGACCCTGCGTCTGTGCCCTGTAACTGCCCAATGGCCTGGGAGCTGTGCCCTGCAGGGCCAGCCACGGAGGCCTTCCAGGCCAAGCGTGCCGCGTTGCAGGAGAGTGCATGCTTCCCCCCACACCCCGCGTGCCACAAGGTCTTGGAGGCTCAGAAACAGCCGCCCACTCCCCCAGGCCGCCTGACTCTTTTGTACGGCACCACTGGCCTCCGTGTATCCTGTCTTCCCCTCCTCCTGTGGGCTGGGTGCCCTCTGGTCTACGTCCACTGCCCGCCCACCCCGCTCCCCCGGTGTCGTGTTCGCCCTCGGCCCTGACCTCATCTGCCCACCTCCGAGGTGGCAGGGGACCTCCTGGTGCCACTTCCTGACAGAAGGACAGAGATACTTGCAGCCCTACTGGGAAGCCAGAGCGTGGTCTGACCTCGGGGAGCTCACGGGATTCATTCCCGTGAGCCACCCACCCATCCTCTCTCTTTCCTCCCCAGGAAAACAAGCTGAAGTTCTCTGCCTTCCTGGAGAAGGAGTACAAGGTGAAGATCAACCCCGCCTCCATGTTCGACGTGCACGTGAAGAGGATCCACGAGTACAAGCGGCAGCTGCTGAACTGCCTGCACGTCATCACGCTGTACAACCGTGCGTGTGCGCCGCCCCTCCCCCCACACCTCCTCCGCTCTCTAGCTCCTCCTAGACCCGGGCTTTTCCCCACGATGGGCGGGGAGGGAGCGGCGTGTGACGCTGCACAGTGACGTCAAGCGTTGACCTCATGTTTCTCTGCCTGCTCAGGGTCAGTAGTTACAAAGGAGTGACGGGAGCCGTGCCCCCAGGGTGGCTGGGGACAGGCCTGAGCTCCACGAGGCAGGTGCACAGGAGCGTCTGAGGGCCGCAGGACCTCGGCCATGGCCTGAGCAGTGAACGGGGCCTCGGTGGGGTAGGAGGGCTTCGTGGGACTCAAAGGCTGGATTTCATGTTGTTGGTCTTATAGACTCATCTCGAGCGACACGGAGGCTCATTACGGGCACTTAAAGCATACTTACAGAACTAAAAGAACGTATGCTAAATTTATGCAGGTACCTTAAATTATTTCAGGGGCATTTAATTATGCGAGCAAACAAATTAAAGACTCCCTAAGAGTAAACGATGTTTGCCAGCTTTATAAAAATGATAAAAAAACCTTAAGGGAAAACTTGGTTTTTAAAATTCTGTAATGAAGGGAGTATTCATTCTGAAAACTGAAAAACCAAAAAGCTCCTCCCAGGTCTGTTACTGGAGAGGCGTGGCCAGGGGGCCCCTCACGTGGGAGGCGGCTGAGCAGGACAGGGCAGAGGCACCGCGGGCCCAGGGCTGCCTCCCTGACCCCGAGCCTTCAGGCAGGGCCACGGGGCTGCCACTGCGGCCGGGCCAGGGCACTGGTTGGTGGGGACCTTGCTCTGGTTTCTCGGCCTGCTTTTCTGATGCGCTGCGAGCCCTGCCCTCTTCCCTCAGAGGTGTCCCTGAGCCCCCACGCTGGTCCCACCTGTGAGCAGCAGTGCAGCTGCCCAGCGCCCCCTTCCTCGAGCTCCAGGCCCTCCTGCAGCTGGCGCTCGCCCGACTTCTGCCCGGCTGCTGGTGCGTGGAGGCCCCCGAGCGCCCAGCTGCTCCAACGGTGGCCAGCATGTGCCGGGTGTGTGCCTGGGGTGCGCCTCACTCACCCGCCCCATCCCCGGCTTGGAGTTGCCTGGTGGTGGACGGACAGGGCGCGTGCCCTCCAGCCCTCCTGCCCAGGTTCCCGAGTCCTGGCTCGCCTTCAGCACAAAGGCTGGTTGGAAGGCGACCTTCCCACGTTTTCTTCCTGCGCATCTCTGCGCCCCACGCTGCCCTGTCCGGAGGCTGGGGCGCCCGTGTGTCTCGGGCTCCTGAGCGAGCTGTTTGCTGCCTGTGCTCGTCCTCCTGGGCTGTGTTGTGCTGA
Organism: Phataginus tricuspis; assembly: GCA_029783875.1. NCBI lineage: Eukaryota > Metazoa > Chordata > Mammalia > Pholidota > Manidae > Phataginus > Phataginus tricuspis. The sequence continues at coordinate 810,618 of JAQQAC010011420.1, forward strand.
CGCTGTGGGTCCGTTTTCCCTGGTGCCCAGGGCGCTCTCTGGAGTAGCTCGACTGGTACTTGGATTATTTCTCGGAAGGTTTCTGGAAATGGTCTGGTGCCATTGCTCTGAGTTTCCTCTGGGGCCTTGCCTTTCCCTTGTCTGACGGTCTCTGGGTGTTTCTGAAGACCTGCTTCTCATATCTGCCCTGTGTGCCTGCCCTGCCCTCTGGGCTCCCATGGTCAGGCAGCCTGTCTGGGTGTGCCGGGCTCTGCCGTGTCGCCGGCCTGCCCCCTCTTCCCGGGGCCTTGCTTCCAGCTCTGTGGTCTCCTTTGCGTGCTGAGAGCCATCACAGGCCAGAGACCGTCCAGGGCTGGTTGCACCCTCCTCGTCTGCTGCACAGCCATGCGTGTGGTGGGCGCCCCTGCCCGACAGAGCTGCGCTGCCCAGCACGCGCTGCAGGAGCTTCGTGGTGCCCCGGGGCTCCTCCCTGTGACCCTGTCTCCTTGGGCTCCCGGTGGGGTTGGGTTTGAGAGGCCCCCCGGGCCCCAGCTCCCAGGTTTCCCTGCAGGACAGGTGCTAGTGAGGTCTGCCCTCCTGTCCCCCTAGGACGCACACCCTGCTAACAGACCCGTCGGGGAGGCTGCGTCCCCAGTCTTGTCTCACTCGTGCCCCAGGTCCCCACCCAGCCCCTGATCGGGCAGAACTTGCTCAGTGATTTGGAGTTTGCATGTTTCTCTTTCCTGGTTCTGGTGAAAACGTAGCTTGTGTTTATTATTTGCCTGCTCTCCTTGTTATTTTGTCTGATTTCTGAAGGTGGGAAGACTCAGACTCAGGCGCAGCTCGGTCCCACCTAGAACCTGAAGTCAGCTGTTAGGATGGGTCCGGCTCTCTGCTGCCATGGGTGGCCTGGCTCGCCGTGGAGTCTTTCCGGGGAAACCCCACACACACAGCTGAAACCCACTGGCCAGCAGGGATGCCCCGGTTTGCTGGGGCTGAAGGCGAGCTGGCTGTCACAGCCTGACCGTGTCTGCCCCTGTGCCAGGGGCTTCAGGAGGGGCTCTCAACCCCGAGCCACAGCGAGGAAGCAGAGGGACTTGGGGTCTCGAGGGCTGGTGGTGCCCCAAGGACACCTTTTTTTCAAGCGCCTGTCACCCAAGGGCCTTGAAGACTAGTGACGAGACCAGACCAGGCCCCCAGGTTGGGCTGCTCTGTAAACAGGCGTGTGTGTGGGCCCGTGGAGGCCCTAGTGCTGGAGGGCTTTCCTCAGCCTGGGACATAGTGTGGAACCAGGGGCCTCGTCCCCCTTCCATAAGTGGGAGTCCCCGGTGGGCATGTGGGGGCCGTGGCCAGGTTGGCGTCTGAGGACGCCAGTCACCACAGCGTGCCGCAGGGAAAGGGCATGTCTCGCTCGGCTCGCCTCACTCACATCTCTGATTCGTCCTGCAGGAATAAAGAAGGACCCAGGCAAGGACTTTGTGCCCAGGACCGTCATGATTGGGGGCAAGGTGAGATCATGCCCTTTGGCCCTTGATTGGTGTTCTGCCAGAATGCACAGACCACCGTGCTCACAGGCGGGGCCACTGCGCCAACCGGGCGCCCACTGCCCGTGCTGGGCGCTGCGGGCTGCTCGGGACCGGCCCGCACAGTACGGCAGATGGCCTCTGGCACAAGCTGCGTGAGTTCACTGTCCGTCTGCTCTGCAGCAGGAGGGGCTGGGTGGGGCTCCCCACCTGTGCCCGCCACTCAGGCCCCAGCGTGCTGCCCAGCTCACTCCCCGCACTGGGCACGGAGGGAACACAGGTTGATAGCTGATTCATCAAGCAGGTGTGCGCCCACCCTGGGCTCAGCCGGGCCTGGCTTCACAGCATTACTGGGGCACAGGCTTCGGACGTGCAGCCCTGGGGCCGCGGCGTATGGCACTGTGCACTGGTCCAGCATCACGCTCTGCGCTCTGGGGCCACGTCCCCACCCTCTGCCACCCCTCAAGAGCCCGGGCATCATGGGTGTGAGGACATCTGGGCGCAGCTTCTTTGGGGGGCGCCCACGCGCTGTCCTCTCCCTGTCTCCGCACAAAACGAAAGTGAACAGAAGGCCCGGTGGCCCCTGGCCGCCTCGCAGCAGAGGCCTCTGCCCCCCGCCGCCGGTGCCCACTGTGCCCGCCGTGTCCTTCGTATACTTCCTCTCAGGTCTCATTTCACAGTTCCAAACAGTTTTGAAAACGTTAATTATTAAAAATTTCCAGCCTCGCAAGAGGAAGGAGGAATCACAGGACATTGATGACCCCAGACCTCCGGGTCTTTTCAAAGCGAATGACAGGACGGTGCTTCGCCCTTGATCCTGTCACACATTTTTGCAGTTTCCCCCCCAAACTGCCTTGGATGCGGGCCCCTCTGGACGTCCCGCGCCACCATCATGCCTCCACAGTGAGGCCGCCGGGGCCTCTATCCAAGCCTGCTGCCCTGCTGCCCTCCTTTCCCCGCAGCTTGTCACGGACCGGCTTGTGCACCTCCAGGCTGCTGCTTCTGGCCACACGCCCCCCGGGTGTCCTGACGTGTGTCTCGTCCCCATATGTCTTGTGAGCTGCTGGTCATCTCTAAAATCCTGTTTCTTCCATGTTTCATTTCTAAAAAACTGACTAGAATCAGAAAACAGGCAAGAGGCGGGCAGATTTCTGCCTGTGGGTGAGGTGCCACCGTGGAGAGCAGGGCCGGAGCCCAGGGACAGCCGGGGGCTGTGCCCGACCAGGGTGTGGGCTCCTCTGTGGGGCCGCCTGCCAGGCGGTGCGCAGGACCCAGGCGCATGGCCTCCGCCCTTCGGTGAGGCCGCTCCTCCACAAGCCTCTGGCCCCACTCCTTTCCAGGCAGCCCCCGGTTACCACATGGCCAAGATGATCGTCAAGCTGGTCACGTCCATTGGGGACGTCGTCAACCACGACCCAGTTGTGGGCGACAGGCTCAAAGTGATCTTCCTGGAGAACTACCGGGTGTCGCTGGCCGAGAAAGGTAGCTCCCGGGGCCCCTGGACAGGCCCTGCCCCACCCCACTTGGTCTGGGCTGATTAACCACCCCGAACACCAGGTTCCCCAGCCAGAGGGGCCTCCGTCCCGGCAGTGAGGGGCTTCAGGGAAGCGCTCTGCCGGTCCTCAAGCGCAGAGACCTCCCAGCCTCATGCCCCTGGCCTCCACTTCCTCGCCTCTGCCTGCCGTCTCCCGGGCTCACTCTTGCTGGCAGGCTGTGACCCCAAGTCAGCTTCCTCCCTGAGGAAGCTTCGCTTGCCGCACCTGTGTGCTCTCACCTGGGCTGCACTGGCCTCTGCTGTCCTTTCCTGTGGCCCCTACTCGGCCGAGAGCTCAGTCTGAGGCCATTCCACCTCGGGGTTGCCCGGAAACCACCCGAGTGGATGTGCTGCCTGGGGGCGTGGCTGCCTCGGGCAGACAGGCCTCTCCAAATGGGCTGCTTCCAGAGACCCTGGAAGGAAAGGCCTTGCTGGCCAGGCAGTGGGCAGGGCCTGGGGTCTGGCGCCTCTGTTCTGTCAGGCTGCTGCTGTCTGTGCTTTGCCCACGCAGTGGTGTGCAGCCAACACGCCACCTCCCCTGGAGCCCCCTGGCCCACCGGAACTGCCTTGAGCCCTGCATGGCCTGTGCGTGAATCGGGTTGGCGATGTGGCTGGTCTGTGGCAGCTTCTAACTCATCCTGTGGCCCTTGCTGCCTAGAATTCCCCCTCCTCACCATTACTTGGGGCTGGCTGGCTTCTGGGCATCTTTAGGCCCCAGTCTGGGCCCCGGGGTGTCTGGGGTCCCAACGGCTTCCCCAGCTCTTTGGATTGGAGGCAGCAGTGTGCCTGGGTCCCCATGGGGTGTGTTCCTCCGCGGTTGGGCTGCCTTGGGGCCAGCGGTGCCTGGCATCTGGGCTTGGCCTCACTGAAGAGCTGTGCTCTGGGCTGACCCAGCGCCCGCCAGCTGGGCGGGGAAGGAGTGTCGGCTCTGTGGACGAGACGGGGATGTGGGAGCAGGGGCGCCGGGGCGGGTGGGGCCGATGCCGCGGTGTCTGGTGCTGCACACAGAAGCCCCGTGTGTGTGAGTGCGAGGTCGTCCAGCCTCTCTGGTCCTCTGGTTCTATAAGCGCCAGATGCCTCTGAAAGTGACCTAAGGAGACTTTGGGGTGGTTGAATAAGACAAAAGTGATCTGGGGGTGAAAGGGAATTATAATGCCAACAGACTGTGACCTTGACCAGGGCTTCTCTGGGCAATGGAAGATTCCAGAACAAAGGTCATGTGCCACCTGGGGGCTGTCCATCTTGGACCCTGTGCCCCCCACTGCCCTGGACCAAGAAGTGGAGCCCTGACAGTGCCCAGTCTTGGCCCCCGGGGGAACCAAGGGCCATGGTCCATCCCAGCACAGGTGGAGGTGGTGCCGGTACCACTGGGGGGTGCCCACCGTGGGGGGCCATGGCTGACGTGCCTCCGCCCCTCGGCAGTGATCCCCGCCGCAGACCTGTCGCAGCAGATCTCCACCGCCGGCACCGAGGCCTCGGGCACAGGCAACATGAAGTTCATGCTCAACGGGGCCCTCACCATCGGCACCATGGACGGGGCCAACGTGGAGATGGCAGAGGAGGCGGGGGCCGAGAACCTCTTCATCTTCGGCCTGCAGGTGGACGACGTGGAGGCCCTGGACCGGAAAGGGTGTGTGTTCCTCTCGTGCCACTGGGGGCACGGCGGCATCCCGGCCACGGCCCAGAGCACCAGGGCAGCCGCAGGCTCACCCGTCCCATCTGCTCCTGTCAGAGCACAGCTGCCCCAGAGGCTGGCCCGGGCGGACGCTGGCTGCTCTGTGCCTCGTCAGTGTGGCCCAGCCCGGGGGTCCAGACTGTTTCCGAAGGCTAGGAGGCCGGGTCCTGGGGGCCCTTGGGCACAGGCCCTGTCTGCGGTGTGGGGCAGCCCACTGCCACGATTCCCTGGCCAGCCTTTGTGAAACAGCCCTTTCGTTTTGGAAGAGCCTGAGATTCACAGGAAGGCTGTGAAGGCAGGACAGGGTCCCGAGCGCCCTTCTGGCAGGTCCCCTCCCTGCTCAGACCCGACACCCGAGGCCTGTTGTGAGCAGTCCCTGACCCGGAGTCAGACGGCGTAGACGTCAGGTCTCCCGTCTCCACGGGCTGTGACGGATCCTCAACCTTTCCCTGTTTTCGACGATCTTGAGGACACTCTTGGGGAGTCTGGCCCTGGCCTAATTCTGAGTGATAAGGAGAGAAAACTGTCACGTCACTGCCATGAACATCTTGGGGGCGGCAGCTGGGGGAAACCCAATCGTCACCTGAAGAGCCGCAGCGCGGGAGCGCCCTCCGCGTGCCCTCCCTGCACCCCAGCGCCCCTGCCCCGACGCACACGTCCCCATGTGCCTCCCCGTCCCCGGGCTCCCTGGCAGCCAAGCTTGTTTCCTTTGCAGTTGGAGGGGCGGCGGGGAGGGCAGGGGTCACAGCATGAAAGCCCTTGAGCAGCCCCCTCTCGGATCCGATGGAGTCACGCAGGCTGTTGTATGCCTTCTGGTGGCCATGTTTCTGTCAACAGTGGAAGGGGCAGGTGGGACAGTGTTCACAGCCATCACCATGTCTTGGGGCCCAGCAGCCCAAGGGGGTGGACCTCAGGTCTGGAGCGGGGCAGCCCTGGGCCAGGGGTATGCCCGGCACAAACACGGTGTGGGGCCTGGGGCCTGGGTACTGACGCTCGGCCCGTCCCCACAGGTATAATGCCAAAGAGTACTACGACCGGCTGCCCGAGCTGAGGCAGGCCGTGGACCAGATCAGCAGCGGCTTCTTCTCCCCCAAGGATCCAGGCTGCTTCAAGGACGTTGTCAACATGCTGCTGAACCATGACCGGTAGGACAGACAGATCCTCCTGGGGCTGAAAACTGTCCCTTGTTTGGGGCAGAACTTGGGCCTTTGTGAGGCTTGTTCCCCACCCAGCCCACCGTGGAGGCTCAGCCACCCTAGTGCCTGGAGCCTGTGGTGGCCCCTGGCTGTGCTTGGCAGCAAGGGCCTGATGATAGGGACCGCCAGCTGCACTGTCCAGCCCGGGCCCCGGCGCTGGCTGACCCGGACGGGCACGACGCGAGGAACCCTGCGGCTGGTCGGACGGGGTTCCTGAGCCCTCCCCTCCCGCAGGGGGAGGCAGCGGGCAGGCTGCCCCAGAATCTTACAGGATGCTCAGCCCTGCTGAGGTCTGCGATCCGGGAGACGGACAGCCCGCCCTTCTCCTAATCACTAGTCCTCGGCCTGGGTCAGCCTGAGAACAGCTAGATGGATGCTTGTCACCACCCTGCGCCCATCCCTGGGGAGGTGAAGTGGGCAGGGCGCCTCCCCGCCTCAGCAGCTCTGGCCATGTGTACAGGGAGCGGGCGTCAGCACGCCAAGCTCTTTAAAGGGATGTTGGGCTAAAGTGAGGTTTTTCCAGAATTGTGTCCCCAGGACACAGGTGTTGCTCACAGAGCGGTCCTGGGGGCCATGTGGCTCTAGCCCCCAGAACGTGAAGACGTGGATGCCCAGGGCCTGATGTCCTGACCTCCTGCTGGCCACCCATTGGCATGGCCCAGCCTCGCATCTCCCATTTCAGGTTCAAGGTGTTTGCGGACTATGAAGCTTACGTGGCCTGCCAGGCCCAGGTGGACCAGCTGTACCGGGTAAGAGCTGGTGAGGGCGGTCCTGCTGTTTCAGGCCCTCCTTGAAGGTCACAGTCCACCCGGTGGCCCAGAGAAGGGGGCTTGGGGCTCTGAGCTGACCTGCATCTTGGGTGTGGGGCCTGTGGGGCCTGCTGCCCCTGCCTTGGGCTGGCCTGGGTGTGTCCACATGAGCTCTCGTAGGAAGACCCGGGGCCTGAGCTTGGGGAGGGGAAGGCGTCCCTGGGTGCCAGCTTCCATGCCCTTCTCTGGGATTTTCCAGGCATCCAGCCCTTTGAGAGGAGCCAGTGACTGTCTCTGTGGAGGAGGTGTCAGGACAGAGGGACCATGTCCCCAGGACGTTTTAGTAGCTCTTAGAGGAGGCCTGAGGGGTCTGTGCTTCTGATTTCTCACCTGCCTCAGCACCCCTCCACCCCAGTAGGCACTGCCACCTCTGCCCGGGCCCAGGAAACAGCCTGGAAAGCCAAGTGACCAGCAGGGCTGTGGGAGGGGCCTTTGCCTCCCACGGGCCTCAGGAGAGCCTGCCTTCTGGGGTGGCCCCTCCCGGGGCTGGCTGAGTTGGGTGGAAGGAGACAACAGCCAATGCCCCTGGTCCTTGTGGCGAATACTCACCAGGGTGCCTGGGTGGCCCTTCGTGGAGCACAGCATTTCGGGGCTGGGGTCTCAGGCTCCTTGTCCTTCGTCTGGTCGTTCGGTGCCTTTTCTGGCCCACGGGGGCTGCCTTCTCCGTGAGCTGTCACTTCCCTCAGGCAGGCTCCCCGCGGGCTGCGCGTGGGGCCTGAGCCACGTCTGCCTCCCTTGCAGGACCCCAAGGAGTGGACCAAGAAGGTCATTAGGAACATCGCCTGCGCGGGCAAGTTCTCCAGCGACCGCACCATCACGGAGTACGCCCGGGACATCTGGGGTGTGGAGCCCTCGGACCTGCAGATCCCGCCCCCCAACCTGCCCAGGGACTAGGTGCCCAGGCACTGCCCGGCTGTTCCCAGGAAGGCCCAGAGGGCACTGTGGCTTTTGGGGGTGAGGAAGGGCGTGCTGAAAACGAGCTGCTCCCACTTCCTGCATGAAAGCAGAGCTCCCGGCCCTGACCCTGAGGAGGGGGTGCCGCAGGGGCTCCTCAGAGGCCTGGCACGCGCCTCGCCGCGAGCTTTTAGTTGTGAGCTTCTGGGTCTGCAGTGGCCGGCTGGTGTGGGCCTAGTCCTCCGCAGTCCAGCTTGGCCTCGGGCTGGGTCTTCATGGCTGCCACGTGGTCCCACACTGAGCAGGTGAAAGCCCAGGACAGCAGCTGGCCTGGAGAAGACTCCCAGGCCGGCCCAGGGCCTTGGCTAGGGCAAGGCTGGCTGATGCACTGTGAGCTTGGTTTTGCTTCTTAAAAAGAAAATTAACTTCACAAGGAAATGAAACTGGCTGAACTTTGTTTTAGCAACTAAATTGTTTTGAAGTTCTGTGCTGGGGAGGCAGCACTGAGGTGCTGGGGACACTGACTCTGCTGGGTGAGGCCGCGGGCCCCTGCCACGCCCCAGGGGCACACTGCCTCCCACGCGCCTGCTGGCCTCCCTCACCCCTGGTGCAGTCGCCTGGTCTGGAGAGGGACACGGGGGGCCAGGCCAGAACAGGGCCCCTTCCCCTCGGCCTGGACGGCAGGTGGGAAGGGTGGGTGAGCCCCTCAGCCACCCGCAGGGGCAGCCAGGGAGCAGGCCGGCCCCCTACGAGGGGGCTGCTGGAGATGCAGGCAGAGGCTCTGCCCCTCTGCGCGGACCTGCGCAGCACTGGGCCCTGCCCTCAGAACCAGGCCGCCGCCAGGGCTGGTAGGGAGGACACACCGTGCCCCCGCCGCCCTGCCCCTCAGGACGTGTCCCCACCGCCGTGCTTGAACCGCCAGCTCGTCAAAGAACTGTCAACCCTGCCACGTGGTGAAGGGCCCTCTGGGTGTCAGAATCTGGGCATGGGTACCACTGGGCCCTTTGTGCACCTGTCTCCTGCCACCTGCTCCTGTCCTGGGGACCAAAACATCTCCCCTTAAACCACAGCTGCAGGTAGACTGAGAACCGGGAGGGACAGGAGCTGGCGGCTCACTGTCACCCAAAGGGCCTGAGAACGGCAGACCCCTGGTGGGCCAGCGGCCTCTGGGATGTGCCCAGCTCAGGCCTGGGGAGCTCGGCCACTTCCTGCGGCTCCCAGCAAACGCATGTTCACTGCAAGGCTCACAGCTGTGCAAACTCCGGCTGTTCCCTTTAGACTCGGCCCGACCGCTACGTGGTTTGGTAACCCAGCCAAGAGTCAGTCTAGTCGTTGGACAAAGATAGTAAACCAAGAAGCTGACAGGTGGGGGGTTTGGACCTGCTTGGCTGAAATGATGGCCCAGCCTACGTGTGCCTCTTTATCTTCAGGCTGCGCTCAGACCCTATAAAAAGCACCACAGCTTGTATTTTTACTTCACATCCTACCTCATTCCCCCAAAGAAAGGACCCGAGGCAGCTCACACGGCAAAAAGTTCAGATGAGGCCTGGAAAGCCGGCTGGTCTGGGGCAGGTGAGCGGCACACGGCCTCTGCTGCCTCGGCCCAGATGGGCTGGGAGCCTAGTTCTGAGTCCCAGGGCCTCTGGGAGCCTTGGGGACAAACCCAGAAAGCTCAGCATGTCTCATGAAGGGGCCGCCCAGTGTTTGGGGGACCTTGGGCTCCGCGGCAGAGCGGTCACTCAGAAAGAGTGAGATAGATAGTGAGCAGAAGATAAATGTTCTGATATAAACCCATCTCAGGAGGAGAGTGTGTTCACGTGGCATTTCCCAGACATGAGTCACCACGGGCAGCTCTTGGGGCCTCGGAAGCGTGCCTGCACTGGCCGCTGGCCCCAGCTGACCTGTGGCTGCTAACACTGCTGTGAGGCCTGGGAGGGTGGGCAGGCAGGTGAACAAGGCCCTCCCTCTCCCTGGGGCATTTTGAGCTGCTGAGACCAGAAAGTTCCAGAGCCTGAGGACCCAGGGCCAGAAGGCCAGCCATCAGGAGAGGCTAGCCATGGCCAGCTAGCACCCTGACCCGGACACACCCTTGCACCTGCACAACAGAGGCGGGAAAGCCCTGGGCAGCTCTAAACCCTCTTCTTAAATCATGAACCCCGTGTCACAGGCCTGTGGGTCAGAGACCGGAGGGGATTGCTGGGTGGGAGGCTGAAAAGGTCAGCCAGCAGGCCCGCTTCTAGGAGCATGCGTCCTCCTAGCCAGGGAAGCTGCCCACTGTGAGTGTGCCTTCGCTGGGAGACACGCCCCTTCCAGCCCAGCCCTCGAAGTCAGGAGGGAAGGAGGGAGAAGCGGCCCAGGCCCCGGCCTCACGGAAACGCACCCCCCGCCCCACTGGGCCGAGAGTGGAAAGGGGCTGGTGTCACCCAGGCAGCAGCAGACCACCACCACAGCTTTATTCTTAAATATACGCTCTGTCTGAGGCCAGGAAGGGTGGGCCAGCAGGCCGTGCAGGGAGGCGGCAGCAGTGGGCAAGCGGGGTTCACAGCATGGAGGGGCAACGGAACCGCCAGCCCACTCCGCACAGGCCACGAAGAGGCAGAGAAGCCCAGGGCTCCTCACATCTCGCAGCTGGTGCCAGACAGTTCCATGTGGTCCCAAGACCCCGTGCCTCCGGCCCCGGGCCCCCCAGGCTCAGCTCAGCAGCACGGGACCGAGCAGCCGGTGGCTGGCCCCTGTCTCACTGTCTTCCGAGAGCGCAGGCTGAGATGCGGCAGGAGGGAGAGAGGGCCGTGCGCCTGCTGCCGGCGTCTCCCACAAAGACCCACACTCCCAACCGCCGGGGGCACGACGCCCCAGGGCTGCTGTGCCTCCTCCATCTCACCCAGCTGGCATCCAAGTGCTCTCCCCGGGGCTCCCCTGGGCTCCAGGGTGCTGGGCTCGCCGGGGGGAAGGGGCGGACGGCGGGGTCCTCCTGTGCCTTCAGGCGGCCGGGCTCACTGCTGGTGCTCGGGCTCTGACTTCCCCAGGAATTCCCTAGACCAGGGGCAGGAGGGGCAGGACGACCATCAGCCAAACCGCCAGCCAGGAGATCTGCCTCCCAGAGTCCTCAGGGGCCATCAGGGGAGGCCCAGAAGGGGCCCGCAGGACCACACTCCTGCTCAGAGACCCTCAGAACGAGCAGGGCACGAGGCCTGCCAGTCAAACGCCAACTCGCAGGCAGAAAGGCAAGGCTGCAGGGACTGTTGTTGAAGTTGCGGAGCTGAGCTACACTCTGGTCTAAGCTGTCCGCAACACACTCATTCCTTTCATCGCAGGGAAAACTCAGCCCAGAGCAAACCCATGCTCATAGCTCACAGTCCCCACCCGGCACTCAGGTCTGCACGACCAGCCCTGTGCCTGGAACTCGCAAGAGGCTGGAGGAGAGCTGGGGCGTGAGGCAGGAATGCAGCCGGGCGGGACTCCCCGAAGGCGGACTCCAGCACCTGAGGCTGCCGCCCAGGATGGCCCAGCTGCCCTCACATCTCCCGAAGGCCTCGCGGCCAGGAGGTGTGGGCTGCCTGCGCTTGGAGGGAGGGAGGGAGGGAGGGAGGCCAAAGTGATGGCATTGGCCCAGCACAACCCTGGGCAGGCCTGGTGCAGCCTGACCTCCGCACTTGGCCACCACCTTACCCTCAGGCTCGGACCACGACACTGGCCGTGTGCACCCGTGGCTGTAGCTGCGTCCCAGCCCAGGACTACAGCCTGCACAGTGCAGCAAGGGCTACAGCTTCCCTCTGAGAAGCAGCTGGAGACAAACAGGCTTTAGAGGTGCTGGCCCAGGAGCTCAGGACGGAGTCCCCATGTGCCACGTGCACAGGGACAACCACTGATAGGTGTGGAAGGGACAGAGGCTTGACCTGCAGCTGGGGCCCGCGTGGATGCTCCTGTATGTGGCCACCTGTGCCCTCGGCATGCCTATGAGGCATGTGTGTGCAGCCCTCTGTACCACAGGGAGATCGCTGCCGTCTGGTCACAGGAATGGTCAGGAGGGAGGGGAAACATGCTCAGCCCCTCTGGGAAACAGGTTCTTGGATGGCGTGACCCTTGGCCCCGTGGAGGCAGCTTCAGTGGTGCACCCGCCACGTGCCTGGCCAGGCCACCCGGGGAGGAGAGAGTGCCTCACCTCAGTATCCGTGGTAGCTCGGGGCTCTTGTAGATGTACTTGTGCCTGTAGCCGAGGTCTGAGTGAAAGGGGATAAACTGAACTTTGAAGTCTCGGAAGCTTCGAGATGGTGCAGCGATGTTATAGAGCTGGGAAGGGGGGAGACGGGTCAGTGCCCAGAGGCAGCGCCCCCGGGGCTGTGGGTGACCTGCCTCCTGGCTCTCCTTCAACAGAGATGTGCGGTGGCTGCCACCTCTGAAGAGGGGCCCTGGCCCCAAGACGCACACTCCGCCCTGGGGCCTGCTGGCGGGAGCCCACCTCAGGCCTGGCCCCTTGGCCTGCCACCCTCTGTGTTTTCCTCAGGGGGCAGCAAGGTGGACAAGCCAGCACCAAAAAAAGGCCACCTGCCGTGGGAGGGCGTGGTGGCCTGAGTGCCACAGAGGCCGGGTGGGGACGGACCATCCGCCTGGGTCAAGGCCAGTCAACAGGCCAGCCCACCATCCCTCTGTCCCACCTCAGCCTCTCCCACCCGGCCCCAGTCCTGGCAGAGCCCACCCATACGAGGCCTGCTCAGATGCAGACGTGCCCGGGTGCTCTCCAGGCCCACCCTCACCCGCACACCTAGCCCTGCTTCCTGGCAGCAAATCCAGCAGGAGCAGAGCGGAGGCCCCACAACAGCGTCCGCTGTCTGTTCACCCCAAAGGCAACAGAACACTTGAGGCTGTGCGGCAGGTCTGTGGACAGGGCCCCTGCACCAGGAGTGGGGGTCCTCCTCGAGGGTCCCCCCAGCCAGGGACTGGCGAGGTCCCCAACCGAGTGCTCGGCAGTCAGCCTGCCAGGCCAGCACCCCTGCCCGTGTGGGGACCTGGGAGCCATGGCTTACCCCGTTCCCTCGTGCCGCATCAGGGGTCCATCCCCGGCCACCCGCCCCTGCCGCTGACCTTCCCACCTTCTCCTCCACACAGGAGCCTCTGCTACCAGTAGGAACCCCCCCATAGTATGAGCCTGTGAGGTGCCCGCCCGCCCAGGCACCACCCAGCACCCACCTTCCTGCCAAGCTGGAAGGGCACGACTGGGTCATCCTCGGCGTGCAGGATGAGCAGGGAGCAGGAGATGTGCTTCACGCTGCGGACGGAACAGAGGGGGCTAGACCCAGACTCGGGCCTGGTGGGGCAGGGTCTCCCAGCCACCTTCCCGCCTGCCCTCAGCCGGGACCCGGGCAGGGGAGGGCTTCCTCGGGGTGCCCAGCGATTCTGCTGGGCTTCTTTTCACCACAGAACTCAGAGCTGACTTCTCAGGTATTTCTGTCAACGTCTAGATGCTACGTGTCAATCAAATCTACAAATCAGTTCATTCACCCAATCCGGCACCTACAGATTCTCTGGAGTTGAAAGTAATTATTTTTGCCAGTAGATCATACTCTTTTTTCAGTTCATTCACCCAATCCGGCACCTACAGATTCTCTGGAGTTGAAAGTAATTATTTTTGCCAGTAGATCATACTCTTTTTTCAGTTCATTCACCCAATCCGGCACCTACAGATTCTCTGAAGTTGAAAGTAATTATTTTTGCCAGTAGATCATACTCTTTAAAAAGTTACAAAACAGTATTTACAAATTGAATGCTTTAGGTGGGCCAAGAGCTCTACTGCAAGCAAATATCACTAGGAATCTCTTGTTAAAAAAGGCCATGCCCCCTAATTTATCTTTGGTATGAATGACTTAAGGTCACTCTGGAGTATTTAGAAGTGAATTAACACTTTGAATAGGTCCAATCGATGCAAACCCGTCAGCAAATTGCGTTTGCAGAAAGCCGGGCCATGGGACTGGCCAACCCTCACACCCTCGGGTGGGCTGTGGGCAGGCTACCCACCAGGCCTTGACGACTCACGCTGCTCTGGGGCTCTGTGAGGGCAGGACCTGCCGGGGGCTCGGCGGCCATGGACGCCAGCCATCTGCAGCCTGCATCCCTGCTTGCAGGGTGGCATGTTTCCAGAGTGTAAGTCACACCTGGACGGCGGACCCCTCCAGGATGTCTGCTGTGCGCTGTCTGTCCTTACCTTGACCTGCTCTGGTGGAGGCCTGGCTTACATGATGGCACCTTAGTGAGTATTTGGCAGTAGAGCTTCAGGGGCTCCTGAGGGCTGGGTACGTGGGGGTGCGGTACTGCCAGCCCCCCAACACTCCCCTGGGTCAGCTGGGGGTCAGGGAAGCACCCACTGTGCTGGGGGTGATTTCAGAGGGAATCCAGTTTACTCACTAATTCTTCTTTAAGTTACAAAATAATAATATTTATAAGCAAGCAGGTTTTTTGCTTCCATTTGTTCAAATTTTAGTTTATTCTTTTATTTTTAGAACCAAAAATATTGAGGGTAAAAATACTCCATTTTTTCAAAGTAGAGTTTTAAACATTAACTGAGTATTTAAATAAGGAGTTCTTCCTTTTCTTTTTTTTTTTTTGAAGAAAAAATAAATGCCATGAAATAATCACAGAAGATAGTGTCAACAGAATCCCAATGTTCTTCGGAGAAAGTCCTTAAATAGAATATTTAACTTTGGTTGGCCGAATAGAAACATTTTTAATAACAGATTTTCTAACATCTTCCCACAGCTAGACACAGTCAATGGCTCAGGGGAAGCCACTTCTGAGTGACTGTCACTCTTACTGCCTCGCACCTGTCCAGGGGCTCTGGTTCCCCCAGACCGTTTCCAAATAAAACAAGCACGCGGACCAAACAAGCACGCTGCTTCTGTGCTTGGGCTCGGCGGCTCTCCAGACGCCCTTGTCTCCTGGCTCTGGGTCCCCGCCTGGCCGCCCCCTCACGCAGGTCTGCTGCTGGGAGAACCCGAGGACTCAGAACTCGGCCTGTCTGGTCCTGCGACTGCAGAGGTGATCCTGGGGGTTTGTGGGATTTTCCTCAATTGACAGGATTAGGTACTTCAGCACAGTACTCACTTTTCATCATTTGCAAATTTAATCCCACTGCTTGTAATAGGGTCCAGGAAGAACCAGTCAAACCCAGGGAAGTATCGATATATCTGTAGGGAGACAACATGCAGAAGCGTCAGTGAAGAGACCCACACAGAGGCCAAGGTCCAGGGCGCTGAGGGCCCAGGCTGACTGTGGTCCCCCGAGCTGTGCTGGGTGCCCCTGCTCCGCCTGCCCCCACCACAGGATCCCTGATTGAAAGGCCCACAGACCAGCTGCAGTGAGGGCTGCCCAGAAACAGGGCTCCCACACCTTGGAGCAGGGCTGGCTGGGAGAGCAGACTTCTCCCAGACACCAGGGCTGCCAGCCCTGATGAAAGGGGGTCCGTGCAGCCTGGGAGGAGAGCGCATCAAGGAACCAGACTCCGCAGGAGCCCTCTGGTCTGCAGTCACGCTGCCTGGCACAGAAGGCATGGCCAGCCAGGAAGCAGTGGGACGGAGGAGCAAAGAACAGGACCAAGATGAGACCCGCCTGGGCCGAGGATCCACCCCGGCGATGATGACCTGGCTTTCCCCGCATCCCCTCCGGGAACCTGCCTGGAGGCCACCCCGGGACACGGCAGCGGGTGCCCCCAGTTCCTCTCCTGGGGAAGCAGCCCCCAGGGCAACGCTGCCGGGCGGGCAACCACAGCATAGAGTGGCCTCCTGAGCTGCTGCTGCGCTTGGGCCCCGGCTGTGAACCTGTCCTACCCAGCCAGACCACAGCCGGCCGTGCCCAGAACTAGCCGGGGATTAGTTTATAATGAAATCTGTATTCATTAGAATGTTTAATAATTTTTACAGTTATGGTTTTTACCTTGTACTCTTTTACCTAGTTATTTGATGGTAATCATCTGAATAATGAAAGTCAGTTGTTAAGTCTGTACTTGCCACTGAGAACGGATGGCTCTTGGCTTCCTCACGGATGTTGGTGAAGGGAGACTCCAGGATCAGGGCATCCGGCGGCGTCTCTAGACGGAGCAGCCCCACAGGGGCTGTGAGGTGCGCAGGCCCCAACAAAGACACGCCACAGAGCCCCAAGGAGGGCCCGCGGGAGGGGGAGCCAGGACGGGAGGGGGACCCCAGGCGGCCTGCCTGCCCCAGGCCTCCCACGGACGGGGTCGGTGTGCGAGCCGCGTATGGCGAGGGGCCACACAGGGACCCTCGGCTGCCCCACCAGCCCTTGAGAACCGCATCTGCTGGAGCCGATTCAGCGTCCTGCCCCTGGTGAGGCGCCACCCACTGACAGAGGATCTGAGGGAAGGCAGGCATGGCCAGTGGAGGGTCTGCCCAGGCCACCTTGCTCGGTCCAGCAGCACCTGCCTCACAAGGGCCCGCCCAGGGGCCCCACACAGACCCAGACGTGCCTGCGCCCCTACCTCGTTCACAGAGGCGCCGCACCAGATTCGTTGCCACTCTGAGAAGATAAAAACAGTTTGGTTGAACTATGAGAGGCGAGGTTTTCAGTGAGACTGTTCAGGCCCTGGAAAACCAGATAACCCTGGGGCCTGCAAGGCTCAGGTAGGGTGCAGGGAGCGGGAGGGCCGTGGGCAGGCCTGCAGCCGCCTCACCTGGAGCCAGGGACAGTGCGCCCAGGGGGCCCATTAGCCGAGGGCAGGCTGCAGGGGCCACACCAGTGGCTTTGTGTGGACAGCCGCGACCAGAGGCCAGCTTCCTGCCGCCCAAGGAGCCTCTCTACAGGCGCGTGGTCCTCCCGTGGGAGCTGCTGGAACCCGGCCCCAGGCACTCCCCAGCCTACAGCATGCCGGGGAGCAGGGAGGGAAGGGGCTGCAGCTGCTGTCCCTAAAGGCTGCTGAAGGCCCAGGCCCGGGGACCCGACAGCACAGCTCTTTCTAGAAGTGCCGTGGACCTTTGTTCAGCAGAAGCCATGCAGGAAGCCCAGGGGGGACGTTAAAGTGCTTCCCATCTTGGCAGAGGTAGGAAGGGGGCCACCACTGCTGCCTCCTCACGGGCTCTGGAAGGCCGAGTGTGGGCTCAGCAGCCAAGCTATTCACAAATCCCTGAGTTCACACACCCCAGCCTTGGTACTGGGGCTCAGTGGTCCAAACACGGTCCAAAGCCCGGCGAGGCGGCCCCAGCCACCTGGGCCTGGAGCCCTGCCCTCTGCACTGGAGACACCTCCCTTAGGGCATGGTCTCGGGCTGCAGGGGTCTGCCTGTCCCCCTGTGGAGACGGCCGCCCCACAGGTGCCCAGACGTGTCTCAAGTCACTTCTTGAAATGAGGAGTTAAAGTGGCTCAACCCCCTCGTAGTCTCTCATGGCATTTCATTCCCTGCCCCCACCACGGGGATGGGGGACAAAGCTTACGAGGTCTCAGTGCCAGAGACCCCCAGGGCACCCTGGAGAGACCAGGCTGGAGACCCAAGGACCACATCATGCTGGGAACTCACCCCGTGCCCAGGGAGTGGCCCCAAATATACACGGGGTTGTCTCCACTCCGCGCTTTGATCCAGTCAAAAACATGGAGCGCATCGTACGTCATGCCTGGCTCTGACGGTGTTCCTACGGAGTCACCCCAGCCTGGGAGAGGGAAGCGGCGAGAGGAGGAAGTCAAAGCCAGTCCACAGAACCCCATGGGGGGCAGGCCCAGGCCAGGACATCGCATCCAGCAGCACCAGGGCAGCCTGCTCCTGCTCTCCCAGCTCCACACCCAGTTACAGCCCTGAACCCACCAGCATCAGCTGTGGGCAGGGGCAGCCTGACACGCTGCAACAGGACAGAACCCCCTGACACACTCAGGGCTTGCTGGGGGCTGGTGAAAGCCCAGCTGTGGCCCGGTACAGACAGGCGCAGGGAGTCCGGGGGCGCCAGAAGCAGGGGAGGGTGATGGGTATTCCTGCTTCAAGGCAGTGATGACCCAGAATGGGAAGGGGCTCTCGGCATCCTGTCTACCGAAGGGAGGACGCCAACCACCCCGCCCCCAGACGGAGTCCTCCCAGGAGCTCCTCTCCAGTATCCAGTAAGGCCAAGTGCAGCTGTCCTTTCCAGCAGCTCAGCCGTGAGTCATCCTCAAAGAGGCTCAGGAAGAGCAGGTTCTGCTCCCTAAGCAAGTTGGTGAGCAGACAAGCCACGTCCCCTGGGGAGGAACTGAGAGGAACAAGGCCAGAGAGAGGCTCAGAGCCTGGGTGGAGAGGCAGGGAGGGCGGAGCTGGGCTGGGAAACGCAGGCTCTGTCGGGCCCCCCTCCTTGGGGGCGGCCCCGGGAAGCGAGCCAGAGGGCCCCTCCGCACAGCCCTGAGGTCGGCAGCGGGGGCAGAGAGCCCCATCAGCATAGAGAGCACGAGCGAGTGAAATGCTTTCCAAATCTTCGTTTCAGTTTTTCCCAGCCCAGAACTTTGATCAGATGGGACATTTTCCATGGAAGAACCTCCTGCGGCAGGCAGAATAGTGGCCCCAGAGAGGTCCAGGCCGCCATCCCTGGAGCCACGCAGATGTCACATCAGACGGTGGGTGCAGAGCTGCTAGGGCTGCAGGGACAGCTGAGGCTGACGGTCCGCTGCCCTGGAAACGGGAGGTCATCCTGCTTTATCAGCGTGGAGTCCGAGTAACCACAAGGGTCTTCACAAGTCAAAGAGGAAAGTCAGGCTCAGACTCAAGGGGCCACAGGCCAAGGGGCGAGGGCGGCTCTGGGAAGGGGGCAGGACATGCTTCTCCCACAGGCCCTCCAGCAGGAACCAGCCCCGCTAACACCTTGGTTTTAGCCCAGTGGCTGAAGAGTTTGCATTTCTCACCTCCAGAACAGCAAGATAACACATTTATGTTGTAAGACATTGAGCTTGTGGTGATTTGTTACAGCAGCAAGAAGAAACAGATGGAATGCCCCTCAGTCTGAGGGTATCCATACCCCTGCCCCGTCAGGCCACAGGGGGGCCGCCGAGAGCCTCTGCCCTCTGCCCTCTGCCCACTCAGGGCTCACACAGAGCACGCTCCCGGCTCCACCACACTGCAGGCCCTAATCTCCTCGGCGGCAAGCCCTCACTTATTTAGGCAGAACTCCTGAGGGGTGAGAAGCACCATCTACTTGGGTCTGAACAGCCCTCTCAAGTCTTCACAGCCGGAACAAGGCAAGCTTTCCTGAGCACAGATGCACCCACCATCCAGCTGAGGGAAGCCCGAGTGCAGTAAATAAAGCGACAGTGCGTTCCACTGAAAATGGCGCCGACAGAGGGCGCGTCCCAGGTGCCAGCGCCCCCTGTGGGAGGCACAGCCGGGTGTCTGCACCCAGGATGCGCCCTGGAAGGCCCTGCCCCCTCCAGCGCCGTCCACGCTCGCAGCTACCGCAGGTCGCAGCCATGCCTGGCCTCTCGGTGATGCCTGCACACCCAGTGCTGCCTGGAGGAAGGGGCAGGCCACACGCACACTTTCAAGAGAACTCTCACCTCTGTAGTCAAAAGTGACCACGTGGTAACCAAGGGAACTCAGCACCTGTGAAGCGGGAAACAAATATCTGGGCAACAAATCCACACATCTCGGGTCAAGGGCAGCCTGCCTCTTGCTGGACCCACCCTGACTCCTGTTCTGCTGCGCACAAGGCGGGAGCTTAACAACCACCATGCTGCCCCGTTCCCCACCGGATCCCCTAACCCCCACTGAGGCATGTGCCTCAGGCGTGCAGGAAGCACGTCTGTCCAGAGGTGGCTGGCCCAGGCGCTGCCTCCTGGGGCCCCAAGACCACATCCCCAACTTCGCGTTTCTCAGATTTCTAAACTCTTGTTGAAAAAGACCCCTCTAGGCGAGGAGATCTCTTGCATCAGATCACTGCTCATAGCTCTGGCCTGAGCCTGCGCGGGCAAAGCCCAGACTTGTGCGGGAGCTGCCAGCCCCCACTGACGACCGGGGTCGCAGCCCCGGCGTCGTGTGCCTCTCTCCCCAGGCTGCCCCGGGCAGCCAGCAGCACTTGCATCCAGCTCCCAGCTCCCAGCTCCTGCCGAGCCCATGCCCTCCAGACCACATTTGCTCCGGGCACAAACCACCTCTAGGAGTGGGAGCCTTGAAAGGGGACTGACCGGCTCCCAGCATCCTCCCTGACCCCACCCACTTCCCCAGCAGTCCAGAGCTGCCCACCCCGGGGGCGGGGTGGCCGAGCAGTGCCAGCACGGTACAGACGTCTATGTCCCATTCTGGCCCGTCAGCAGATGCCCACAGCCGTCAGAGGAGAAGGGAGGCAGGCGAAGAGGCCAAGGGACGCCGGCAGCAACTGCACGTTCAGGCGTGAGACTCCAAGGGGACGGGCAGGCAGAGCGAAAAGCCTCCGGCCTGTGTCTCCTGGGCGGCGAGAAGCCGTGTCGGCAGAAAGCCTGAGCCAGCAGCCAGCAAAGAGGCACAGATCCCTGGCCCCTCGGTCTTCTCCACTCATTTTCTACAGGAGTAGCACGACATTTAAACAGTTCTCGGCGCCTTTTACACGGTGGGCCAGTGCCTGGCACACGAGGCACACCGTGCGGTTGCCCTGATGCTGGAAGCTGCGCCAGGGGCCCTGCCGAAGCCCTCTGTGGTGGGCACGGCCAGTGATGATTAACTCCTGAAACGATCAGAGGGACGCCCTTCTGTTCACGCCTCCTGGACGAACAGCCAGGAAACACGCTGGGGCAAGGCTCTCTACCCCATGCCATGCGGACACTGCCCGGGCCTCACACGCCGCCAGCTGCCCTCACCTACCTTGTAAAGCTCCACCCGGTGGTCGCCTCCTCTAGAGCATCAGAGAGAAGGACACAAGAATGGGTGTCAGTATGGCTTCTCAAAGGGGCGCCCCAGGGTTGCTGCTGGGGCATCCGGGCCCTTAATGAGCTGGTCCCATATGCAGACCGGCAGGGCCAGCAGCGGACAGGTGATGTCCTCCGGGCACCCCAAGTGGCCCCAGTTGGCCTCTGGCCACACCGTGACCAGCAAGGGGCAGTCTTGGCACTTTGGGGATGGTATTTACTACCTTACTCTTCTTTTTGGCTACAATACAAAATCCAGAAAATCCAGAAGGGTACACAGCAAGCCCTGGCCTCTCCTGCCCCAGCATCCAGCCCCCACCCATGTGGGCAGAAGCAAAGTAAATGTGCACACAGGCCTGCCACCCATGCTTCTCCCTCAGCCGGTCACGGTCATGGCCAACGCGGTGCCCTCTCTGTGGGGGTCCACACTCCTCGGCTCACTCTGGCCCCTCCCCACCTTCCACCCTGTGGTCACCGTGTGCAGTCACCACGGTGGGGACAAGTTCTTGGGGGCAGCGAGGGTCGGCAGATGGCTCAGCCCCTCCGGACTTCTCGGGGGTTTGGCTTTTCTATAACGAGCACTCTGGCCATTCTGGGGGTGGGGATGGCCTTGGGGAGACAAGGATGAAATGGAGGAAAACCAATACAATGCAGAAATAAAAATATAAAGGAATGAGCTTCCAGATTAGAAGGAAATACTACAAAAGGTTTTCAGTTATCTCTGGAAGAGCTGACGATGGCTCTTTCCCAAATGTTCCAAATTCCCTGCCTTGAGCAGAAAGAAGGGGGAATGAGCACCTAACAGAGTGCACAGTAGCAGCCTGGGGCCTGCACCTCGGGGAGCCTGGGGCCTGCACCTCGGGGAGCCTGGGGCCTGCACCTCAGGGGGCGGGGCTGCTCAGGGAGCCTGGGGCCTGCACCTTGGGGAGGCTGGGGGCTGCAACTTGGGGAGGCTGGGGGCTGCAACTTGGGGAGCCTGGGGGCTGCACGTTGGGGAAGCTGGGGGCTGCAACTTGGGGAGCGGGGCTGCTCGGGGAGCCGGGCTGCTCAGGGAGCAGGGCTGCACCTCTGGGAGCGGGGCTGGGGGCAGGCGGTCTCGGGCTGCACTCCATTGGCAGCCCCACCACTCCTCCGAACCTGGAGGTTCAGGCCTACACTGCCTTTTGTACCATGTGACTAGCACTCTTCAACTGGACCTGATCCCCAGCAAACCGCACCCCTCTCTCAGTTCCAGGGGATGTGACAAGGCCTGTCTGCTGCCACCTGCTCTCCAAGCAGAAGGGAAACTTGCTGTGGCTTGTCCTAGACAAAGGACACGAACTGTGGAGCATGTGCGACTGAGGTCGGTGCTGAGCTCTGCAACGCACACCCTCCACAAGACGCCTGTGGCTGCTTCCCCCCAGCAAGGCCCGGGGCTGTTCTCCTTGTTCTGCCTGTTAAAGGACCGCCCCTGGTCAGGCACCGCTGACCCGTTCCCCAGCCCTGGGGGCCCTGCCTCCTGCCGCTCCTCGCTGCCTTCTCCAGGGACATAACCATTGCAGCTACAGCAACCCTCCCAGGATTCCCACCAACGCTGAGTCCAGAGAAGGAGCCCCCTCCCCTGGCCCCGGCTGGCTCTCCACAAACTCTTCCCCCCAAGGATGGACGTGGGGCAGAAGGAGCTGACTCTAAACCAAGGACAGTGGCTCCAATCCCAGCCAGTCTGAAGGGCAGGCCATGAAAGTCCGTCTTAACAAGAGCCTGGATAAACCCGGGCAGGGGCTCTGCCTGCCACAGACAGCACATGCGGCAATGGTGGCCCAGGAGGGGACACCGGCACTGCTGCCTGTAGCTGGCGGCTGAACGCCACCTGGCCCGATGGCATGTGAACGCCCAGAACGGGCTCGGCCGGGGTCTCTGCTGGCCTCCCTCGGCTTCCAGGCCCCCTTCTTTGCTGTCACCACCACCCCATCTTGACACTTGCTGCCCCTTTCTGGGAGAGGTCTCTTTCTCCAGCAGAGCAGGCCTGCCCTCGAGAAAGTCGTTGACAGGCGCTGCTAGTGAGCAGACAGCGCTCCCAGGTGCGGGTGCACCGAGGCCCTGGAGCCGTTACGGGGACCGAGTACCCATTGGAAAGGCAGCCACCGGTGCCCAGGGGCGGGGGAGACTCTGAAGATGACAGCTAAGGAGGGACTCAGTTCCTACTAAGAAGGTGCCCCCGGGCCTGTGGCCCTGCCTGGCTGACCGGCGCTGCTAGCGCGCAGACAGCGCTCCCGGGCACGGGTCCCGACCCCTCCTCCGCTGGACCGCCGCTTCCTTCCCCGCATCGCGGCCTCAGACGCTCTGCTGGGACGAAGGACGCGTCCCCCTCTGGCCGCGATCTGGGCACTCTGACCCAGCCAGCCGCCTCCGGTCCGCCCCAGGTGCGCGTTCCCCCTCGGGGTCGTCTGGGCACAGCTGCCCAGGCCGCTAACGGGGCGCTTCCCAAGGAGGCCCCGAGGCCTGCCAGGGCGGGAGCCTGTGGGAAGCCCGCTGTGAGCGTCACCGGACGCCTCCTGCTCCGCGCCCGCAGAAGCTGCGCCTTCTCCTTGTGCGCAAATGGCCCGCGGCCCAGGGCAAGCATGCTATGCCCGCGGTGAGGCCCACGAGAAGCCAGCATGCAGGGAGGACATATGGCCCCCTACCTGGTGCCTGCGTTCCCGTGCAGGTACAGGATGACAGGGTGGCTGGAAGCCAAGGCATCCTCGTACCACAGCTGATCCTTCCCTTGGGCGTTCTTCCACCAGACAGCGGGGACAGTGTGCCTGGGGGCGGGTGGGGAGCGGAGGACAGTGCCGTGAGGTGTGGTACCCACCGGATGATGGTCTGTCTGCTGCAGAGCTCGCATCACGCCTGAGTAGGGGGCTGCAGGGACAGCGCTTCCTGAGCGCACGCACCCCCATGGGGTGGGGGACAGCCACTTCTCCTGTATGACCCAGCTCTCCTAGGTGACATCCCGCCCAGATGGTCCCAGCACAGAACAACACTTGCTGAGTCACATCGCCTCCCCTCACACGCACCCATGTTTTTCAGTCGTAAACTACTTGACTCACGGTGCACTTCAGACCTGATCGTGCTGCTGACAGGCGAGCTCAGTAACACTGACCTCTGCAAGCGGACCGGACGCCGGGCCCTCCTCACACACCTGCTCACAGCCACCCTGGAGCGGCCCCGCCGGCAGGAGACGCGTGGCCGACCCAACACGTGGGGCCTTTGCCTGCCTGGCCAAACCCCCACCACAGAGATACTGAGACCACATCAAAGACTGTGACCACTGACGGGGGTCTGAACTAACAGGTTTTTCTGTAAAATTTACTCAAACAACTTGATTACATGAATCCTTGAAAATGTTAAATGGCCAGCTTATTTTCTAGCTCTTAGGTTTCAGCACCTTGTCCTAATGAATCTCAGACCCGCCCCAGAGGATCACCATGTCTCTGACCACGGTGACCGCCATGCTCCCACGGCTGCAGACCTATGGGGTGGAAGGACCTTTTAAGGTGTTGGGAGCTGACGCACTTCTAAGGAGTCAGCCTGCCCCAAACTTGGGGCTCCTGACCAGGCCAGGGACCTCTCAGTAAGTGGAGGGACCCTACTCCTGGGCACCCCCTGCCAGGGGAAGAGCTTCTGCCCAGGCAGGCAGCTGAGAATGAGCTGGTGGCCAAGCACAGCCTGGCACTGCTGGTGGGAGGTCTGAGGAGGTGCGGGGAGCAGCTGGTGAGCCCGGCCCGCGCCACCCCAGGGCCCAGGGCATCCTCACGACAGCACAGGGTGTAGACGTGGGTGGGTGGCAGGTACCCGTGGGCCACGGCGTGGCTGCACTATTGTCAGACTTGCCACTGTGGCAGTACAGCCTCCCTGTGTGGCTGCCGTGGGGCTTCCTCCAGCCTGAGCAGGGGCCCCACACACGCCCCTTCTGCCACGGGAGTGCTCTGCCCGAGGGGAGTCCTCAGGAAAGCCTGTCTTCAGGGCACAGACCCACACAACCAGCGGGAGGGTCGGCCGAGTCCCTGCTGAACAGCTCGGAGCAGAACAGGGCCAGCTTCTGACTGAAGACAGAGCGGCAGTGGCGCAGGCATGCGCAGGAGTCAGTAAACACTGGATGGAATCTAACTGGAAACGAGCAGACTCTGGCCCCAGCACTGACGTGGAAGAACAGACCCCCCCTTATTTTATGTCCTTTACCGGGGCCATTATTAGAAATGCCTGCCCTTCCTCACAGTCTACACTGGGAAGCTACTCGCAGCATTTCATTTAGAAACTTCTCACTTACACAGCGGTGTTCTGAGACAGCGGAGAGGGACTTTATGGCCACTGTCAGAGAAACCAGCTGAAAAGAGGGCTGGTGCCTCAGGGTTGCTTCCAAGAGCGCAGAGACCCCAGAAAGGCTGGTCAGTTCTGATCTGGATATCTGTAGAAAAAGCCTTGGAACATGTCCCGAGGAGACACAAAGAGGCCACAGAGCTTACATCCAGTTTAAATTTATGGCTTAAAAGTATAAATCTAAGGAGAGCGACCACCACATCAACTGCAGAAGGTGCTACATGTGAGAGGAAACTGAGCTGCTCTCAGTACCCAGACATCCTTTCTCTGGAAAGAAAAGGTGTATCTCAAAGCTGTGCTCGCAGTTCTGTGCTTTGCTTGTCTGCTCTCTGCTTCCAGCCTTGCCCTGGAAATGAGGCTCCCTCCGGAAGCCTTTGTTGTGTGAAAACCCCAGGTTACAGTCTGGTGCATCTCCTCGCCCTCCCGAGGACTGGATTTAGCCAGGAGCTTTGGTTTGGAAACAGAGTGGGTGAAGATAAAAAGGTACACACAACAGTCTCAGGCTGCCCTTGAGGACGGCACCAGCCCTGCGGCCCTGTGGACAGGCACTCACCAGACTCCAATGGTCACGTCTTCCTCTGGCTG
This sequence comes from Phataginus tricuspis, assembly GCA_029783875.1. NCBI lineage: Eukaryota > Metazoa > Chordata > Mammalia > Pholidota > Manidae > Phataginus > Phataginus tricuspis. The sequence goes on from JAQQAC010011420.1 coordinate 835,982, forward strand.
GAGGTAGTAGTTACAGGTGTGATTCAAACCTTGATCCTGTGGCTTTTTCAAGTCAATGAAATAGGGAACCCTTACTGTGGGGGACAAAGAGATGGAAACGAGGATTAGGGCGGACAGACGCCCACGGGCACGTGTGCACACGCAAGCACGCCCAGCAGAGGCAGAGCTCTCAGGAAGTCTTCCGATGCAGCGGCCAAGTGTGCTGGGCCCTCCAGCCTCAGGTGGGCGTGCGGGTGGGCCTGCCCTGGAATGCTGCAGTGTATCCAAAGACCACTCAGTGGGGCGAGGTCTGGGCAGAGACGGACCACCCAAGGTTGTTCATGGTGTGAGAAGATGCAGAAGAGGAAAGAATGATCCTTGAGAGGCCTGAGGGATGAGCTGGCCACGAGAGAGGCTGGAGACCAGGGGAGAGCAAGGCCTAGAAAGCAGCTCGGGAAAGCTGAAACACTGGAGCCGGGTGCGGAGGGGCGCGGTGGGAGAGGCGACAGACACCTGTTCTGCAGCTTGGGGGCACGGGACTCGGTGCCTGTCGGACGGGGCTCTGAAGTTCCTAGTGCGACCCCTGACACAGGTGGAAAACAGACCAGGTGTGGGCGTGGGGCAGCAGATAAGCCCACGAGCCCATCTGGAGTGGGTGAGGGCCACTGGAACAGCAGCAGGAGCCCTCAGCAGGGAAGAAACCTGGGGTGCACGCACAGGACAGAAAACCCCAGGCCACTGGCTGATGACCAGCCAAGATCCACTGACCTGGAGGAATGTCTGTGAATCACAGGGAGGTAGAAAGAGCAGAGGACAGTGAGGTCACCATGCACGCTGCACAACCCCTTACTGTCGTGTGAAACAAGCCCCAACACCGACCACACGAGGCTCAGACAGAGACACAGAGGGATCCGTGCAGAGCCGCTGGCCGGGCATGTGCATGTGCCATTAACACGAGTGTGCAGGTGGGTTTGTGCGTGTGTGGGGTGTGTGTGTGTGTGTGTGCATACATGAGGGTGTACATGTGTATGTGTGGGTGTGTGTACGTGTGTGTGCACGTACATGAGGGTGTACGTGTGTACGTGTGTGTGGGGTGTGTGCATGTGCACACATATACATGAGGGTGTACACTGTGTGCATGGCTGTGTACATGTGCCTGCACATACGTGAGGGTGTACGTGTGTAGGTGTGTGTGCCCGCGTGTACATGTGTGTATGTGGGTGTGTGCATGTGCACACGCATACATGAGGGTGTACACTGTGCACATGGCTGTGTACGTGTACATGTGGGTCATGTGCACATGCCCTCGCTGACGCTGTTTCCCACAGACACTCGTGTGCTTACTGCTTGTGGTGAACACAGTTTGTGAACATGTATTTAGTTGAAAACTGAAAAACTTAAAAACAAAACGAAACCAAGACCGAACCCGGGGATGTACCTGCTCTATCAAACACAGCTCCTGGACAGGTGGCCTGAGGAGCCACTGATGCTGACACCCACCTGCCTCCCACACGCTCCAGCACAGAGAGCAGCTGCAAATCGCGTCCCTCCGTGGAGGGCTCAGAAGTCAGTGCACTCGTCTTCCACGACTCTCCCTTCCTGAGCTACACACATCAGCCCAGGGCCTTTCCTGAGATGCTCCCCCCACCAAATGCCCCCCACCTCCCCACACATCAGTTCTCACTTCCTCAGACGTCACCACGGCTCAGTACACTTTGCTGAAGACACAACATCCCACCGCGGACACGGGAAGCACACACACTCCTTCCCCAGACGCACCTTGGATGTTTCAGAGCATGTGGGACTGCTGTCCCCACCTCTAGCCCCTCAATCCTTCACTTCCCCAAGAAGCGGGCTAAGTTTCTGAAGCTCTCCTTATCATCTTCTCAGAAGGGAACCTGCCATCCCAGACGCCATCTAACCTCACGTGCTCCCACAGTGCCTCCCGTGACCTGCACAGGCTGGGGCCACCAGCGCTTCACAGCTCTCCTTACGTCACCAGCTCAAAGGCCACAAAAGGGGAACTGCCCCCAGCTGCCCGACTCCACAGCCTACGCTCCCAACCCATCTGTGTGGTGAGAGGGGAAGCCGTGATCCTGACGGGCCCGAAATCCCTTTCTGGGTCAACTTGTGTCCCCACAAAAAGACACTGACCTCCTCACCCCCAGCACACCAGAAGGACCTTTCTGGAAACAGGGTCCTCCCAGAGGTGATCCTGATCTAACATAATGTAGCTGGCGTTCTTATCAAAAACGAGAATTGGGACACAGAGACAGAGGAAAAGGCTGTGAAGCCACAGGAGGAGGCAGGGAATGGAGCTGCGCGCCAAGGACCGCATGCCCCGGCGGTCACCTGCCGAGGCCGGAGGGAGGCAAGGAGGGGCTCCGCTGGCGCCTCAGGGACAGGGCTCCAAACACCCTGGTTCAGACGGGGAGAGGCGGTCCCTGCTGTTTCACGCCCCCTGCTGTGTTGCCACAGTGACCCCAGGAACATGAGCAGCCGTGCTGCAGAGCTGAGTTTACTCTGGCGATGGCCTTGGGGAGAGGGCCTGGGGAGAGCCTCCATCTCCTGCGCTGGGCGGACGCAGGCACTACCCCCTTCCTGCACCGTCCACCCTGTGACTCTCCTCCACTCAGCAGTGTGCCAGTTCACCATTCACCTGGGAGGTGCGAGTGCCTGAACCCAGCGCCCACTGTCAACCCACTCCCAGACCCCACGAACCCTGCCCCCGAGCTGTGATTACCCCCACCCCAAAAACCGTGCCAAAGAGAAAGTGGGTGTCATCAAGGGCTGAGGGCACATGGCTTCTGATGGCTCAGTGTCAGGCCTCAGCTGTGTCCACAGAGAAGGTGGCCCAGCTCCCTCCACACGACCCCCATGCAGTGCTCTACGAGGATTAACGGCTCATCCCAAGAGCGCCCAAGCCTGAGAGGCCTGGGGACGAAGAGGCCAGGCTCTGCCCCACACAGCCTCGCTCCGGAGGCTCGTCTCCCACTCTCTTCTGTCTTAGAACCACCATGAAAAAGGAGACAATAAACACAGCATGCCCAGCAGACACCACCCCCAGAGGCCCCTGCAGCTAGGGACCAGCAGCCAGAGGAGCCACCTGGCCACCAAGGGTACAGGAGACCCGGGTTGGCGTGAGGCAGCTCCCAGGACCCACTTGGGCCAGAACACAGCTCCCTCCTGCTGGCCGGTCACCAGCAGGCGCCAGGGCCCTCTGACTCCTTCTGAGGTGCTGCCGGGCCACCCTCCCGGCCCTGCTTCATCCACAGGGCTGGAGCAGGGCCTGCACGCCCTCTGGCAGCCAGCTGGGAGGGCGGCGGGGGCAGCTGTGGGGCCGGTGTATGGCCCAGCTCCCCACATGCTTAGCAAACCCCCTCACACAAGGGCTTTACTGCGCCGCCCGGAACCCAATCCCAACCCACCAAGCTGCTGGGACCCAGGTCCCTGGCTGCTCCTCCTTCCCATTTTGTATTATCCACCCTTGGCCACATGTCATCACTTAGCAAAGCTAACCTCAGCGGGCCTGATTTACAAAGGATCCTGCACAAACGGTGCTCAGCAAATGATCGATGAATCAATTCAGGAATGAATGGAAAACAACCTACTCTGCCATCCTTTCTTTACCTTGTCTGGAAAATACTGATAGGCAAGGTGGCTGAGACCACTCAGCTGTAAAGGTGATTTATGACTGCCCGAGGGTTAAATACAGGGCTACATCTCACCCCATCAGAGGAAGAAGCAACCTGGACACCGTGGAAGAGGTGTGGGCTGGGGGTGGGCGAGGGAGAGGGCTGTGAGCTGAGAGCCGGGAGGGTGGAGGGCTGGCGGTGGGAGGGCGGTAAAGCCCTTGTGTGAGGCTGGCCCAGGAGAAGCCCAAGTTCTGCTCCTGGGGAACATCCCGCTACTTCATCAGGAAGCCAGCAGAGCAGAATCTGTGAGCTGTGTCTCAAGCAGCCCAAATCACCGAGCTGCAGAACATCAGTTTGGTTCAGGCATCTGCAGGACCCCAGTGTGCAGAGGCCCCGGAGCACAGCACAGGCACAAGGGGCCCGGAGGCCTGCAAAGCTGGGGAGGCTGTGCGGGGCCCCTTCTACGGGCCACCGTCAGGACGCTGCAGCCCACAGCTTTCGCTATATGTGAACCCAAACTCTACTGTGCCGGGCTGATGCGACATGTAAGGGACATTAATGTTGGAAAAACAAAACTGCCTTGATTTTAGCATGCTGTGAGTGCTTCTAACAGGTCGCCAAAACTTAGAGATTATAAACTCCTAGATGTTCAGCTACATTTCTGTTAGAAAAAGCAAATGTCTCTTATTTTACTACATGTATTTTAGTTATTTTAAGACAACAAATAAAAAACTTATTTTAGATTTATGAAGCATTAAATATTGACTTTACTATTTCTGATCCTCCTCCTCCTGTTCCTCTTTATAGAGCAGAAGTTCCCCTTTAGCCGCTTCCAAGCTTCTGCAATCAAGGCTCTTATAGACTCAATACCCGAAGCTCACATGCCCATCCGCCTGGAGAACAGGGGTTCTGGAGCCCTGGGGCGTGCCTCCAGCACTGCCCACCCTGCCAGGCTTGTCCCGGGCCACTGTCACCTCCTGTCTGTCCTCTCCCTGGTCTGCCTCCTCCCTCCCAGCTCCCCAGGCTGAGGTCCCAAGCACACACTACCTAGGCCCCTCCATGCAGACCAACCAGCTGAAGAGCTCTCACAGGCCCGCCTCCTCCGGCTCCTCAAGCCTCAGCATCCGCAGATGCAGGCCCTTCCCGCCAAGCCTCATCTTGTAGGTGTAAAAGGACACTCCTTCAAAGGATTCTTCCCAGCAACGATGTACCTGGGCCCTTTTCCTTCTATTTCATGAGCTTGATGCTTCTGCACCTTTCTCCTGCTACCTGCACAGAAGGACATCCATAGCACGAAAAATAACCACCTTCAGAACACATGGCATCCAAGTTAACTCCGGAGACTATGACACCAATAAGGCCAGCATAAAATCCACAGAAACCAAAGCGTGTCACAGTCTTTTTTAGGAGGAAAAAAAAAAATCTATTTTTTTTTTTTTAAGAAAAAGGTGTAATTATTTTATTTGTAAAAGCAGTCCTCTTTTCCAAGGACAGCGAGCCTCCTGGATGGCACCAGTGACAAAGGGTCCCCACTGCAGCCTCTTCAGGAGACTCCGTGGCGCCAGCCCTGAACCCGCCTCCCGGCCAGGCGGCACCTGTGTGCACAGACGCAGCCCAGGGGAAGGGGCACAGGGACTCTTCTAGGTGACCGAAATGTTCTACTTCTTGACCTGGGTGGTGGACGTATAAACATAGCTCATCATGAAAATGAACTATTACTAAAATTAAAGGAAAAATGGACACAGAGCACTTACCAAAATTCAAGAAAATCAGTTTGGCCTGAATCCCAGGACACAGTTTGATGAGACACGGAATGGCAACATACAGCCCCAAAACACAGAGCAGCGTCTTCCTCAGCCGGAACCACAGGCCCTTCCGCCTGCAAGAGAAAAGCAACGAACAGGTCAAAGGCAGCAGATGCGATTTTACTACCGTTTGTTAACAGCACTAACAAGATCACTATGCACACATCCTTTCCCACAAGAATATGCCAGCAATAAGAGTAGCCTCCCACCTGCTTTTCTTAAACTAATTATTTTAGATGGTCTTTTAATCTGAGTTTAGAATAACAGTGGGGGTTGGGGGGTGGGGGTGTAAAGATTTTCCCAGAAAGCCAAAGAAACTACCCTGAAAGGTTCCTAAGCTCACCCAGGGCCCAGACAGACATCAGATCTGCAGAAAGTGCCCAACCCGAGGGCAGACAGTAGTTGCAGCTTCATCTCGAGAGAGAATGCCACCTCTGCGCCGCGATTACCCTCCTGCAAGCCAGCTGCAGGCACGGGTTACCCATTAGCTCCTTGCAGGGAGCACGTCTCTCAGCAGAACTTGCCCAACCAGGTCCTGGGAGGGAGAAGAGGGCTGGGAAAAAGACTGTGGCTGTCACCACTTGTCCTGGCTTTTCGCCCACATCCCCTCTGGCACCAAACAGTGAGGCCCCTCCTCCAGGTGCCTCCAGCGGGCAGCCCGCCAGGGCCCTACTCCCTAACAGCTCCCCGGCTTTCTCTTCCTGCTCCCAACCCCCTTTCAAAGCTGTAGCCCAGAAATTCTCAAACTTTCTAGACTAAAGGCCTCTCTACAACCAAAAAATTGAGAACCCCAAAAACCTTCTGTTTATATGGTTTATATTTATTACTATTTGTCATATGAGAAGTTAAAACAAAGAAGTTTTAAATAAAATATCGATTATTTTAGTGCACCTAATAATAAACAGCCCATTACATGTTAATATTCCTAACATTTGTTAAAAATGACAATTATATTCCCCAATACAAAAACTTCTAGTGGGAAGAGTAGCATTCAATTTACAAATCTCTTTAAGCCAGACAGTTTAATAGAAGCCAGATGGAGTCCCATTTCGTTTCTGCATTCCATCTGTTGTGGTACCACACGTCACGTGGCATCCAGAAAACTCCACAGTAGTCTCTAAGAATGTGAGTGAAAAGGCAGATAACGTCTTCGTGTTACCATGACAGTTGTTATGAGCGATGGACGCTCTGAAGGAATCCCAGGGCCCCCAGGAGCCCCCAAGGCAGCGGCTGCTCTGACTCACCAAATCAAGTCTAACCCCTAGAGGTAGTCGTTTCTGGACTGCTTCCAGAAGTATTCAAGGTCTGGCTGGACTGCTGACACGGGCAGTGATTCAGATGGACCCCAAGGCACTGTGACACACGGGACAAGGCAGACACGGAAGACCACACACTTATCTCACACTGTAGAAGAGGCACGGCCACAGGGACAGGAAAGCAGACCAGTGGTTGCCTGGGGCCAGGAGCAGAGGGAGGGGACTGCAGGAGCCCAGAAACCTGTCTGCCTTGGTCGTGGGTGCACGACCCAAGCTGTACAGTGCTGGCCAATGTCACTCCACATGTACAGGGCCACCGTGAGGTCAAAGAGAGACACACGCATCAAATAACACGACTCGCTCACTCCACACCTGGGTGTCCAGTGGTCACGGAGCGCCCAGCACTCTCCAGGCGGTGGGCAGCAGGGCCAGCAGGGAAGGAGCCTGTGTGCATGCTGCGCTCTCAGCTCAGGGGGCAGACATGAGGGCACGGAGAGAGGCCCCCAGCACAGGGTGGTCTGGCTGGGGCCGGGCTGCCTGGGAAGGATCACTTCATGAGGAATACAGGAGTCAACTAGACAGCATGGAGAACAGTTTAACATGGCAGCTTAAATTCCACACACAGCCTGCTTTTCAATGATGAAAGGCACATGATTCTGGGGCTAGAGGTGTGGCCTCTGAAGTCAGATGATCCGGTCTAACAACCAACCTAACATTTACTAGCTGTGCAGTCTTAGGCAAGTTACTTAACTTCTCAGGGCCTTGGTTTCCTCCCCGCATGATGGGCATAAAAAATGATGCCTCCTCTGTGAGGCTCCTGGAAGGATCACCCACGATGGTGCTCACAGAGTGCATACACCGAGTCCCGGCACCAGGTCTGCAGTATGTCCTAGCTGCCATCACCATCTTTCTATTCTCAGTAGAGGAAGGACCAGGGTCTAGGCACAGCTGACGGCCCTGAACAGGGGGAGGCTGTGGGTAATGTGGGAGGTCCGAAGAGGCCAAGAGGGACTCTGGGCTTTATTCTGAGAGGAAAGGGAGAGTACAGAAAAGAAAACAGCCTGCAATCCAATGCACAGCCGGCAAAGGCCTGGGGCTGGGGTCCATCGTGCTGCCTCCACACCGTGTTCAGTGCCTGTGAAAACCTCTGCTCTACCACAAGGCGTTCCGGCGGCCTGCAATTTCACACCCTGACAGGAAGAAAAGCACACACCCACAGAGACTTGTTCAAAATGTTCATCGGAGCTTACGCACAACAGTCCACCACTGAGAGGGCGCAGATGTCCCTCTGTGGGCAAGGACGAACTGCAGCTCAGTGCAGAGGGGTGAAGGGCCGGCTCCCGGCGCCCCCGCCCTCAGCCGCGCACCTCGGACCACCCTGGGTGAGAGAGGCCCACGAGATGGCTGGACCTCTGGCAGACTTCGGCTCTGACGCGCTAGTTCACCCCAAACGTGTTCCTACTCTGAATAAAATCATCATTTTCTTTTCTGTGCTATTTCAGGGTGATGCTTCCTCCACAGACAGTGCCTTTTCATCTTCCTTATATTTCAAAATAATTTATAAGCTGGAAATGATCTGTTACTTGTGAAGTTAAAAGAATTTCTCAAGGAGCAAGAAAACAGGAGGAATAAAAAATGTTTAGGGAATAAAAATATTGTCTTCATTTCTTAATTGTTACCTATGTTTTGTTAATATTCTCAGAAATTCCCCTAATTGCAATCTTGACTTATTGGAGTAGTACTGCTATTAAAGTGGCAGCAGTAGAATGCTGGAAGCACTCCCTGTCTCGATGCTGGCAGTGAACAGTTCCCACGCTGAGGGAGGCATTGCCTCTGCGTAGCCCCGCATGCCACCTCGTACAAGCACGACAGCCTCCTTCTCCACACGCCACACCGCCACGTGCACGGGAACAGTTTTCACCGTGACCTGTACAATGATCCAGTGCGCTTCTCCTCGACGGTCAGTCACGTTATCAGCACCATAAATACACAACGAGAATCGCTTGTCATGAAACAGAAGGGAACTGTAAAAAATATAATGAATGGACTTATTGTATTCTTGGGCATTTAATCATCAGAGAAATAAAGAGGTATCCTCACTCAGGAGCTTGTACACCAATGCCTACAGCAGCCTCGTCTGTAAGAGCCCCAAACCAGGTGCCTTTCAGCAGGCGGATGAATAAACTGATCCACACAAACCATGGAATCCTACTCAGCAATAAAGAGGACACACTACTGATTGTACAACTTGCATGAACCTAGGAATTATGCTGAGTGAAGAAAGTCAATCAATCCCAAAAGGTTACGGATTGTATGAGTCCATTTATGTAACATTCCTGAAAGAGAAAAGTGAGAGATGCAGTTAGATCAGCGGTCGCCTGGGCCTGCAGGCAGAGGGCGCTGGAGGGGCGGCTTGAAGGTGAGGTGGTGCAGGTGAGCGAATGCCTTGGGTGGCAGTTGGTCCTACGGAGCTGCACATGCAATGAGATCACACAGCCACACACAACACACACACAAGTGCAACGCAAACCGGCAGAATCTGAATCAGCCCACAGTCTGCACCAGTGTCACTTCCTGGGGTCGATTTTGTACCACAGTTGTGTAAGAGACGCCCACTGAGGGAGGCTGGGGGATGGGGGCACCTGCACTTCCCTGTACACTTCTGCGCAGCTTCCATGAATCTATAATTATTCTAAACAAACAAACAACAACAACAAAAAATCAGGCACTCAATCTAAAACACAAAAAAACAAAATATAAGCAATCACTAACAAATCTGAATAACGTGCTGGATATCTATTGTATTATCTCAATCTAAGCACACATTTTCACAGATGAGGACAGCGAATTCCAAGGAGCTGAGGAACTTGGCCAAGGCCGTACCCCAGGGCAAGAAACTAGGTCACCGTGTGTGGGTGGGCCAAGCTGACCTCTGCCCCACCTCCTCTGGTTCTAGGGAGCACCCACCCCTCTTCATCAGGGCCTCTCTTCTGGAAAAGGTGGCCCAAGCCAGAGGCCAGAGGCCCAGAGCACCCAACGGGCAATCAGGGATTTGCTCCAGTGGTGAAAGGGTTTAGAAATTTTTTGATAGGGGACTTTTTAACAAATCATTTGAGAAAAGGGCAATTTGTGCAATTTACAACTTCCTGCTGCTTCCTAGAAGGGTTAGATCCCAAGGCAATCCTTGGTTGAACTGGTTGGTGAGAAGGCAAGACGGAAGCAGAGGAGCTGAGACCTGTACCTGAGAGGGGAGGGGAGAAGGCGCAGGGAGAGTCCAGGGGTCTGGAGAATGAAGCCCAGAACCCTCAGTGGAGAGGGGGGACTGCAGGCTGAGATCCACTGGTTCCAACGTGCTGCTGGGGAAAGGGCAGAGGGATCTATGCAACAGAGTAGAGAGCCAGGAACAGACTCGTAAATACAGCCAACTGATCTTTGGCAAAGACGGAAGAGTAATACAACAGTAAAACAACAGCCTTCCACAAATGGAGCTGTAACAACTGGACAGCCACCTGCAAAAAAATGAATCTAGACACTGACCTCACACCCTTTGCAAAGATTAGCTCATAATGGATCACAGAGCTAAAAGTAAAATGTGAAACTAAAACTCCAAGAAGGTAACAGAAAATGCAGGTGATCTTGGGTATAGTGATGATTTTATAGATACAATACCATAAAGGTTCAATCCATAAAAGAAATAACTGGTAAGTTAGATTTCATTACAATTTAAAACTTCTGCTCTGAGAAAGACAATGTCAACAGAATGAGAACACAAGCCACAGACTGGAGAAAATATTTGCAGAGATAAAGGACTGTTATCTAAAATGTACTAAGAACTCCTAAAACTCAACAATGAGAAAACAAATAATCCAATTAAAAAATGGGCAAGAGACCTGGACAGACATTGCATCAAAGAAGATATAAAGATGGCAAGTAGGTATGTGAAAAGAGGTTCACCATCACATGTCACTGTGCCTGCAAACTAAAAGGAGGTACCTCCACACACCTATTACAGGGACTCAGATGCAAAACACTGGCTGCCCCAAATGCTGGCCAGGAGGCAGAGCAACAGGAACTCTGAGTCACTGCTGGTGGGAATGCGAAATACAACAGTTCAGTCTCTTTGGAAGACAGCTTGGTATTTTCCTTTTTTTGAATTTTGTTTTATTAAGGTATCATTGAAATACACTCTTAGGAAGGTTTCACAAGAACAATGTGGTTACTACATTCACCCTTATTATCGAGTCCCCCCCACCATACCCCAATGCAGTCACTGTCCATCATTGCAGTAAGATGCCATGGAGTCCCTACTTGTCTTCTCTGTACTAAATTATCTTCCCCATGACCCCACACACCATATGCACTAGTCATAATACCCCTCAATCCCCTTCTCCCTCCCTCCTCACCCCTCCCCTTTGGTAACCACTAGTCCCTTCTGGGAGTCTCTGAGTCTGCTGCTACTTTGTTCCTTCAGTTCTGCTTCATTGTTATACTCCACAAATGAGGGAAATCATTTGGTATTTGTCTTTCTCTGTCTGGCTTATTCCCTCTAGCTTTCATCCATTTTGGTGCAAATGGTAGGATTTGTTTCTTTCTTATGGCTGAAAAGCATTCTATTGTGTATATGTACCACATCTTTATCCATTCATCTACTGATGGACACTTAGGTTGCTTCCATTTTTTGGCTATTGCAAATAGTGCTGCAATAAACATAGGGGTGCATCTGTCTTTTTGAATCTGAGAACATTTTGTTTGGGCAAATTCCTAGGAGTGGAATTCCCAGGTCAAATGGTATTTCTATTTTTAGTTTTTTGAGGAACCTCCATACTGCTTTCCACAATGGTTGAACTAGTTTACATTCCTACCAGCAGTGTAGGAGGGTTCCCCTTTCTCCACATTCTCGCCAACATTTGTTGTTTGTGTTTTGGATGTTGGCCATCCTTACTGGTGTGAGGTGATATCTCATTGTGGTTTTAATTTGCATTTCTCTGATGATTAGCGATGTGGAGCATCTTTTCATGTGCCTGTTGGCCATCTGAATTTCTTCTTTGGAGAATTGTCTGTTCATATCCTCTGCCTATTTTTGAATTGGGTTATTTGCTTTTTGGGTCTTGAGGCATGTGAGTTCTTTATATATTTTGGATGTCAACCCCTTGTCGGATATGTTGTTTACAAATATATTCTCCCACACTGTAGGATGCCTTTTTGTTTTGCTGATGATGTCCTTTGCTGTAGAGGAGCTTTTTAGCTTGATGTAGTCCCATTTGTTCATTTTTGCTTTTGTGACAGCTTGGCATTTTCTTACAAAACTAAATACACTCTTACCATGCGTTCTAGCACTCGCAATCATACAAAAACATGTACATGAATACTTAAGAGTAGCTTTACTCCTGATTGCCAAAACAGAAACAATGAAGACATGCTTCAGTAGGTGATAGATAAACTGTGGTGCATCCAGACAGTGGGATATCTGTCATTAAAATGAAACGAGTTATCTAGCCATGGAAGGAATGGAGGAAACTTAATATTACTTAGTGAAACAATTATACTAAGTGAACAAACCCAATCTGATAAAGTATGACCACAACTATATGACACCCTGGAAAAGGTGAAACTAGAGACAGTTTACAGATCAGTGGTCACCAAGGCTTAGCAGGGACAGGGGGATGAATAGGTAGAGCACAGAGGATTTTTTGGGCAGTGAAACTGTTCTGTATGATTTGCCATGGTGGACACATGCCAGCATACATTGCTAAAACCCTCAGTGTACAACAGCAAGAGCAGGCTGTAACAGAAACCGTGGACTGTGGGCAGCGACGGCATGTCACTGTGGGCTCACGCTGTGGTGCAGGATGCTGGCAGCTGGGGGCAGGGGTGTATGGGAGCTCCCTGTATTTTCTGCTCTATTTTTTTATGAATCTGAAACTGCTCTAAAAATAAGATCTGGGGCTGCTAGGAGGGGGCAACAGAGCGATGCTAATCAGTTGGCATGAAGTCTCAACTCTGCAAGATGAGTAAGTTTGAGAGATACCGTATAACGCTGTCCCCAGAGTTAGCAATACTGCATTGTATGTTTCAAGTTTCATTAAGAGAGTAGATCTGTTGAGTGTTCTTATGACAATGAGTTAAAATTATAAAAACAAATATAGGGTTTTTTTTTTTAAGTGAACAAAATTGTTACTTAGAGCTATCAGTGTTTTGGGCCTTCCCAGGAAACCTGGAGCCCAGGTGGGATATAAGGACAAGTGCAGGAATGGCAGTTGGTGGTTAATGACTTAAGATGGAACAAAAGTGAATAATACACTAAGAAATTCATTAAAAACAAGAGAAAACTGTTCAGTTTTGAAAACTCCATAGCCCATGTATTAGAAATTTGATACTACTTTTATCAGTATGTTCTATACTTGCAAATAATGAAGTCTGCAAAAGTCCCATTACCAAAGGACAAGGTTTCTGTACTCCAGACACTGAGCCAGCAGGGCGCTCTCCACAGGGCTCGCCTTGGGGGCCTCCCCGCTCCTTGACTGCAGCACTTGCCTACCTGCCTTCACAACCACCCCTGGGCGGCTCTCTGAGCTATGCTGCTTACACTCCCCAGGGAGTATTTTCTTACACAGGACTTGAGTTTCTGGAATTCTGATGTTCCCTTGATACAAATATTTAATGATGAAATACACATTCTTTTAATACCTGAGAGTATAAGTTCTCTTAATAAAACTTAATTTCTCTAGATTCTATTTCAATCAATGCTGTGGTCAGGAGAAATCTTTTTTTTTTTTTCATTTTTCAAAACATTTTTATTTTGAACTAATTCTAAATCTATAGAAAAGTTGCAAAAATAGCACAGAGGTCCCTGAATATTCTCCACCTAGATTTTCCAAAAGATATATGCATATTACCATCTCTTTCTGAACTGTTTCAGAGGAAGTTGCAGACATGTCTTTTATGAATTGAAGTATCAGTGATGTACAATCTTGTATTGGTTTCAAATATACAACACAGTGGCTCAACAGTTACCCGTATTATTAAGTCCTCACCCCTACCAGTGCAGTTACTACCTGTCCCTATAGGAAGATGTTACAGAATCATTGGCTATATTCTCTGTGCTTTAATACCATCCTGTGACTGAAGGAATAAATCTGTTAAGAGGCATAAAGAGAAAAAAATTGACAAGTCTGTGTTACACTTGCATAATCAGCAAGATAAAAATATTTCTCATGTTTAGAAGTTCAGACATAAGAAATATGAAATTAACAAATCCAAGAGCTGTTTCTTCAAGAAAAAGCAAGAAATAAAGTAACAAAGCAGAAAAGGCAACAAAGTAATAAGTTTTGGGCTGTAAAGAGTATGTACGAAATTAGGGATCAGGAAGGTGAGGTAAGCACAGATGAGGTTTTTTTTTAATGGAGAATACAATGTACTTTACTAAGCTAATAAAATTTTTATAATTCAATGTTATACACCATTTTGTAAGAAAATGTAAATGGTGAAAATTCAAATTGTTAGAAGAAAATGAGTAAAACACATACCCAAAGAAGGTACTGGATAAGCCACCCACGACTTGCATCACTGAAGGACACTGAGCCCAGAAAGCCTCACAGCAATGATCATATCATCTGTGACAGAACACGGAGAACAAGGGGGAAGGTTCAAAATCAAAGTGGGTTTTAGTATAATGGACAAACAGTATCAATATAGCACCACCAAGAACCTACCAATGAATTTCAAATATGAACAGCGATACAAAAATTCTGGTACTGTAAAAGCAAATCAGGTAGTAATGTGAAACGTCCAGCTCTATGGAAAACAGCCTGGCAGGTCCCCAAACAGCTAAACACAAAGCTGCCATACAATCCCGCGGATTCCACTCCTAGGTAAACACCCCGAAGAACTGAAAGCAGAGACTCAAACAAGACGCCTGCAGACCAGAGTTCACAGCTGCACTGTTCTCAACAGCTGGAAGGTGACAACCAAGTGTCCAGCAGAGGAGTGGCTCAACACGAGAGAGATGCTGTGGTGGAGTATTATTCAGCCATGAAAAGGAATGGCATTCTGATTTGCACTGACATAGATGAACATTAAAAACATTATGCTGAGTGAAATAAGCCAGACACAAAAGGACAATATGGTACAGTCCTTCTTACACGAGGTGCCTAGAAGAGGCACATTTGTAGAGAAAGAAAGTAGAATACTGTTTACCAGGGGTGGGGGTGGAGAGGAAAGGTGGAGTTAATGTTTAATGGGTAGAGAGCTTCAGTTATGGATGATGGAAAAGTTCTGGAAATGGGTAGTGGTGATGTCACACAATGGTGAATGCACTGGAGAAAAGGAAGCCATCCAGGAGGGGCCAAATAAACCCTTTAATCTCTAAGGACAAGACCTGAAGATTCTCATTTCAAGACTTAAACCATTTTCATAAGCAAATAAACAAACAGGATAGGAGTTTCTGGCCTCAGTAAATCACTAAGTTTTGCAAAAACCAACAACCAGAATTTGGCCCCAAAGGCTGTTCCTACTTGAGATGCCGGTTCACAGCTGGAGAGGGCAGAGGGCAAAGGCCAGACAAAGGGGTGCACATGCTGCCCCAGAAGCCGGAGAGGAGCAGGCGGGAGGGTCCAGGGGGAGCCTGGGAGAGGGAGGGCCACACTATCAGCTCAGAGCGTCCACAGTACGAGGGTCCCCGACTGGCCTCAGCCAGAACATGTCCTTCCACTGAAGGTCATTCACATTTACGGCTCAGAGTTACAATGGCTTTTCATCATCAACTGCCAGGCTTTATGCCTTCTGGGCTAAAATGCTGTATATAAGTCACATGTTACAGATGAAAAATAGGCTTGTGTATGAGACACACTGTCCACATGGAACTGAACACAGCCCATCTTTCCTGACCCCTAAGATCAGGACACACCTGGGTCATTCAGGATCCCAAGTGGCCTTGGAACATGGTAACACCACAGAAATCCAGTAAGCCTAACTACTGAGGCCACAGAATTGTATGCAAGACTGTACTGTCAGAAAAAATTCATTCGTTAAGGTTTTATAAATATATATATTAAATGAACTTGTCAGCTCAGCTTTTTCTCATCCCTTCCACCTTCTTAGAATGAGTGTTCGCACTCCTTCCGACAGCTGGGAATCGGAAACCTACCCCAGTCACGTGACTGTCCATTCTCTTATCTGACTTTGCTTTTCTCTTCCATCTCTCTCTTTTGCTTCTCCTTCTGTGCCTTCTAAAGAGATACTCAAACATAACTAAATGCTTTTAACAATTATTTTTTTCTAAGAAGTCTGAGCTGTCAAAAACTGCATTTGGAATAGGAAACAGGAAAAATAACAGTATCGTCATTCCCAAAGGTCCCCACCCTTAAATAAATGCTATCACATCCTCTGCTGGATATTCTGTGTGTTCACTGAACCAATTGGTCTTATTAAGTGAACCCCATTTTATACCTATCGATCTGCAGCCTGGAAAACACTTAACTGTGGGACATCAAGAGCAGAGGTTCCCTTTCATCCTCTCCCATCACCTATCAAAAGGAAACAGGCAGAAAATGAATGAAGATTTTAAACCACAGATGCCTGCCCCCAGTTTTCAGGGCGATACAGAAGATAATGAGGCTGAGCTTCTCATAAGAGAAATGCTATGCCTCTGAATTCACTCTAAGAAAGCTTCCTGTGGGGGAGCTGTCATTTCTTCACTTGTATTTTTACCACTTCCTATTAAAAGAGCAAAACACTTTCTTTGGGTAAATTCAAAAGGTGTATTTTTTAAGAAGATCTTCCATTGCATGCCACCAAATAAAAGTGATCATTCATGCTTTAAGGAGGTGGTCTTAGTTTTCCCCACTTTGCGCTGTGAAATCAGGGCAGTAATGAGAAGCACTAATGGACAGAAAGTGTCCTTTTCTGAGAGAACAGAAGCCAAATCTGGGAACCAGGGAAGCCCACGTGATAATCTTCATGATGAAACCGTCAGCGAGCAAGTTTGTTGATATAAACACAATCCCACACTGGGAGCTGAAAAGTATTACCGGGTGTTATCTAGACTTTCTGTCAAATAGCATCTGCAAACTGAAAAGCCAAAACGAACCCAGGTCGGGCTCTCCCTGCAGTGCCCCAGACCAGGGACCTCCCCAACACCACCCCAGGGCTGCCACCACCAGGCCAGGGACCCCACTCCCATCCCAAGTCAGCATGAAAACCGGGGCAGCCCTGCTGAGAGCTGCCTGCTTCCCTGGATCTGCTTCCCTCGTACTGTTCCTGGGACAGCGGCGCAAACAACCTGCCCAATTCCCCACTGCTGGCAGAGACCACACAAGGCCCCAATCCAGCAAAACAGCCCCTCTAGGCAGCTAGAGCCAGGCATGTCCCTCAAGCACACTGGGCTGACCCGGGCAAGCCACCTCTGGGACTCCAGGCCACCGTGAAGAATGAATGAGCAGGCAGTGAATGCCGAGTGCAGTGTCTGGCCCACTGAGCACGCCACATTAAACTGAACGGGAAGGGCCTCCGTGCAGGGCCAGAGGAGGCGAGCACACTCTGGTTTTGTCCAGCCCTCACCGACATGGGCCCCTTTCTTGGCCAAGCCATGCAGCTGAGCTCTAATTTCTTGTTCTGGCGTCTTAAATTACAATTATTCTTTAACCACATCTGTGCTTAAAAGCGGTACTTTGATGCTTCAGCAAGGGCTACGGTAATGCTGCACAAGCACTGGACGGGAAGCGCAGCCAGAGCCAGGCTCAGGGGTAGCCTCCCCCAGCGCTGGCAGCTGGCAGTCCCGTCCACATACCTGCACCATCTGTCTGGGTCCAGGCACCTTCCTCGAAAAGTTCTGTGTGAGTGCTTTCCTGCCCAAGGTCCCCAGGGCACACCCCAGGCCAAGGACAGGCCCCAAGGACACAATGTTCTGTGCTGGGCAAGCCCAGGGCTACTCCCTCCACCGTCACCTGCTGCGAAAGGCAGAGCGAGCCCGTCAGTCCTGCACGGTGGTGGCCCCGGCTCCCCGCCTGCTGGGCCCCTGGCAGGATGGCATGCCCTCCCCACTTTGGAGTTGGGGCAGCCTAGTGACTCACTTGGGCAGAAGAGACTGAGTCACTCTGCTGGATGCCCCAGGAGCAGCAACGCCCGGCACGACGGAGGGAGGGTGTGTGGAGCTGGAGGCCTCTGGCCTGGCTCCCTGAGTGACCCAGGAGCAGAGCCCACGGCAGACACACAGGGGGAGCAGGAAGCCCATCAGGGTGCCCGGGGTCTGCGCCATGACTCTGTCCACCCTGACCAACACTCGTTTCCTCACCAGAGGGCCTTCAGGGAAGGTCGGTGACACGAAGGCCCGAGAGGACCCAGCTCCACGTCTCCAAGTCCAGCTGCCCCCTTGACATCTCCATCTGCAGCCTCACAGCCAGCTCAAAACTAACGTGTCCAAAACCAAGTTCTTGGTCTTCCGCCCTCTCCTGCCCTAAATCTGCTTCTCCTCCCGGGCTCTGC
Organism: Phataginus tricuspis; assembly: GCA_029783875.1. NCBI lineage: Eukaryota > Metazoa > Chordata > Mammalia > Pholidota > Manidae > Phataginus > Phataginus tricuspis. The sequence goes on from JAQQAC010011420.1 coordinate 854,138, forward strand.
ATCTCGGCCAACAACGTGCGCCCACGGCCGGCGGCACATCCTCAGGACTCATTCCTGAGCCTCTTCTTGCCCCGCCCCCACTGTCTCCCACCAGACTCGGAGCCCACCCTCCTCTGATGGCTCAGCCGTCGCCTCTCTGCCCAGGCCAGCACTGCCAACCTTTTTGTTCATGCATATGATCAGTGACACTTCTCAGATCACATCCTCATACACATATACATACTATACACACTCATTTATTACACACATGTGTAAGTGACCTGCATGTGTATGCTGTCTAATTTCTGAGCATGAACATAATTAGAACTGCCAGTATTTTCTTCCCCATCCTGTGACCCCCTGGAGCTAGAGACCTTTTCCAAGCACTGTTTGGTCACCTCGCTGTCCCCTCAAGCCCGGCAAGAACATCTAACAGTCCCGGGCCCGTGTGACTCGCAGAGCCGCCCACCTCTGACCCTCCAGCTCTCTTCAGCTCCTTGTACGAGCCAAGTGCTTCTCCACGTGAGGCCGGTCCCTCTGACTCCCAGCCCTGCGCCTCCTCCGGGAGCTTCAAGGCCACGTGTTCCGGTCTCCCTGGCCGTCACACTTAATGGGGCTCTCTTCTTAATCATTGATTAAGGATATTAACCATCTCACATTCTATGTATCTTAAAAATATTTCTATTTGTTTTTTTATTTAGGGCTTTTTAAATTACAGGAGAATTAAAATTTTTTATGTATTCTTACTGCATCAGTCTTTTTCCTCTAATTAATGGGGAGATGTTCTTCTCTGCCCTTGAGATTAGATAAATATTTTTATTTTTCTTATAGGGCTTTATACTTTACATTTAATCCCTCCAGAATGTATGTTGGTATATGGTGGGAGGGAGGGTTCTGAGTTTATATTTCCTAAATAGTTACTCTAGAGTTTCTATCTAAACTGCCACCTTGCACACACATTAAAATTTCATGTACTGTACAAGGCTAAAGATGCTTTAACTGTTCCTTCCCAAACCCCACTAAAATGACAATAAATTTTTTCAAAAACTTAAAACCTTAGGGGCAAAGAATGAAGGGAGCCCCATTTTGGAAGCCGGAAGGTGGGACACCTGGGAGTTCAGCCGGCACTCCCAGGAACGTCCTAGGGCAGCCTGCAGGGGCCCGCGGGCGGGGCTCAGGGCAGCAGCTGGAGGAGAACCGTTTGAAAAACCCCTTTTCTCCCACCTCACTGAGCAATGCAGCCACAGCCCTATCCCACCAGAAGACTGAGGGCTTATTCTCTGCAAAGGGTAAAAAGGTTTCTGGACTATAGAAGGCCAGATATACTAAGAACATAGAATACATCTAAGTTCAGAAAAGAAATCAAATGAAAACTACGGCAAGATGCCATTTCTTGCCTATGAGATTGGCAAACATGCATCTTCAATAACTACTCTGTCAGTGAGGCTTTGAGGGAGGCAAGGTCTGTGAGCGTGGTCTCTTAATCACAGACACCCTTATTCCTTGGTGTGAGGCCACGTACCAAACATATCAGACAGCACATGGCACAGACCAAACACCAACTTACCAGATGCCTTTTGCGAGAGCGGGGAGTCTGGGATATAGGAGATTTGGCTTTTTAGGAAGACTGCTGCTGTAAAAGCACAGCAAATGCAGCCTTCCTATCTCTGAGGGACCACGGACTGAGGACTGAGACCTTGAGTGGTAGCCTCAGCTCCCGCACAGTCTCCCTCAGGTGACACGAGCATTTACGCTCTGTGACCTGTGCCGAGCCACTGCACCTAACCGGTAGCCATGTGTCCGATTTCACCTGACCAGCCTTGTAAGAACAGCTACGATCTGGCGGCACAGCAGGCTCAGGTGCAGAGAAAGGTCCATAATATGCCAAGTAACCGTCCTGACTGCTTCATCTTTAGTTAGCCCTGTTTCTCTCCCCAGAAGTAGTTCCTCCCAACGGGTCTGACCCTCAATCCCAACATCCCCAAAATAACTAGTTCCTAGATTTTTCTGTCATGGACTAGAAAGATTTCCCACAAAATGGGGACTGATATAATATCACTAAGGTTTTAATTTTACCAAGTAGGATTTCAAAAACTAGTTGATTAATGAGAATATTTTAACACCAAAAAAGAAAAGACACTGTCCCAGGAGTCAACCATCATATAAATTTACCTTTACAAGAAAGTCTCTACACTGTCTTTATTTTTACATTTCCTTTCCACACAGTAAAAACTGAGTCCAAAAATGTCTTGGACCTCAAGCAAGCACTTGGGACTCCCGCTCCTCAGGTACGTACCGCCTTCCTCTTTAGCACCTTCAGTCCTGTTTTCTGCCCACTCTGGAGCCTAAGGAAGAGCTGGCTTCAGGACAGAACTGAGTCCAGGGGCCCCACGTCCCGCCCTGGGGCCTTGTCCCTCTTTCTCCCTTTCCTCTGTGGAAGCAGGCTGGTTATGGGCAAGAAGATTCATGTCTGGCCTCATCCCCCCAAGCAGGCCAGTGCCATGACCTTGTTAGCTTCTGTGGGGTTTTGCTCTTCCTGGTCCAGTGGGACAGTGCGGGTCCTGGAGTTCTGTTGGTGTAGGAGATAGACACACAAATGGCGGGGAAGTGTACAGTGCAGAAAATCAGCAGGCTGCTTTTCTATTTTATCAACCATACAAGTGTACAAGGCGATAACTTTATTTTCCTCATCCCTCATAAAAATAAGGCCGTCTCAATGACTGGATAGCACGTGATATATACACACATAATGGAATATCGGTCTTAAAAAGGAAGACAATTCCGACAGATACGACAGCATGGCTGGCACATGAACACAACCTGCTAAGTGGATAAAGCGGGCACAGAAGAGGCCATGCCCCAACTCTGCCACACGAGGGGCCCGCAGGAGGCAAGCTAACAGAAAGGGGAAGCACCGTTTTCAGGGGCCGCGGCTGGGGAGTCAGGGTTAACAGGCAGCAGAGTGCGCGTTTGGGGAGATGAGGACCGGCAGGTGGGGGGCAGTGACGAGGGACACCGTGCCAACGTGCTTAGTGCCCCCGAACTGCGCCTGAGCTTAAAATGGCTCCATTTAGCCTTAAAACGTTTAAGACTTTGCTGTGCTTACTTTGCCACAATACAAAACATATCTAAAAGGCTGTCTCCTCCTTTGGTAAATTATAGCTCCCTTTCCACTGAGCTTGTTCACTCAAGAAGCATTCTGCTTGTCTGGCTCCAGAATGTTCACAACAGACATCACACATCTCCAGGATGAGAACTAGGCACCTTACCGACCAGAACAGAAACACCCTGCCCTCCAGGACTACTTTCATAGCAAAAAGGTTCTCTGAGAAAGTTCAGACACTTGTGGCAATAGAGAGCAAAACCACAGGAATAAAAATACATTAAGAATACATGTAATTTAGTATCTGAAAAAAGTATAAAAACTGGGAAAACAAATCAACCTGTAAAATAGGAGTCTCTTGCCAACTTCCTTTGACTTAGCAGAAAAAGCAGACGAAGTAGACAGAAAAAAAGCATTTTACCGCTTTATATGTGGATAATGCCGATGTACTCTTGTTGAAATCCAAGTACAACTCGGTCAAGGAGGCAGAACAGGTAACACTCCCATTACAGAGACACCGAAACCAAGCTCAGAGCCTTTAAAGAACTTGGTCCAGGGAAGGTCTCAGCTGAGAAATGAGTGCATGTCCTGGGCCTCTAAGTCCGGCCCTCTCTTTCCTCCCACCAAATCCTTACTGGGAATGAATTTAAACATTGCTAGAAATCCAGAAAAACTTCAGCCTGACATTTGACCCTCAGCTCCCCTGGACCTTCTCCTAGGTTTCTGATGAGCTGATTACGCTCATAACCCCAAAGGCTGGTGGCAAAAACCCACAGAAGTTCCCCCACTGACTGGGGTCGTGACAAGAACACCGGGGAGTGAAAGCTGGGGAAAATGTGTTCCTAATAACTCTATAATATTTTGTTTTTTAAAAGCTTTACTGAGGTAGAACTGACATGAAGTGCATATTTTAAAGTGTGTAATCTGGTAAGTCTCAACATCTGTGAACACGTGTGAACCCCCGACACAGCCGAGACGCAAGCATCACCTCCACAAAGCTCCTCCTGCCCCTTTTCACGGGCCCCATCCCCGACCCAAGCAGCCTGCTGCCTGTCACTACAGATTAGCTGGAACCAGCTAGCTTTATATAAATGGAATCTCTTCCGTCTGGCTCCGTTCACTCAGCATAATTACTCTGATTTGTTTGTTCATTCATTGTTGCCTGTATTACAGTTCAGTCCTTAAAAAAAAAAGATGAAAAACTTAATTTTTTAGGGCAGTTTTTAGTTTCACAGCACAACTCGGCAGAAGGTACAGAGATGTATCACACACCTCTGCCTCACACATGCACAACAAACTCCCCCTCATCAACAAACTAGACCAGAGTGCTCTACAAACAATCCATGAACCTACGCTGTCGTCATCACCCAGTCCGCACCCTTGAGTTCCAGGTCATTCTGGGTGCTGTGCACCCCAGGAGTCTGGACAGACACAGAGTGGCGCGCACCCACCGTTACAGGGTTGCCGGGTAGTTTCTCTGCCCTGAGGGCCAGTGCTGAAGCTCATGCCTTTTGATTGCAAGGTAATATTCCAGCAGGAATATACGATTTATTATTCACCCTGCTTACTTAAACTTAGTGACATGATTTATGGCCTAGAATATGGTCTACCTGGTTAATGGTCTCGTGCACTTGAGGAAAACGTGTACCTGCTTTGCTGGGCAGTGCTGGTCAAGCCCACCACATTCTTGCTGGCTTTCTGTCCCCCACTTCTATCAGGTACTGACATCTCTGACCAGAGGTGTGTCAATTCTTCTGGCAGTTCTATTTTTGCTTTATGTATTTTGAAACTGTCAGTTATATATATAAATGTTTAGGGTTATATCCTCTTGATTAATTGATCCCTTTTTCATCATGCAATTATCTTATCTCTAATAATATTCTTTGCTCCAAAATCTACTTTGTCTGATACTAATACCACCCCAGCTACCTTTTGACTAGTGTTAGTGTGGCTATAACTTTTTTATCCAGGCTGATAACCTCTGCCATTTAATTGAGAGTTTAGATCATCTTGCTATGTTTTATTTCTTTTTTTTTTAATTGTAGTATTATTGATATATAACCTTATATTCATTTCAATTATACAACAGTGATTCACAGTTACCCATATTATTAAATCCTCACCCCCACAAGGGCAGTACTACCTGTCCACACAGGAAGGTGCCCCAGAATCACTGACTGTATTCTCTGTGCTGTACTACCATCCTGGAGACCAACTTACACTGTGATTGCAAATTATTGTGCCCCTTTATCCCCCTTGTCTCCCCACTTCCTCACCCCATGGTACCCACTTGTCACTTCTCAGTGTGTTAGCCTACTTCTGTTTTGTTCATTCTGTTTTGCTTTGTTTTTATACTCCAAAAGTAAGTGAAATCATATGGTACTTGTCTTTTTCGGCCTGGCTTATTTCACTGAGCATAATACCCTCCAGCTCCATCCATGTTGTTGCTTTTCATGGCCTGCGTGACATCCCACCGTGCGCATGTGCACCTCTTTACCCCCCCGCCTGCCAGCGGGCACCAGGGCTCTTCCGCACCCTGGCGGCCGTACCCAGCGCGGCACTGCCGCTGGTCTTCTGCTTGCTCACCTGTCTTTGCTTCTCCTCTGTTTCTGCCTTCTTTTGGATTAATCAAGCAATTTTTGTAATTCCATTTAACTTCCTTTGTTGGCTGCTATGAACTCTTCGTTCTTCCAGCAGTTGCTTTTAAGGTTGGCAGTACCCGCCCTTCTCACGCTGCACACCCAGTGCACACACACCTTACACCAGTGTCCTCCCAGGTCTTCCGCCGCAGCCGGTGAGCATCTGTTGTCATTAATTTACTGTTATATGTTATCAACTTCATAATGCATTTTTATTTTTATGTAAACAATTTTCATTTAAAGAAATTAAAAAAATAAAAATAGCTTATATTTTCTCATGTAGTCATTCCACTGTTCTTCATTCATCTGTGTAGAATTTCTCTTTTGCCTGAGGATATCCTTTAGAATTTCTTACATTGTGAGTCTGCTGGTGACTAACTCCTTCAGGTTTCGTATGTCTGAAAACTACTTTAATGCATATTTTACAAAGATACTTTCCCCAGGAAAAGAACTCTAGGTGGACAGTGGATTTTTCCCCAGTGCTTCAAATCCCAGTGGGATTTTTCCCACTGCCCTGTGTTGGCTTTTTTCTGCCCCAAAACAGATTCTGCAGCCGCCTGCATCTTCCTCCCTCCCTACACAGCATGTCCTTTCCCTCCGGCTGGCTGCACCTCGGGCAGTCTGCTCATGGTGCCGCACGGTCCTCCTCGTGTCTTCTGTGCAGGTGGTTCACAGGGCTTCTTGGTGAGTTCACAGTTTCTGTCAAAAGCTTGGAAAGTTTCAGTGCAGTATTTCTTCAACTGCTTTCTCTTTCTCTCCCCTGCTTCTCTGGGGACTTGAATCACCCATACACCAGGTGCCCGAAGTTATTCCACAGCTCAATGCTGCTTCTGACAATTTTTTGATTCGTTTTTCTGTGTTTCATGTTGAAGGGTTGAATCTTATTCTGCAGTGTCTTATTTGCCATTAATGCCTTTCAGTGTATGTCACCTCACACACTGTAGCTATCACTTTAGAAATTTGATTTGTGTTATTTCCATAATCTCCCATGACTCTACTTAACTTTTTGAACATATAGAATATAGCTGTAATTACTATTTTAAAGTCCTTCTTTGTTAACTCTAACATCTGTGTCAGTTCTGGGCTGGTTTCCATTGACTGATTACTGTCATTATAGGTCGTATTTTCCTGTCTCTTTGCATGGCTGGTGTTATGGACTGAATTGTCGTCCCCCCCTCCAATCCCAGTATGTTGGAGACCTAACCCCAGGTACTTCAGAATGTGACTGTATTTGGAGATAGTCTTTAAAGAGGTAATAAAGTTAAAATTTGGTCTTTAGGGTGGGCCACAATCCACTTTAGACTGGTGTCCTTACAAGAAGATGGACACAGACATGTGGCAGGAAGACTGTGACGACACAGGGAGAAGACGGCCACCCACAGGCCGAGGGGAGAGGCCCCAGGAGACACCAACCTGCCGAAACATTGGGCTCAGACTTCCAGCCTTCAGACTATGAATTTCTGTTGTTTCAGCCCCCCAGGCTGTGGCAGTTTGTTATGCAAGCCTAAGTAAGCCAATACATCTGGTAATCTTTGCTTGGATGCCACACATCATGCATTTTACTTTTTTGGGTGCTGGATATTTTTATATTCCTATAGCTATTATTGAATCTTGTTCCAGGATGCAGCTAAGTTACTTGGAAACAGTCTGATTCTTCGGGGTCCTCCTTTTATGACTTACTAGGTAGGTCCAGAGCAGCGCACAGTCCAGGACTGATGATTTCCTTACTGAAGCATGGTTCCTCAGTGCTCTACCCAATATCCTGAGAACTACGGTGTCCCTGGAGGGAACTGGAACTACTCTAACCTGCATCTAAACATCCCGAGAAGTTCTTTCTCCAGCCTCAGATAGCTTCCTTGCAGGCACGTACTGAGTCCCACTGAATACAAGGAGGCCCCTCTGCAGATATCCAGGGCTCTCTCTGTGTGACTATCTCCTGTCTGGTCACTGGTCCTATAACCAGAGGTGCACCGATCTCCCCGCACTCTCAGAGCCTTACCTGTGACTCAGGGCATCCACCAGCACCCACGCGTTTCCCCTCCCTGTGCTGTGACAGGGAGCCTATCACTGCAGTCCACTGGGGTCCCTGCAGGGCTCACCTTACCTGTGGCTCACATCTCAGAGATCACGGTCTCCCACTGCTAGAGCCCAGTGTTATGAAAATTTCTGTTTCACTCACTTTGTCTGTTTTTGCTGTTGTTCTGGTTCTTTCAGGGTAAATTCAGTCCCTGTTATTCCATCTTGTTCAGCAGTGGAAGCTCTGATTTCTTTTTAAAGGTGTCTATATTTGTTGTTCCTGTGACTGTTATTTCCAACTTCTCCTTTACTGTAACCATTACAGTTGTTAGGAGTGTTTGTCTTCTTCAATTATTTTAATAGATATAGTCCATAATATGTATTATATTCCTCTATTACATATTTGACACATATTCTCATATATATAATGCACATTCCCATATTATATGTGTATTCCATGATTCTATCTCATTATGATTCTTTCAGAAGGGACAAAAGAGTAAAGCCAAGATTTATTCCCAAGACTAATAGCTGGATTAAATTCTTAGTTCACAGGTGGAAACCTTAAGAACAATCTTCAAAATCTTATTTAAAAACACTATTGGGTTCAAATTGTCACTATTTGCAGATGACATGATACTGTATATAAAAAACCCTAAAGACTCTACTCCAAAACTACTAGAACTAATATCTGAATTCAGCAAAGTTGCAGGATATAAAATTAACACACAGAAATCTGTTGCTTTCCTATACACTAATGATGAGCTAACAGAAAGAGAAATCAGAAAAACAATTCCATTCACAATTGCA
>JAQQAC010011420.1:866119-896855 GCA_029783875.1 Phataginus tricuspis
GGATTTTTGCATCTATGTTCATCAAGGATATTGGTCTAATTTTATTTTTTTGTAGTGTATTTGTCTGTTTTTGGCATTAAAGTATGCTGGCCTCATAGAATGAGTTTGGAAGATTTCCCTCCTAGTATTTGCAATACTTTAAGAATGGGAATCTGCTCTTCTTTAAATGTTTGTTAGAATTTAGTTGTGAAGCCATCTGGTACTGGAATTTTGTTTGTTGGGAGTTTTTTGATTAACAATCCAATTTCATTACTGCCAATTGGTCTGTTAAGATTTTCTGTTTCTTCCTGGGTCAGTCTTGGAAAATAGTACATTTCTAGGAATTTTTCCATTTCTTCCAGGTTGTCCAATTTATTGGCAAACACTTTTTCATAGAATTCTCTTATACTTGTTTGTATTTCTGCAGTTTCATTTATAGCTTTTTTTAAAGATTTTGTGTCTTCTATCCATTTTCTTGATAACTCTAGCTAGGGGCTACTTTGTTTATCTTCTCAAAGAACCAGTTCTTGGTTTCACTGATTTTTTTTTCTGTAGTTTTCTTATTCACTATTTCATTTATTTCTACTCTGATCTTTACTATGTCCCTTTACTAACTTTGGGTTTGTTTCTTCCTCTTTTTCCAGTTCCTTCAGCTGTGAAGTTAGATTATTTGGGATTGTTCTTGCTTTCTTGAAGTAGGCCTGTGTTGTTATATACTTCCTTCTTAGAACCGCTTTTGCTGCATCCCATGTATTTTCAGCTGTAATTTCTGTTTTCATTTGTCTCCATGTTGCTTGATTTCCTCTCTTGATTTGTTCATTGAGCCACTGATTATTTAGAAGCACGTTGTTTAGCCTCCATGTGTTTGTGGGTTTTTTTTTTTTTGGTTCTATTCATGTAATAGATTAGTTCCAGTTTCATGCCATTGTGGTCTGAAAGGATGCTTGATATAATGTTTTTTTTTTAATTTATTGAGGCTCTTTTCATGTCCTAATATGTGATCTATTCTGAAGAATGATCTGTGTGCACTTGAGAAAAATATGTATCCTGCTGCTTTTGGTTGGAATGTTCTGTATTTGTTAAGTCCATCTGGTTTAATGTGTCATTTGACAGCATTGTTTCCTTATTTATTTCCTGTCTGGATAATCAATCCATTGATGTGAGGTGTTAAAATCCTCTAATATGATTGTGCTGCTATTTCTCTCTTTATGTCTGTTAGTATTTGTTTTATTTCTTAAAAGTGCTCCTATGTTGGGTGCATAGATATTACAAGTGTTAAATCTATCCTCTTGTTGGACTGATTCCTTTATCATTATGCTTCCTATTACTTTCTCTGTTTTTAACGTTTATTTTATTCATACTGTACTCCTGTTTTATGAGTATAGCTATTCCTGTTTCTGCCTCTCTTCTGTTTGCCTGGAGCATCTTTTTCCACTCCTTCACATTCAGTGTCTGTACGTCTTCAGGTCTGAAATGAGTCTCTTGTAGGCAACATACAGATGGGCCTTGTTTCTTTCTCCAACCAGCCACCTATGTCTTTTGCTTGGTGCATTTATTCACAGTTAAGTAATTGTTGATAGGTATGTACTTACTGACACTTTGTTGTTTTCTGGTTGTTTTGTAGTTCCTCTCTGTTCCTTTCTTCCTCTCCTACACTCTTCCTCTGGGATTTAATGATTTTCTTTATCAAATTGGATTACTGTCTTTTTATTTTTGTGTATCTATTACAGGTTTTAGATTTGTGGTTATCATAATGTTCACAGTTTGCTAAATATTAAACAGTCTATATTAGCTTGAATGTCACTCTATTTCAAACATATTCTAAAAGTACTTTTTTATTCTTTCTCCTCCACACTTTATGTGCATGTTGTCATAATCTACATCTTTTGTGTATCCCTAGACTAATTTTGTGTACAGTTGGTTTTTACTACTTTTGATTTTTTAACTTCATACTTGCTTAGTAATTGGTCTACTACTTTTATTGTAGCTTTGTTTTCACTGATGAAAAATACTTAGACTAAGAAAATATCCATCTATGGAAGTTCCTTTAACATATGCTATAAGGCTGGTTTAGTGGTGGTGAACTCTTTTAACCTTTGTTTATCTGGGAAACTTTTAATCTTCCTTCAATTCTGAACGATAACCTTGTTGGGTAGAGTATTCTCAGTTGCAGGTTCTTCCCTCTCAATACATTAAATACTTCATCCCACTCCCTTCTGGCCTGTAAAGTTTCTGCTGAGAAATCTGCTGATAGCCTTATGGAGTTTTCTTTATAGGCAGTCTTCCTCTTGCTGCTTTTAAGATTCTCTCCTTATCTTTAATCTTTGCCTTTTTAATTACTATATGTCTGGTGTTGTCTTCTTGGGGTTTATCTTGTTAGGCGCTCTCTGTGCTTCCAGGACCTGGATGTCTATTCTTTCCCCAAAATGGATAAGTTTTCAGGTATTATTACTTCAAATATACTTTCTGTTCCTGTTTCTCTCTTCTCCTTCTGGGACCCCTATTATGCAAATATTGTTTTGTTTGGAGTTGTCACACAGCTCTTTTAGCATCTTTCAGAAATTCTTTTTTCTCTTTGTTTCTAAGCTTGTTTTCCTGTTCTCTATCGTCCATCACACTGATTCTTTCCTCTGCTTCCCACAGCCTTCTATTCATTCCCTCCACTGTATTTTTCACTTCAGTCAGTTACTGTAGTCTTCAGCTCTGCATGGCTCTTTTTCAAGTCTTCTGTCTCTTTGTTGAATTCTCACTAATATCATGAATTCTTTTCCCCAGTTCAGTAAGCATCATTACGACTCTTACTTTGCATTCCTAAACAGGAAGATTGCTAATCTTCTTTCTCTGGGGTTTATCTTGTTCTTTTGTTTGGAACATACTCCTCTGCCTCCTCATTTTGTCTGGGTTTCTGCTTCATTCTTTGTATTAGATGGATCAGCTATGGCTCCAGGCCCTGAATGCAATGGCTTTATGAACTGGCATCCTGTGGTGCCCAGAAGCTCAGACCTTCTGCTCACCAGTGCCTGGTTCTCTGCTGTGGCTGAGCTGCAGTCTCTGGGGCGAACTGAGGGCAGGGCTGCCTTTCTGCTTCTCTGCCAGCAATAGCTGGTGCCCACAGCTCACGTCTGTGGGCCTGCTGTTTAATAAGAGACATTTCCACTGGGACTCGTGGGCAGGGCTGTCCTCTGCCTGCCAGTAAGCAATGGTGGACTGCTGCTAGGCACAGGGAAGCACCACAGGGTTGAGCCAGTGGGGCAGGTGGGAAGTTTAAAGTTGGCTCCCACAAGCGTCTGTCTGGCTGAACTGAGCGAGGGCTAGGAGCTGGGAAAGTGTCATCTGTCCTCTGCCTGCCAGTCCGCAAACTCGGACTGCTGCTGGGCTACGTGCGGTGAGCCAGGCAGGTATGCAGGGGAGCGCTGCTGTGGGGCTGAGCTGCCAGTAGGGAGAGGAGTTTCAGAGCCGGCTCCAGCAAGCCCCCGGTCAGCTGGGCCAGGAAAACCGGAGAGTGTTGTCTGCCCTCTGCCTGCCAGTCAGCATATCTGGATTGCCGCCAGGCCAAGCAGGCTGGGCAGGTACAGAGGGGAGCAGCTCCACGGGGCTGAGCCACTAGCTAGGAAGACGGAGCATTCTGGAGCTGGTTCCTGCAAGTGCCCAACCAGCTGGGCTGAGGGAGGGCTGGGAAAGTGTCACCCACATGCCCTTTCTCCAGATGCAGTTCCCTCCAACCCCTGCCCCCTGGGACACTTCCCACTGCAGGTAAACCAAACTGCTGCCCCTGTGTTGGGTGATGAGACTATCTCTGACTGATTTAAGACTTCATTTCTGGAAAAGTTGAAACTGTAATTAAGAATCAGTTTGGTGCCATGGGGCTCAGCATGAGCAACTCCAGCTGGGGCCTGTTATTTTTTTACACCACCTCGTTTTATTTTTCTTTGTGACAGTTTATTACCCTTGAAGCCTTACTGCATATTTATGTACCACCTTTTTTGGCTGTCTTTTTCCTTCATGAGAATGTAAGCTCCGTAAGGGCTGGGACTCGTCCTACTCTTGTGCAACGTCTTATCCACATCCCTAGTGCACCAAGTACTCGTCAGAGGAACTAAAGAACAAACATGCAAGCAACAGTCTCGGCACATGCTGCACTATCACAAGTAAGCACCCAGGAAAGTACCACTTTCTCAATTATCTTCTCTGATTTAAAGAGGAAATCTGTTTTATTAAGAAATCTTAGTTTTGTAATCAGAACAAAGTGAGAGAGGAACAGAAGGAGAGGGAGAAGGTCCCTGGGGCTGCCTTTCACCATGGAGAGCCCATCTCGGGTGCTGGCTTCACACCTGGAGATCCCTGCCCTGGTCCCTGCATGACCTACCTCCTCTGAGGCCCTGGGGCTGTCCTGCCAGCTCCCAGCTGGCCTACACTGGAGTAACAGTCCCTCTTTCCTGGAACCCTGAGCCAAATATCAAATGTCCTGAAACCTCTTGTTGAAATGTGCTATGTCCACGAATTGTGAGAATTTCTTTTCTTGTATCTGCGGATAGCTCGGTATGCCAGGGATGCAGTGAAGGTCAATGAAGTAAGAGCCTAAAAGACAAGATACTCTGAATATAAATCAGTACAAAGAAATGACGCATTTTTCAGAGTGACAAAGGACAAATATGAGGTCAGGCTAACTAACCATCTCTGGCCACCCTCATCTTGTCTCTACTGTAAGCATCATTAAAACATCTGAGTGTAAGTGCTGACGGCTGCCATGCTCAACCGCCGACAGAGAACGAGCTCCTTGGGACAGGTACTGTTCTCTCTCCTTTCATCTTAATGTTCTCAGTGCCCAGCACAACATCTGACCAACAGCAGAAGCACAGTAACTGCTAAGCAAGTACCTGATGGGCACCGGATGACACGCCACTTGCAGGTAGGAACAAAGTGATGGTCCAGCACCAGGAATGGCACACGTCATGGACCAAAGGGTAGGGCATCTCTGCTGTAAACATTATCAGGAAAAGAAAACAGTTACAGACCACATATCTCTTTTAGGGACCTGAACTACGGCATCAAAAGGACCTGTTTCAAACACAAAGAGATAAAAGGCATCCGAATTGGTAAGGAACAAGTTAAACTGTCACTATTTGCACACAACATATTATAAATAAAAAACCCTAGGGACTCCACCAAAAAACCATTAGAACTAATAACTGAATCAGCAAAGTTGCAGGACACAAAATTAACACACACAAATCTGTTACATTTCTATATACTAATGATGAACTAGCAGAAAGAGAAATCAGAAAAACAATTCCATTCACAATCGCATCAAAAAGAATAAAATACCGAGGAATAAACCTAACCAGGTAGGTGAAAGACCCTTACTCTGAAAGCCACAAGACACTCATAAGAGAAATTAAAGAAGACACCAATAAATGAAAATCTATCCCATAGCTCATGGCTAGGAAGAATTAATATTGTCAAAATGGCCATCCTGCCTAAAGCAATCTACAGACTCAATGCAATCCCTATCAAAATACCAACAGCATTCTTCAACTAGAACAAATAGTTCTAAAATTCATATGGAACCTCAAAAGACCCCGAATAGCCAAAGCAATCCGGAGAAGGAAGAACAAAGCTGGGGGGATTAGGCTCCCTGACTTCAAGTTTTACTACAAGCCACAGTAATCAAGACAATTTGGTACTGGAACAAAAACAGACCCAAAGACCAATGGAACAGATTAGAGAGCCCAGATATAAACCCACATATATATGGTCAATTAATATACGATAAAGGAGCCATGGATATACAATGGGGAAATGAGAGCCTCTTTAACAACTGGTGCTGGCAAAACTGGACAGCTACATGTAAGGGAATGAAACTGGATTACTGTCTAACCCCATACACAAAAGTAAACTCAAAATGGATCAACGACCTGAATGTAAGTCATGAAACCATAAAACTCTTGGAAGAAAACCTAGGCAAAATCTCCTGAACATAAACATGAGCAACTTTTTCCTGAACACATCTCCTCAGGCAAGGGAAACAAAAGCAAAAATGAACAAAAGAGACATCAAACTAAAAAGCTTCTGTACAAAAAAGGACAACATCAGCAGAACAAAAAGGCACCCTACAGTATGGGAAAATATATTCATAAATGACTCATCTGATAAGAACTCATATGCTTCAACACCCAAAAAGCAAATAACCCGATTAAAAAACGGGCAGAGGATCTGAACAGACACTTCTCCAAAGAATACAGATAGCTAACAGATACATGAAAAGATGCTCCACATTGCTAATCATCAGGGAAATGCAAATTAAAACCACAATGAGATATCACCTCACACCAGTTAGGATGGCCAACATCAAAAAGACAAGGAACAACAAATGCTGGAAAGGATGCAGAGAAAGGGGACCTTCCTACACTGCTGGTGGGACTGCAAATTGGTGCAACTGTTGTGGAAAGCAATATGGAGGTTTCTCAAAAAAACTAAAAATAGAAATACCATTTGACCCAGGAATTCCACTCCTAGGAATTTATCCAAAGCAAATCCTGATCAAAGACAGATGCACCCCTATGCTTATCGCAGCACTATTTACAATAGCCAAGTTATGGAAGCAACCTAAGTGTCCATCAGTAGATGAATGGATAAAGAGATGTGGTATATACACACAACAGAATATTATTCAGCCATAAGAAGAAAAGAAATCCTATCATTTGCAACAAAATGGATGGAGCTAGATGGTATTATGCTCAGTGAAATAAGCCAGGCAGAGAAAGACATGAACCTAATGATTTCACTCATTTGTGGAATATAAAAACAAAGCAAAACAGAAAGAACAAACTAGCAGTAGACTCACAGACACCAAGAAGGAACTAGTGGTTACCAAAGTGGAGGGGTGGGAGGGAGGGAGAAGGGGATTAAGGGCATTATAATTCACAATCACAATATAGGTGGTCATGGGGACAGAAATACAGCATGGAGAATACAGTTAATGACTCTGTAACATCTAACTACATTGACAGACAGTGACTGCAGTGGAGGGGTGAGGACTTGATAATATGGGTGAACGCTGAACCCCTGTTGTGTATGTGAAACCATCATTAAGACTATGTATCACAGATACTTTAATAAAAAAATATATATGACCTGCTTCAACCTGAGCATTCTTCCCTTTTCATTATGAATAATTCAGGTAATACATCTAAACCCTGCAGAGATCCCACAAGTCTGATAAGAACAGAAAATAATTTTAACTTTATTTTCTTTACCCTAAAGCCAAGGCAATCTTTCAAGCTTCAAGAACCAGCCCTACATTCCAGCATTCCTGAGACCTGCTTGTATCCTTCCCTGACCCCGTCTCTGCCTTCACCTTTGCAAAAATCTGAAACTCCTCACACTGACACCCACCTACTCTCTCCTCTCTTTCCCTCTCAGGACATTTCCATACCTGGTAAACAGATGACACATGATTGAGACAAGTGAAGTCCACAGCTGTCATCTCAAGACAATTCTATTTAGAAATTTAGCCACATGGGCGTTACCAAAACCTGGGAGATTAAGAATTCTGCTCAGCCCTACATCTTCACTCTATCTAGACCTCAGTTCAAGGTGGTCTTTCTCCCACCTCCACCTGAAAGCATACCCTATCCCCCCTGCAGCGGGATATGTGTAGGGCTGAGCCGCCAAGAACTGGGCAGCACTCAGCTGTTCAGAATGTGCCCAGCTTCCCAGTCACAGAGCAGGTCCTGGCTGAAACGACCTCTCCGGGAACCACTTTTGTCATCCATTTTTGACACATTATGTGTCAGAAGAGTCCCTGCTAAGCATCATGGCTGGGCCTGTCAGTGAGAATTTAGCAAGTATGGTGAGAAAAGCCTGGTTAGGTCGAGGGTAGAGAGCTGAGTCTCACTGTCCCTGGACTCTGGGGCCTCTTGCCTACTCCACATGCACGTGCCAAGGCACCTCTATATGCCCCAAACCACGCTCGTCACCCCTCAAAGCAGTTGCTCTTCCCACAGCTGCTCCATCTCAGCACATGGCAGTGCCAGTCTCCCAACTGCTCCAAAGAAAACGCGAATATCATCTCTGACTCCCCCTGCTCCTTCACGCCAAACCACCAGCAAACCTTCACAGCAGATCTGGAACTCTCACCTCCAGGGCTACCTCCAACCAAGCCCCAGTCATCTGTTCCTGGATGACTCCTCACTGGTCCCTGTTGCCCCAGGGCCTCCAGTCTATCCATACAGCAGTCAGAGCGGCAAGGTGGTGATGTTCTCTCAAAGCATCCCTCCGCTCCAAGCAGCCAGTGCTTGCCATCCCACTGTCCGCTATGAGAAAGGCCACAGTGTGCGCATAGCACAGCTGCCCTTGCTGGCCTTCCTTCCCTCCTCAGCTCCAGGAGGACCCGCTGCAGCCCCGCGGCTCGCCTGTTATCTTTCGGCCCCACAGGAATGGAAGGTCCAGGAGCCCACCCACGGCGGCAGCCTCAGCATTAGTGGAGCCCCGGACTTGAGGTCCTCCCGCTTTGCTAAAAGGACAGGTGAAGAAGGGCCCTGAATGACCAAATGGTATTGCTGAAATGCTCTGAAGGCAACAAACACATTGACCGATCACGATGATAACTACATGTACAGCTGGCTGAGAAGACTACTAAAATAGTTTGGAGGCAGAAAAGGGGAGGAAGGGGTAAATTCTTGTTGACTTAAGTCAATAGAGCTTTCTCAGTACCCACAACTAATAACATCAGCAATAGCCCTGGGATGACCCCAGCACCCGCCTGTGACAGAGAGCTCACGGTGCGCCTGGCTCTTCCCTACACCCAAGTTTCACACCAACCTCACAGAGAAGATATTTTTACCCCCGCATCACAGAGGAGAAACAAACTTAGAAAGTTAAGCAATTCACCCCAAGCCAAAGGACCTGGAAACACTCACCTGGGGCTCAGTTACCTATGCAAGTGCTCTCCTCTGCAGTATCAGATGATGCTGAGGACCAAGCCTAAATGATGGGTTTTCCTGCTAACTGGACATGTCCGTCCAGGCTTCCTGGCGTCATTCTTTCTGTTGGACCCCCCGTCCTAACTGACCTGCAGATCCTGGCCCTCAGCTCAGGACAAGACCAATGCCTCACCCACACTCAGGAGTCAGGAGAGCCCCTGGCACTGCACGAACCCACTGACAGTGAGTTCTGTGGCAGTGGCTCTGGGCGAAGCATGCCGACTTATCTGTCAGTTTTCAGGACCATCTAACAGTAAAACTTTCCCATAGACTTCATTTTGGAAAGAAAAGCACTCCGGTGGGAGGAGGCAGAGGGTCCTGAGTCTGACAGGCATCCTGCTGCCACCACCGTCAGCATGACCCCGACAAGACGACTCATTTCTATGCCTCTTTCCAAGGCGACCTCCATGACAGTGTCTTCAGGAGCCTTTCATCTCCCACACTTATACAGTGTGCACCCAACATTACGGGGGAAGACAGACCTCCCCAGAGAAGGGATAGTACACACTGGCTGGGAGGAACTGGGAAGTAAGCTCAGACACAGGACTCCAAGTCCCACCAAAGACGGAGCTGCCAGAGAAGCACCAAGTCCCAGCATCTGAGGCCCAGGACTGCATGTGGCCGTGGTAAGATAACCCACAACTGAGAAGAGACAGACCCAGCAGGGGCACCCTACCCAGAGCCACCCCTTGTTTGTGCCAGTTCAGGCAGAGATTGTGTGCGGGCGTGGAAGGAGAGGGGCATTGTGAAAGGCAGAGTTAACTGCAAAGGCGGGCTCAGCAGGCGCTCTCATCTCAGGGTGTGAAGACAGGCCACGCAGCCCTGCTGAGAGGCGGACCTTCCTCGCCACCCTCAGGAGGGCTCCTGCTGAAGCCGACTGACCTCAGCCTCAGCCACCCACCCCTGAGGCCAGCAGCAGCCCTGGAGGAGGCTCCTTCTTTTGGCCCAAGGAGGAACCGAGGGGATGCCTGAGGTCTGCATGTACACACGAGGTCATCAGCCGCGAGTCCTCCAGAGCAGCCTGCCCGCCGGGTCACCAGGCAGATCCAGCCTGTGCGCTGGGAGTAGAAGGATGAAGACGAGTGGACTGAAACACACAGACCAGCAAATCTCACCACTGCCTCCTTAGGGCCCAAGTCAGACTTCTTATACCTTCAACACATATTTCCAACAACTCCGGGGTTACTGGAAAAATCATGAGAGGCCCACAGAAATCTGTCATTTGCCAAAAAATTACCAGATATTGCACAAATCTAAACTAGTATCTAGTTTCTCCTCTCATGGAAGGTAGGTTCAATATATGAGTTAGATAAGCATTTACCTTTAATCATGACCCTTTAGTCCAGAAATTTTTTAAAAACCAACTTGTTTTTCCAAAGGGTTGTTTTCACCTGAATTGTTGCCAACTTTAAAAAGCCAGAGTTCACACACACCCACACCCCCACAGTCCCACCCAGCTACTCCTCTGGAGCAACTGGAAGATCCGGCTGCCAGGGCCACATCCCTGGGGCGGGAGCAAGAGGAGAGGTGGAGCAGCGCAGTCCCCTTCAGAGGAACCACGTTCTCCCCACGCGCCCTCAGCATCACCCTGGTCCCCCAGAACAAATAAGCCAAAAAATGCTCTCTGGGGAAAAATCCACTTTAGTGTATGTCTGTGTATTACACATATCACTAGTTAGTCCAAATCAAGTAAAAAAGGGGAAAAAAACATAAGCACACAAAATAGGGAACAAGACTAGGGAACTAGCCCTAGATGGAGGAAGGAGCTGGATGGAACAGATGATTTTCTATGAATATATAAATCACCAAAACTAAACTCAGGAAAAGGGAGCAAATCTAAAAAATTACCATAGTTATCAAAGTGTTAAAAAAGCAGCAGGCTTAGGTAGTTTTACAGGAGAATTCTACCCAAATTTAAGGAAACAGACCAAAAAGTACTGGAACTGGCTAAAGCAGACAAAGAGAAAGCTTTCAATAAAGAGACAGGAAATGCCCCAACAACTGGGTGACGACTGCATTAAAGGAGGAAATCATAGACCAGTCTCTCAAACAGTCCTGTAAATCTAAGAACAATATTAATAAACAAAATCTGGCTACACAGCAACACAGTTATCATTAATGATTCAACAATGATAACTCAGTAATACAGAAGGATTCAGTAATATAAAACCTGTCAAATAACTAGTGTGGCAAAAACACTAAAACATTCTCATCAAAGTCAGGGACAGAGTACCCAATATCATCCTTATTATTTAACTTTGTTATTTTAATACAGTGCAATCAAAAAACGGAAAGAAACAAGAGACATAAAAAACAGAAAGAAGGGACAAAATTCTTATTCTTTGCCGCTGACACCACAGCATACCTGGACAATCCAGGAAAACCAAATACAAAAACTACTAGAAGCAATAAAATTACAAATAAAACAAAAATAAGGTGCTAGTTATGAAGTTAATAAATGCAATAAAAAACTAATAAACATGTTTCCTAAAATAGGAAAGGACCCTATTTTCAGTAACAAAAAAAAAAAAACCCATAAACTAGGAATACATTTAAGAAATGTACTGAATTTAAAACAAACCAACTTTAAAAAGACATTCTGAGATAATTGGGCAAATATGTATGTACACTGGATATTGTATTAAATTAATAATAAGTTGTTAATTTTGATAAACATGTTAACATTGGGGTTACATATATTTCTAAAGGGCCTTATTTGTCCCATATACACTGTAAAGTATGTACGGATGAAATAATTTGTTTTAAAATACTCTAGTCCCCCACCCAACAAAAAACAAGACAGGGGCGGGGACAATGATTCAAGAGTGATTAAACATGGGAAACTGATGACATGAAGTGGTGGCTACATGGAGGTTCACTGGACTGTCTTTTCTCTTTATGTATATTTCAAAGTGTGCACAAGGCGAAGTTAAAAGCAAAGTTAAAAGGATGATCGAAACAAAAGGGCATAACGAAAGACAGAAATATCCTAAGGGTACACAACAAGCTCCTAAAAACACACAAAAACTGCCACAAGAAATGCAACTTAAAGCTACAAATCAGATGTCATTTTCATCCATCAAATAAAGATCAAACTCTCTGGTAATATTCAGTATTGGGGGGCGGTGCTGGGCCCTGCTGGAGGGAATAGGGATCTCTACAAATTGGAGGGCCCTTTGACCTTACCTTCCAAGGTTATAAAAACACCGCTTGCTTGGCCCAGCAATTCCACTTCTAAGAATATATTCTGCTGACAGTCATTCATTCAACAGTATTTTCTGCCACCAACTAGGTGCCAGGCACTAGTATAAGGTACAAGGTCAGGTAAGAGATAAGGGGTTAGGAGTGGCACATGGGCATTTTGGGATGGGCTGCCCTGGACAGGCATCTCTGAAGAGGTGAAAGCTGAGCAGAGACCTGGCAGAAGGAAAGGAAAAAGCAAGAGAATGTCCAGGACAGTGTTGCTGGTAACAAGCAAGTTGGTCTTCCTGCCCCGCTTTTCTTCGTATTCCCCTAACAGCCTCCTGCTCGTCCAAAGGACATGACACCACTTGAAGGTCTCGCCTTGTCCCCTGCTACAACTAAAATAACGAGATCCTTTTCGTAAGTATTCCATCTTTCAAGGAAGGTATCAGGCCAGCTCCGTTTCCCCAACATGACTGTGCACAACAATTTCTTGATTTCTTCAAAGCAAGAACTTCCCGACTTAGATTTGAGTGTTAGGCCACCTGTTAATAAAAGTGCATTAAAGCTAATCATGAGTTTTTAGTGCAGATAAACCTTTCCACAGACGGGAGAACAGGTAAGTTTCACAAAGGGCGTTGACCAGTTGCTAGATAATTTTATACAAAAACAAAAATACCATCAGTCCCTGAACTGGCAAGATCGGGAACCACGGACTCAGAAGGGTCTATGGTTCAACTGCGTGTTCTTTCCACCAATGAAGTCGAAACGTTGAAGGGGCTACTGTATAAATATTTTTATTTATCAAATAGTCGTATTTTTAATTTCATGATCTTTCAAGCAATGCAGATGATATTTTTAGGGGCTCTTTGTATAAATATTTTACACCTAAGTGGTCAGTGTCAATTAAGGGCATTCAAGTTGACTCCAAAAAAGTCACCCCGCTACACCACCCGAGAACATTACATATTAACTTGTTCAAAGCCATCAAACATCAAGGCTTCAACATTCCCATGAATGGTATGTTCCACAAACAGCCAGATAATTAAGAGAACAGCATATGGGACAGAAATTTTTCCTTGCGAATATGTATCTCAATTTTGAAATCAGCTTTAAATAGATGCATCCCCTCCTACCATTAGGGGGAACGCAAATGACTGAAGACTCCCGGACTCTAGAGGCTTCCCAAGCAGAAAGCTCGCGTACACCAGTTCAAGCATCACGAGCCACCTGCGCAGTGAACGACAGGTCTCCCTCCCGCAGCTGAGGCCGCGGCGCACCCGACCTCTCCCCAGAACACAGCGGGCCGTTCACCTTTCCCCGAGAGGTCGGCGGGGACGAGCAGTCCCCGAAGGGCCCCCCGAGGGAGAAGCGAGTGCATCCCGGAGCTCTCCGGGCGCGGGGCCCAGCCTCCGCCGCCGCGCCGGGCTCCCAGGGCCCCGCGAACGCCGCCCCTCCCACCGAGACGGGCCTGCCCGCCACCCCCAGCCGCTGGGGGACGCGCCGAGGGGAGGGCCGGGCGCGATGGCAGGGACGGCGGGGACAGGAGGCGCTCGGGGGCTGCGCACAGGCCGCACCCGGGGAGGGGGCGCAGGGGTCGGGAAAAGGGCTGACAGGTCGCGGGAGGCGCAGCGCAGGTGTGTCACTCTCGCGGGCGGTACCCGGCGGAGGAGCGGGGGCCGCGCCTCACCTGCCCAGCGCCCGCTTCATGCCCGCGTCGGCGGCGCGGCGCGGCTCGGCCGTCCCCTTGCCCGCCAGGCGCAGGTTCTGCTTCAGGCGGCAGTCGGCGTCCAGCGCCGCGGCGGCCGCGCCGGAGGTGGACGAGCCTGAGGCGGCACTGCGCTCATGCTCCAAGGCGACGGGCTCGGTCCGCTTCCTCATCCCGCGGCCCGCAGGGCCGGCCGCCGACGGCTCCCGCCGGCCTCGCCCGCTGCACGCGCGCGCCGCAGTCACCGCAGCTCACGGTAACCGCCGCCGCCGCCGGGTGCATCCCAGCACCAAGCCGCGCGGCCCCGCTACGGACGGCGCCGGGGGCCCGTCGGCCGCGCCGGCCAATCAGCTCTTGGCTCCCGCAGGCCCCACCCCGGGCGCCTCCTCCCCGTCCTGCGGGAAGCCCGCCCAGCGTGCCCCGCGCCGGCCGGCGGCCATCTTGGGGGAGGGCGCACGAAGCCGCGCCGCGCGTCACGGCCGGGGCGGGGCGGAGCGGCCATGGGGCCGTTGCGCGGCGCTCAGCTTGGTGCCCGGAACCGGCGACGACGCAGGCTGTCCCTCGGTCGTGACGTGGGGACCCGATCCGGATGCCCGGACGTGTGCTTGGGAAGGTGTGTAGGGACTAAACGGACGAGGTGGCAGTCGCCGTCAGTGAGTTCACACACACACACACACACACACACACACACACAATTTTTAATTTTGGTGCTGAACATACGAAAAATGAGCTGCTTAAACAATTTCTTTTGAAAAACCTGTATTAGATTTTGTATTTTTATAAAGCAATTAGAGCTAGCTGATGGAGAAAAGTGCATTTCAAAGACAAATTTCCACTTGTGAAAATTAAGAACTAATTCAACCCATCCTACAAAGTGAAAAGAAACGAGCAGTTTCACAAACTTGTTTTATATGGCTTTTTTTAATATGGCATTATTTTTTTACAAAAGATCTACAACCAAGAGATTCGCTTCTTCCAAAGTAATTTTTGTCATTTCAACATTTGTGTCTGTTGAAAACTGTTAGTAAGTGATAATTTAAGATCAATTAGAAATACCTTTAGAAATTCAGTGGCTCCTTATATTAGCTTTGTAATGATACTTCGAAATGGCGAAAGAATTTAATTGCCCACATAACCAAATATCACAACCAGCATTCGAATGTCTGTGGATATTTCCAAATACATTTCTGGCATTTAAATGGTGAATTATTTAAAATGTTGTAGTAGCACATACTGGATTTGGGAATCAAGAAACTAACATAAAAAATTTTTTTTGACCCTGTCTCTCACAAAATTCTCTTTAATAGAAAAGGAGAAAAGCTAGGAAGGGAGAGCTGGAGGAGAGATGTGAGGTTTTGAGTCTTCCTGGCACTAGGCCTTAGCCATAGGATCCTTCTTGGTTCACAGCCCCTTTCTGAGTTGTCTGAGCCAGGTTTTATTTAAACTGCCCCACACCGGTGACACCACACTTGCATCTTGTCCACACCTCTTTGAACCCAGGCTCAACCTGATGGTCTACTCATCCACTCGTATCTTGAAGGCACCTAAACTCACAGCGTTCAAAGCTGAGCTCCCAGCTTTTCTCCCACCCCCAACTCAGGAATGGCAACCCTTCCTTGCAATTCCTCAGGCCAGAACCATCAGGCCATCCTTGATTCCTCCTTGAAGCCACCAAGCCTTGTAATCTCGCCTTTCAAAATCTATTCTGGCTCCAGCCACTGCTCACCTCCCCCACCATCCACACACCCTGGCCCAGGCTGCCGTCATGTCTTATGGATTATTTTAATATGTAAGCAGTTTGCTGCCTCCACCCTTGCCCCAATTCTGTCTACCTAACTCAGTTGCCACGAAGGTCTTTTTAAAAACTTAGGTCCGGTTTGTCTGGGTTGCTCAGAACACTTCAGTGGCTCCCCGTCTCAATGAAAATACTCAAAGACTATGAAAGGGCCTCTGGGGCCCCACCTGACATGGCCTCCAGCCTCTCTCTCACTCACCTGCTCCGGAGTCACTGCCTCCGTGCTGATGCAGAGGCCCCCCGGGACAGGCGTGGGTGTTGCCTGTGTGAACATAACTCCCCCTTCAGCACCTTGGCACTTGCATTCCTGCCGCCTGGAATGCTCTGCCCTCCCTATGGCTCCATATCCACATAGCTTACTCCCTCCCCACTGCAGGTCTGTGCCTGCTCTGAACACTGACTTGAACCCTCTCCCCACCACTGTTCACCTTCCCTGGCTTATTCTCCTTAGATCTTTCCCCCAATGTATTTGTCATCAGGGTATCTGTATCTGCGTGCTGTTTTCCCACACTGGAACAGAGACAGAGAACAAGGACTTTGTTCACCCCTTTATCTTCAGTGTCTAGAACAATGCCCAGTACACAATAGGCACTTTATAACTATTTGCTGAAGGAGTAATGGATCATCACCAGCCCTCGGAAGTGGCTCCCGTTGTCCCCATTGAACAGGCAAGGAGGGGAACCTCAGGCCTGGGGTCTGAAGGCAAAAAGGTTTATGACAAAGGTTGGGATGCTGCCGATCTCTGGCTCACGATCCTGAGCACCGCTGACTATGTAATTGTGCGCTTAATAATAACACTTGACTAAATTGTCCCTTACTGTAGAGCTGAAAAGGAGAAGTTAAATCGATGTAAGGATAAGATTCAGAGGCTTCGGGGCCGTTCCCATGCTTTCTCAGGGTCACACACGCATCTATGTAGCTATTATTTGCTGAAGAGGAACAATTTCTAGAGTTAGCAAGAATAAACCCAAGTAATACCGCTTTTTTAAAAATTGCCACATAAAGCGAATTGATTCTACAGCAGTCATTCCCACCTTTGATTTTATATAGTTATGTAAAACTTCAGAATCAACGGGGCAAGAATATGGCTACATGAATTCGTGTTAATCCAGGGCGTTTTTCCCCCCTCTCTAGACCCTGTGAGTAGAGAGATTTTACAAGAGGTTTTAAATGACTGCTTTAAAATCGAAGGTGATGCTGTGGAGTTGTAAAGTTAAATATAAGGTCTGTCACTGTAAGCGGTGTGACCTTGCGCGAATTATCTAACTTCTGTTTCTTAATCAGGACAGAGTCTCAGTCACCACCTTGGGGTTAATCGTTAAAGGAAATATATGCCTCAGTCCCTACCGCAGGGGATACCCAGTAAAAGCTGATTTCCCTTTACTATTAAACAAAACACTCACACTGCAAAACTAACGAAGCTAAACGCTCGTCCAGGTGTCTGGGCCGTCCTCATCCTCGAGGTGCGTACACCTTCCCGGCTGCGCGAAAATGAATGAATCAAACAGGAAACGGAAGTTGCGAGGCGCTCATTTATCCTGCCCACCACCACCCGCCCACTCCTCCCATCTCCTAGTGCGGCTGAGCAGTGGAGGAAAATGAGCCTTTATCGCCGCCGTAGCCCACGAGACCCGGCAGCGCGCTCCTATTGGCTGGGCATGTTTGGCGCCAAAACGCGAGCGGAGGCGGAGGCAAAAGCGACGACGGGAGCTGCGGGGCCCGGAACACGAGGAACCGAGAGCGGCGGCCGCGAGCCCGGCGGCCGTTTGGCGTGAGAGCGTGCTGTTGACAAGAGCGCGGGAGCGGGGCGTGCACGCCATGTTCTGCGAAAAAGCCCTGGAACTGGTGCGCGAGCTGCACCGCGCGCCGGAAGGGCAGCTGCCCCCCTTCAACGTGAGAGGAAACGGAGTAGGGGGGGAATGGGCGGGCCGAGGGGCGGGGCCTGAGAGCGTAGGGGCGGGGCCCCAGGCGGAGCCGGGGATGTCGGCTTCCTCGCGGTAACTCCTTGCGCCCCGTCCCCGGGGTTGACTTTCTCGCCGTGTCAGCCGCAAGTCGGGCGCAGACATCCGGAACACTGCAGAAGGGCCGCGCAGGGAAAGGAAAGCATCGTGCTTGTATCACTAGCGGATTTCCCCGAGTGTTTCCTTCGGTGTTTTCCGTGTGCAGCTTTATTTCTGTCCCTTGTTGACGCAAACTTTACTGGTTGCCTGGCGACAGGCTAGCATTTGCCGCAACCTCGGACGAGCTAGGCGTCAGTCTGTCGGGACTTCGGGGCGGTTAGGGCAGGCAAGCTTTGCATGCAGTCAGTTTTCTCATCTGCAAAATGGGGGCGCTGATGATACGACCCAGCTTCTGGGGTGGCGAGGGCCGCTGAGCAATGCCTGACACAGGCTGGCGGCTAAGGCGGTGTTTGCTGTTAATTCTCTCTGTCCTGCCGCTCCTGCTGTTACTATTATGGTGATTCTATTACTACCGTAGTCAGGGAGCTAAGGAGTTGACCTACGTTATCTCTTGGCCTTTGAGGTTTAAACTGTTTTCCATTTTTCCAGCTCTATACACTCAGATTTTGAGATGAGGGTCGGTGTAGCACCTCCGGGGGGCCAGGGCAGGACTCGGAACTTGTGGCTCACGCCCTTGTCTGAGTCTTCATCCGGTGCAGCGGCTTTTGTACCTTGCTCTGCATGGGCGCCTGGCGCTCACAAACCCACCTGCTGCCCAGGTGCCTCGGCAGCCTGAGGAGACTGGCTGCTCTTACACAGCTGAGCTGGGGTCGCCGCGGAAGGCCAAGGACAATCTGATTGGTCAGAGGGCCCCGGGCCCATGACCTGCTCAGACACTCAGAGTCATTCATTCCGGAATCCCTCTTGGGCAGGTGCTGTAGTCAGCAAATCGAAATAATTGCCCATTTTATGCAGAACTGGTTATAACTGAGGTTTTAGAAAAATTACCTTGAGCTCCCAGGGGCTTACAGCCTGAAGTGGGAGCACAAAATGATGCAGTTGCCGGGCTTCACTGTTATTTAAAATAGTATCTGCTGATCATGGGGTGGGGGGTGAGGTCCCAAAGCAGTGGCTCCCTGCACAGAGCACAGGGCACCTCCTCTATAGGCACAAAGAATTCACTACCCTTGTGGTTGGTACATAAATTGTGCAAATGAGGTAGAAACCCCATACAATTATGACTGGCTTTCAGAAGAGGGGTAGCAGTTGGCCAAAACTCTCAAGCCCTGGCAACTGGGAGGGGCCCCCACGCGGGACTGTGTGGGGCTGGAGGAGGCTCCTGCCATCGCCGGTAGCAACTGTTACGCCCCCTGAGTTCTGCCTGCTCCTCCTCCACCACCTCATTCTGTAAAGCAACTCAGCAGAGAATGTTAAAACTTTGTTTCCAAGTTCCCATTAGCCCTTTTTCTGCCTAACAATCTGTGATCACACTTCTGGTTTTTTTCCCTCTTATTTGTCAAAGTGGTAAAATATCCATAACATAGAATTTTCCATTTTACCCATTTTTAAGTGTCCACTTCAGTGGCATTACCTTCACATTGTTGTGCAACCATTACCCCAAACAGAAAGTCTGGGATCATTAAGCAATAACTTCCCCATCCCCTCTCCCTCCAGCCTCAGGCAACCACCATTCTACTTTCTATCTCTATGAATTTTCCTATTCTAGACATGTCAGCTAAATGGCATCACACAATATTTGTTCCTTTTATGTCTGGCTTCTTCCACAGCATGAAGTCCTCAAGGTTCATCCATGTTGACGCATATGTCAGCACTTCATTCTTTTTTACAGACCAAACTGCAGTGAATGACAGACCACTTTGGTTTATGGGTTCATTACTTGGTGGATATTTGGGTTGTTTCCACTTTTTGGCTCTTAGGAATAATGCTGCTCTGAGCATTCGTGTAAAAGCTTTTTTATAAATATGTTTTCAGTTCTCTGGGGTATATACCTAGGAGTGGAATTGCTGGCTAATATAGCAAGTCTATGTTTAACTTTATGAGGAACCACCAGACCATTTCCACAGGCCTGGATCATGTTACATCCCTGACTGCAATGTATTGAGGGTTCCAGTTTCTCCCCGGGCTCACCAACACCATTACAGCTATCATAGTAGGTGTGAAAGGACTATTGCTTTTGGATAAGCTCTATAGTCAAAGATAAACATATTATAGACAGGATATTGCTATAGACTTGGTGGAGGAGCTAATTGGTATATATCTATGTATAATTTTGTATGTTCTAGGAAGATGGACTCAGGCAAGTTCTGGAAGAAATGAAAGCTTTATATGAACAAAACCAGTCTGATGTGTAAGTTTTGATAAGATTAATATCTTAAAATGATTTATGAAATATGTTGAAATCAGATAGTCTTACACCAGTTTTTAGGTGTAATTTTTTTTTTAATAATTCTCTGTGACCCTGATGATACTGCAGCCATACATGAGAGGAGGGATGTGTGTTGGTCACTGCCATATCTGTGGGACTCAATGTGTGGCACAGGGTAGATGCTTCATAAATGTTGTTTGACTGATGTGGCTTGAAAGGAACTAGGGTAGACTGAGAAGAGATGAGACATAAGCAAATGAAAACCCTGTGAAGTGAGATGTGTGGTTTCCACTGCTCGTTTTCATTAATAGGTGCCTTCGTGGGTTAAAGGGAGAGCAGGCTCTCTAAGCTCGGCAGGAGCAGCAGCGAGGCCCGTAGCTTGAGTGCGGTTCGCAGGAGCTAGTGCTGCAGGAGGAGGAGCGTGGTCGGTGAGGGGCGCTGGGTTCATGGACTCTAGCAGTGAGCAGGTGGGCTGGCACCGTGGAGAATTAGGGCTGCGTGATGAACTTCATAGGTTCCTGCGATTTGGTGAAGAGTATGACACAAGAGCCCTGACCACTGGCTCGAAGGGGAGGTATTCAGGTCTCAACCTGGAGAGAAGTTTGTCTGTGACATGCACTGCCATTTTTAGCCTTGTTAGGTTCAACGTTTTCATCAGCTACTTGGATGTAGAAATCAGTAGCAAGCAGACTGCTATTTAAGGAGCAAACAGAAATAGCATTTTCTGTCTACTGCATTTAAGGATAGATACAGAAAATCTTTACACATGGACTGAGGAACTGAACACAATAGCTTGTAGTAAATATAAGGCAAACGTTAAGTCCTGAACTCAAGTTCCCAAGCCATTCATTCATTCATTCAACAAATATGTATTAGACAATTACTGCTGATAAGTGGCTCTGGCATTTCAGTTGTAAACAATATAGTTAAGATTTCTGCTCCCATGGCCCTCACAGTCTGTTGTGGAAGACAGATGTTAAACACATATACATCAAATTGGAATGCATGCTATGAAGAAAAACAAGAGTGGTAGGAGAGGCAATAATGAACCAAAGATATAATTAGATTGAGGAATTGGAAGTTCTCTCCAAGGAGGAGACTTCAACTGAGGCCTGAAGGAGAATCAGGTTCTAGTGAGGCAGTAACTGTGGGCAGAGCGTTATAGGTGGAGGGAACAGCATATGCAAAGGCCCTGAGTCATGAAAGCGGGCAGGATGCTCAGGAAACTGATACTTTAAGAAGGCAGTGTGGCTAACGCTTAGTAAGCAGGCCAAAGGTTATGCCAGGTTGAGATTTTTAAGTGTGAGGGCAGGTGGCACATCTGTGTCTTAAAAGATCTCCCTGGCTGTGTGCGGACAGCAGACAGAAGGGCTGCGAGGAGAGGGAGGGGTGCTGCTCACCCAGGTGACAGGAGAGGTGGCCCGGGCTAAGGTCAGAGGCATTTAGGGGGTAGCCTGACAGGCCCGGCCTGGCGAGGGAATGATCTTCCTACCTTCCCTCCATCTCCTTCCTTTGTGCCGTTTGCAAATTCATGACCCAAAAATTCTGCACCCCATCCTCATGGTTTCTTTCTTTGGAGACAATCACTCTTACCAGTTTCTGGTTAAAATTATTCATCAAAAGAAATCTATTCATTTTTAGTTATGTGTAAATATGTAAATGTGAATTTTTAAAGGAAGTCCTTAATAATATTAAGTGCTCTGATGTTAGGTTGGGTGTATTTATTTGTACTATTTCTTTGTAATCCAGAGCACATTGGAATCAGTATGGGGAATAAATCTGACTTTCCGAGAGGGGCAGACATGTATAGAACATACAAAAAGACATGACGTGATATATATATAGATATATAGCCTCTGTTTTCAGGGCCTGGAGCAGGCACTGCATGAAGGAACCTTTTCCATATTTTTATGGCTCCTTTTAAAATTCCGAAGTAGATTCTTATTCATTCTGTACATATGGTTTTGTTTTGTGTTTTTCCACTTTTTTAAATTGTGGTAAAATGCATATAATGTGAAATGTGCCATCTTAACCATTTTTAAGTGTATAGTTCATTGGTATTAAATACATTCATAATGTGCAACCATGATCACCATCCATCCTTAAAACTCGTCATCTTATACTGCTGGAGCTCTATGCCCATTAGTTCATCTGGTTTTAAAATGTGACATTTTAAAGAGTTGTACATTTTATAGGGTAAAAACAAAAATTTCCCCTTCTGTGTGTGAAAAGCACTGAAGCATAGTACATGCACATAGTTGAAGATCAACAAATATCTGTTGGATAAATCAGAGCCATTTTGACTATTTTAACTCACTTTACTATAACGGAGATTTGGAGGTACCACCGAAATGGTTACATGGAATAAAAACACGACACAAGACCGTCACCTCACAAACCACGGCATCCGTCGGGTTTGTCTTTCATCCCAGCATGGTAAAGGAATTTCAAAAGTAAGCATAGTTTGTCTTTTAGAAATGATAGTGATCAATCAGTGCAAAAATGCAAAGTACCAAATGGTTACATTAAATGTTATTGTTTTAGGCAAGTAAGTTACCTTTTGGATTTTGACTTTTTTATCTTACATACTAATAAAAGCTTCGATGTGGACGTAGGTGCTACTTGTCAGGTTCACCGCTAGTCATAAATGTGGAAATTGAGCATGAGGCACCTGCTAGTTGGCTTTGAAAATTGTACTTATACCGAAATTCACATATTTGTTCTTTTCTTTAAATGGTCTTACCAGGAATGAAGTGAAGTCAGGCGGGCGAAGTGATCTGATACCAACCATCAAATTCCGACACTGCTCCTTGCTGAGGAACCGGCGCTGCACGGCCGCGTACCTGTAAGCACGCAGCTCACTGCCGGGGGCGGGGCGGCGGGGCTTTCGTGGGGCTTCCTGCATGACCACTTCAGATGGATCTCAGAGATTCTTAGATTGGTCTCCCCTTTATAAGCATTCTAAATTCCTTTTCCACTAAAAATTTTTTTATTATGAAAAGTTGCAGTATTCATAAAACTAAGGAGAATATTGTGTGCAATATACATTGTATACACACGATGGAGCCGTCATACAGGGCTTAACAGTTTTTAACATTACGCCGTATTTCGTTCATCTTGTTTTACTTGTAATACTAAACTGTTGTAGAGCATCATGGCATTGTCCCACGAATACGTTAGTTTACATCGCTAAGAACAAGGGCCTTCTGGGCCCTTCCTCACGTGACTGCTGGGTCATTCTCATGCCTGGAGAAATGAGCGGGTTCATGGGATCATTCCCGCCCATGTTCGTGTCTTCCCACCAACCCACAGATGTGTCCTGACTGCTGGTCGGTTTGCCAAATAAGAGGGCCCCCTGCTGTGTGCAGTGGCTGTGAGCCTTGAGCCGCTCCAGGTCACAGCCACGCCTCGTAGACCTTTTGTTGTGCCGTCTAACGCTGTCCTGATCCCCAGGTATGACCGGCTGCTGCGCATTAGGGCCCTCCGGTGGGAGTATGGCAGCGTCCTGCCCAGCGCCGTGCGGTTGCACATGTCTGCCGAAGAAGTGAGTGAGCTGCTGCTCAGAGCGGGGCTTGGGGAGTGCTGGGCCTCTGGCACTGTTCTGTGATAGTGTTTATGGTATTTGTCTTTGTTTTCAACCTCTGTTTTTGGTAGTTTTGGTCTGTATATATTTAATATAAACTTATGAGAGTAGCAGGAGTAATTTTAAGTGCTATAAGGAAATCTTTCTTATTACCTAACAAAATAAAGGGTCCCATTATGTTACTTACTAATAATTCATCAGGATTAAAAAACTGGCATTACTGTTTGGGGATTTTACATGAAATGTCTGTGTGTGTACACTTACCTTCGGCAAGTCACGTGACTTCTCTCACTTCTCTCTGTACCTAAATTCCCTCATTTACAAGATGAGGATTGTAGTGCTTACCCATTACAGGTCTGCAATGA
The DNA here is from genome assembly GCA_029783875.1 of Phataginus tricuspis. Classification (NCBI taxonomy): domain Eukaryota; kingdom Metazoa; phylum Chordata; class Mammalia; order Pholidota; family Manidae; genus Phataginus; species Phataginus tricuspis. The sequence goes on from JAQQAC010011420.1 coordinate 890,043, forward strand.
CTTCTGGCACTAACTGCTACCGTTGGACCAGACTTCACAGGTTAAGGCTGCCGCACCTCAGATGCCGGCTGCAAGTGTGGGGTTCCCAAGGGCCACCTCCCCTCCTGCCCAAGTGACTACAGGCTGTAGCTCCCCACTTTCCCCCAGGTTTGAGGCTTTGAGCCTCTGGATTGCAGTCTGACCTCTGGAGAGGAGAGGGGAGGGGAGCAAGAGACTGAGCTCACTCATGGCCAGTGATTCAGCCAGACAGGCTGGTGTGACGAGGCCCTAATAACAACTCTGGACACCAGAGCTTCCCTGGTCAACAGGAGTCTGTGTGTTGTTACACATCACTGAGCGAGAGGGGTGATGTGTTGAAATGCCATGATTCCTCAGGGAGAGGACACCAGAGGCTTCATGTTCAGGACCCTCCCAGACCTCACCCTGTGTTTCCACTTGCATGGCTCTGATCTGTGTGCCCTTCTCTGAGTCCGATGATTGTTGAGTCTGAGGTAACACGTGGTGTGCACACACACACACTTTCCTAAGAAGGGTATGAAGGTGTTTTTCTGTGTAGTCTTTTAGGAACGATAGTTTGCCTTTCACAGGAAGCTGCAGTACCATGAATGATTTTGTGACCAATGTAAGAGCCTAATTGCCTGCTGAAGAGGGATATTGAGAAGTTCCCCACTGCTCTGTGCCTCTGCCACTTTTGGGTTTTGGGTGGGAGCTTTCTCTCCTGTTCTCTTAGACTGTTTGTCCTTTTGCACCCGTTCTGCACTGTTTCAATTATTGTAACTATAAAAAGTCTTGAACACTCCTAGGAATTTACCCTAAGAATGCAGGAGCCCAGTTTGAAAAAGACAGATGCACCCCTATGTTTATCGCAGCACTATTTACAATAGCCAAGAAATGGAAGCAACCTAAGTGTCCATCAGTAGATGAATGGATTAAGAAGATGTGGTTCATATACACAATGGAATATTATTCAGCCATAAGAAGAAAACAAATGCTACCATTTGCAACAACATGGATGCAGCTAGAGGGTATTATGCTCAGTGAAGTAAGCCAGGTGGAGAAAGACAAGTACCAAATGATTTCACTTATCTGTGGAGTATAAGAACAAAGAAAAAACTGAAGAAACAAAACAGCAGCAGACTCAAAGAACCCAAGAATGGACTAACAGTTACCAAAGGGAAAGGGACTGGGGAGGATGGGTGGGAAGGGAGGGATAAGGGGGAAAAAGGGGCATTATGATTAGCACACATAATGTGGGGGGCCACACAGGGAAGGCTGTACAATACAGAGAAGAAAAGTAATTCTATAGCATCTTACTACACTGATGGACAGTGACTGTAATGGGGTATGTGGTGAGGACTTGATAATGGGAGGAGTCTAATAACCATAATGTTGCTCATGTGATTATACATTAATGATATCAAAATTAAAAAAAAAGTCTTGAACAGGTATCCCCATCTTGTTCTTCTTCAAGTATCTCAACAATTTTTAGCCCTTTGCATTTCCCTGTAAATTTTACACTCAATTTGTCAAGTCCTTTTTTTTTTTATTAAGGTATCATTGATACACAATCTTATACTCAGGTTTCACCTGAGCAACACTGTGGTTACTCCATTCACACCTATTATTAAGTCCCCCACACACACCCCAATGCAGTCACTGTTCATTTGCGTAGTAAGATGCTATAGAGTCATTACTTGTCTTTGTGCTACACTGTCTTCCCCGTGCCCACCTATATTATGTGTGTTAATCAATACCCCTTAATCCCCTTATCCGTCCCTTTCCACCTGTCCTCCCCCACCCCTCCCCTCTGGTAACCACTAGTCCCTTCCTGGGTTCTGTGAGTCTGCTGCTGTTTTGTTCGTTCCGTTTTGCTTTGTTGTTATACTCCACAGATGAGTGAAATAATTTGGTACTTGTCTTTCTCCACCTGGCTTATTTCACTGAGAATGATACCCTCTAGCTCCATCCATGTTGTTGCAAACAGTAGGATTTCTTTTCTTCTTATGGCTGAATAATATTCTGTTTTGTATATGTACCACATCTTCTTTATCCATTCATCTACTGATGGACACTTAGGTTGCTTCCGTATCTCGGCTACTGTAAATAGTGCTATGATAAGCATAGGGGTACATGTGTCTTTTTGAATCTGGGAACTTTTCTTCAGGTGAATTCCTAGGAGTGGAATTCCTGGATCAAATGGTATTTCTATTTTCAGTTTTTTGAGGAACCTCCATATTGCTTTCCACAATGGTTGAACTAATTTACATTCCCACCAGCAGTGTAGGAGGGTTCCCCTTTCTCTGCATCCTCTCTAACATTTGTTGTTGCTTGTCTTTTGGATGGTGGCCATCCTAACTGGTGTGACGTGGTATCTCACTGTGGCTTTAATTTGCATTTCTCTGATGATTAGCGATGTGGAGCATCTTTTCATGTGCCTATTGGCCATATGAATTTCTTCTTTGGAGAAGTGTCTGTTCAGATCCCCTGCCCATTTTTTGATCGGGTTATTTGCTTTTTGTTTGTTGAGGTTCGTGAGCTCTTTATATATTTTGGATGTTAACCCCTTATCAGATATGTCATTTATGAATATATTCTCCCATACTATAGGATGCCTTTTTGTTCTACTAATGGTGTCCTTTGCTGTACAGAAGCTTTTTAGTTTGATGTAGTCCCACTTGTTCATTTTTACTTTTGTTTCCCTTGCCTGAGGAGATATATTCATGAAAAAGTTGCCCATGTTTATATTCAAGAGATTTTTGCCTGTTTTCTTCTAAGAGTTTTATGGTTTCATGACTTACATTCAGGTCTTTGATCCATTTCGAGTTTACTTTTGTGTATGGAGTTAGACAGTAATCCAGTTTCATTCTCTTACATATAGCGTCCAGTTTTGCCAACAGCAGTTGTTGAAGAGGCTGTCCTTTCTCCATTGTATGTCCAAGGCTCCTTTATCAAATATTAATTGACTGTGTATGTTTAAGTTAATGTTTGGGTTTTCTATTCTGTTCCATTGATCTATGGGTCTGTTCTTGTGCCAGTACCAAATTGTCTTGATTACTGTGGCTTTGTAGTAGAGCTTGAAGTTGGGGAGTGTACTCCCCCCACTTTATTCTTCCTTCTCAGGATTGCTTTGGCTATTCAGGTCTTTTATGGTTCCATATGAATTTTAGAACTATTTGCTCTAGTTCATTGAAGAATCCTATTGGTCTTTTGATAGGGATTGCATTGAATCTGTATATTGCTTTAGGCAGGATGGCCATTTTGACAATATTAATTATTCCTACCCATGAGCATGGGGTGTATTTCCATTTATTGGTATCTTCTTTGATTTCTCTCAAGAGTGTCTTGTAGTTTTCAGGGTAAGTCCCATTTTTTTTAAAAGTTGATATTTTGATTGAAATTGAATGGACTGTCTTCATCAGTTGACACTATAACAGCACCGAATCATCGGGTGCATGAAGGTGGTATATACCCCTCCATATATTCAGGTCTCTAATTTCTCTCAACAGTTAATAAACAAATAACAGATTTACTGAGATACAGTTTGCAAACCATAAAGTATACCTTTTCAAAGCATACAACTCAGTGTTTAGTATATTCACAGAGCTGTACTTCCATTGCCACCATCTCATTCCAGGACCTTTTCATTACCCACAAAAGAAACCCTGAGCCATTATCAGTTACTCCATATTCTCTCCCCCTTTTCCAGCCCTAGAGATCACTCATCTGCTTTGTCTCTATAAATTTGCCTGTTAACGGATTTTTCATGTAAGTGGAATCATGCAGTATGTAACCTCTGAGTCTTTCACGTAACGTGTCTTCAAGGTTCATCCATATGGGAACCCACATCAGACCTTCATTGTGATTTATAGCTGAATAATCCATTGTATGGATTATTAAGAATAATCCACAACTTATCCATTTGTCTGTTAATGGACATTGGGGTTTTTTTCTCAATAATGTTTTACAGATTTCAGAAAAAGGTCTGCAGTTTGAGGACCTCATAGTTTTGAAATGGTGTATTTTTCATGGTTCTGTTCCTGGTGGGAAGCTCCTCCGGTCTGTGATTAATAAGCTGGGATGTAAATTCTGCAGGAACAGATCCTCATTCACTCTGTTAAATGTCCCACCCTGAGTCCCCAGACCAGTGCCTGGTTCACAGCAGGCACTCAGTATCCACAGCTGGAGTGAGTGAGTGCCACAGGGATGACCCGTGTGGGGGTGCTGGTTTGCAAAGGCTGAGCGTCCGTGCTCTGCAAGTTTCTCTCTACCTTTGTCAAACGGCTGTGTCTACACCTGCAGATGGAGTGGTTCAATCACTATAAAAAGTCCCTTGCAACTTACATGAGGTCCTTGGGAGGAGATGATGGTTTGGATATCACACAGGATATGAAACCTCCAAAGAGCCTATATATAGAAGTAAGTATGCCTTTTAAATGGATTTTCCTTTAATGCATGGATTGGGCTTTTTTCTAAGAGGAGGGAGGTATATAAATATATGTAGCTTATATTACAACAAAACGTAAACCCTAAACAAAAATTTTGTTAATGGAGGGAAGGTGGGAATAAAGTAAAACAGCTGGAATTTTCTGAATTGACATGTCTTTAACAGTTTTAACTTGGGAACCATGTACATATTTAACATAATAGTAAAATAAAATTAAATCAAAGTAGAAAACCAATCCACAGATTCTGAAAGCAAAGTGAAACAAATGAACTTGTTTCCAGTTGGGTGGATTAGTCCAACAGGAATTATTTCAAATTATTTTAAACACATAAATTGGATGTTCTAAGAATGTAGAGAATTACAAAGAAATCTTAATTTGTTCTAGTAGTCATATAATTACTAATATTGTTAGTCATTTTAAAAGTTATAAATATTGAAGAATTGACCAAAAAAGTAATGGCCCTAGGAAACAAGATTTTCAAAATAAGAGATTCAGATATTAAAAAGAAAAAGTTAAATGAAAATCCTATATTCCGAAGCTCGAGTCTGAAATGTCAGCATGGATTCATGTTGAATCATCTCTTTAAAAAGTGTCTCTGTACCTCTGCACTGAAAAGGCCCAGAATCGGTGACTAACCCAGGAGCATCCATATTCTGGAGTCTGAATGCCACTTCCTACTAAAGAAACCAGGACTCCTTGAGAACAGTGGGTCATTCCAGATCACAAATAGGAAATGTAAGCTAAGCATGGGATGCCTGATCTTCGTGCCAAGGTCTATAGGGGAGGTGCTAAAAAGGCTCAGGAGCTGATTGGAAGGGGCCTCACTTCACCGGACTATTTGAGCATCAAAATGATTAACTGCAGTGAATTGTATCACATCACTTATATTAGAAGTATGAATGCATACTGACACCAAGCAATGATAATAATCATTTTTAAAAAACCTCTTCGGGTCCTCTTGGAGAATGTGAGGAATGCAACTCAGTTTAAAAAGTGGTGATTGAGATTAAAATTGGCGGCATGAGAGGTGAGACAGAGGCTTCCTCCTAAAACCGCATATAATATGAAAATAAAGCTACTACAACTACTCTTGAAAGAGCAACGGGAACGAGAACTACAATAAACTGCATACAGCTGGAGACAAGAGCAGCCCTCAGAAAACGGTAATGTACTAAAGCTGTGGTCCTGCAGGATCCAAGCCCTTCCCCCACCCCAGCTCACCGGCAGGAGGAACAGGAACGGAGCTGAGAGGGAGTGGAGAACTGGGACTGCTTAATACCTAACTCTGGAGATCTACTCTGGGAGCCCAAACCTACATTTCATGGTGCTTGCATGATGCTCTTGTAACTGGGAGCTTGGAAAGCTAAGACAGGCGGAGCTCCTGGAGAGACTAAGATTCCGGCTGCCTGTGAGATCAGGGATTCATACCCAGCTTCTCCAGGATGGGGGAGGGGCAGGCAGTCTGAGAGACTTCCTGGCAGGGAGGAACTTGGAAGGAGGCCTGCTGAGGGGGCAAGGACTGCACGGAGCTTGCTGCTTGGGAGAAAGGACAGGTGGACAGGATTGTCCGGGTGTACTCTGCCCAGCAGATTGGGGGTTTTCTGATCTTCAGGTGTGCCAGCTCCCTGGCTGCCTGCACAGCTTCAGGAACCCCTTCTGTGACAGGCAAACTAGTGCACCTTTCGGCTGGCCAGCCCCACCGGGCTTGCAAACCTGGAAGCCCTTCCCTGGTGTTGGGCCAAACGGAGGGAGGATCTCTCTACAGCAACTTAAAAGGCAAAGCACAGAGGCTTATACCTGTGTGCTCAGCCCACCGGTTCAGACAGTGGAGACAGGCATAGCAACCAGGAAACAGCCCTTTCCTCCCCCGAGGCACCAATACCACTCCCCTATAATCCTGACATTGCTTCAGGGGCTGAGCAGCTCCAGAGAGTAGAGCTTCTGGGCACTAGAGGGCTCCATACACAAATATGAAATGCCAAAGGAACCTGGTCCAGAGTAAAATTATGAACACAACTCCTGAGAAAGATTTTAATGATATGGATCTTATGTCTCTCCCTGAAAGGGAGTTCAAAATAAAAATCATTCACATGCTCATGGAGGTACGGAAAGATATTCAAGAACTCAGGAATGAATTCCGGTCAGAGATCCAATCCTTGAGGAACACAATGGACGGTGTTAAAAACAGATTGGATACGGTGGAGGAAACGATAAATGAAATAAAAACTAGAGAAGAGGAATACAAAGAAGCTGAGGTACTGAGAGAAAAAAGGATCTCTAGGAATGAAAGAATATTGAGAGAACTGTGTGACCAATCCAAACGGAACAATATTCGCATTATAGGAGTACCAGAGGAAGAAGAGAGAGA
>JAQQAC010011420.1:897355-943168 GCA_029783875.1 Phataginus tricuspis
GCACCTTAACAAACAAAAAGCAAATAACCCAATTAAGAAATGGGCACAGGACATGAATAGACACTTCTCTAAAGAAGAAATTCAGATGGCCAACAGGCACATGAAAAAATGCTCCACATTGCTAATCATCAGAGAAATGCAGATTAAAACCACAATGAGGTATCACCTCACACCAGTGAGGATGGCCAACATCCAAAACACAAACAACACCAAATGTTGGCGAGGATGTGGAGAGAGGGGAACCCTCCTACACTGCTGGTGGGAATGCAAATTAGTTCAACCATTGTGGAAAGCAGTATGGAGGTTCCTCAAAAAACTCAAAATAGAAATACCATATGACCCAGGAATCCCACTCCTAGGAATTTACCCCAAGAATGCTGCAGCCCAGTTTGAGAAAGACAGATGCACCCCTATGTTTATTGCAGCACTATTTACAATAGCCAGGAGATGGAAGCAACCTAAGTGCCCATCAGTAGATGAATGGATTGAGAAGATGTGGTACATATATACAATGGAATATTACGCAGCAATAAGAAAAAAACAAATCCTACCATTTGCAACAACATGGATGGAGCTGGAGGGTATTATGCTCAGTGAAATAAGCCAGGCCGAAAAAGACAAGTACCAAATGATCTCACTCATATGTGGAGTATAAGAACAAAGAAAAAAAAAATGAAGGAACAAAACAGCAGCAGACTCACAGAACCCAAGAATGGACTAACAGTTACCAAAGGGAAAGGGACTGGGGAGATGGGTGGGAAGGGAGGGATAAGAGGGTAAAAGGGGCATTACAATTGGCAGACATAGGGTGGGGGGGCTCGGGGGGGACTGTACAGCTCAGAGAAGACAAGTAGTGATTCTCATCTCACTACACTGATGGACAGTGACTGTAATAGGGTTGGTGGGGGGCCCTGATGAAGGGGGTAGTTTAATCATCACAATATTGCTCATGTAATTGTAGGTTAATGATACTAAAATAAAATAAATTGGAAAAAAAAAATCAAGTTATAGAGAGGCTTTACCTAGATGTGGATCTGTATGTTTCCATAATACACCTATAGGTCAGTAGGCTGCCCTTTGCAGATTATTTTCATTTTCTTTCCCCTATTTTTGTAGGCAGATCAGATTTCCATCTAAAGCTCCACTGATGTAAACAGTAAGGAAAGTTTCGCTAGTGAGTGGGATGGATGTTGGTATTTTAACTGTGGGTCTGTAGTCCCCTCCTTCCCCCGTGTCCTACTCCCAGAACACACGGGGCCACGTACCCCTCTGTTGACAGGGTCAACAGCCTTTTCCTGTATCTTAGGCTTGTGGGCTACACCATCTCTTACGCTGCTTGATGTTGCCATTGTAGTACGAAAGCAGGTGTAGACAACAGAAATGAAAGGGTGTGGCTGTGCCCATGAGACTAGTCACAAACACAGGCCGGGGGCTGGCCTAACACACGGCGCGGCCCTGTTCTGTTCCTTCTGCTGTGATTGGCGTGGTCCCTTTGTTCTGCTTACTTTGGGTTGAATTTGCTCTTCTTTTTCTAGCTATTTAAGGCAGAGGCTGCAGCTGCTGACTCAAGAACTTTCTTTTCTAAGAGGCATTTAGTGCTGTGGATTCTCCCAAGTAATGCTTTAGCATTTTGATGTGTTTTCATTTCCATTCAGTTAAAAATATTTTCTACTTTCCCTTTTGTTTTCTTATTTGCTCATACGTTATTCAGCAGTGAGTGAGTTTCCAAATAGTTGGGGATTTTCCGGATGTCATTCTAGTCTCAATTTCTATTCCATTGTGGTCAGACGACATACTTTGCAGGACTTAAAATCCTTCTAATTTTTTGAAACTTATCCAGAATATGGTCTATCTTGTAAATGTTCTGCTGCTGTTGGATGCCGGGCTTCATAAACACCGGTTGGTTGAAGGTCTGGTAGACTAGACCACTCTCCGTGTGACCCCAGTCCCAGCCAGAAATCAGGGCATGTACCCTTCGATGAGTTTTGACAGATGTATATACCCATGTAACCCAAACTATTTTGGGATCCAGTAACTGGTAGAACTAGTCCCCATTCATTGTTTTTACGTTTTTAGACTTTTCAGGGTTATTTTATTTATCTAGTTGTGCACAGAAACTTTAGAGCCATCCAATTCTGAGACAAGTGGTTGATCAGGGCAAGGAACACCCATTTATACTTTTGTTGGGAATACATTACGTTAATCAGTTAATTCAGAAGAGCCAGCTCACAGGGTTGTCTCCCTGTGTGAGAGCTATCGTCCCACCTCCTCTAGCCTCCTGTGTCTTTCCATGGAGCGCTGAGGTCCTTCCCACGAGAGCACGCGCGGTGAATGTGCCACGGAGGCAGCGGGCTGCGGCCGCTCCAGGGGGTGGTTCTCCAGCAGGGGAGGGTGGCCGGGTGCGCACCAGTGTTGTAGCAGAAGGTTTTCAGTACATCCAGTTGGTGGACACAGGAGCGTCTCTTGTAAAACTTTCTGTACATTTGAAATATTTTAGAATAAAACTTCAAAGTCAATTTTAATAGAAAAGCTAATCGCAGATACAGTGACTTCAGATTACAGTAGTTTATTCTGATGAAGCAAACGACCATAATTTATGTATATTTTGGATATAAAACTATATATATGTATTTTTGTTTTTACTTATAATACAATTTTCAGTGTGATGACATTTCAATGAGGAAATAATTGCATTCGCAATAAATACCATCCCTGAGTCCACAGACCTAAAATGAACACCAAACATCTTCCCAGGTAGACCAGTGCCTAATGCGGCGCCCTCCCCCTCTGCCCTCTGGAAAGCTGAAGGTCCTGACAAGCGAGGCCTTGGGATGTCTGTGCAGGCCCTCCGCCCAGAGCAGTGCCAGCGGGATGTGGTGGTGCCGAGCCCTGGCTTGGCATTTTCAGCTCTGCAGCCAAGGCCAAAACTTCGGCGCTGAAGCCGTGACACCGTTTCTCTCAGTGGCTCCTTGCTCAGAGCACCCGGAGTCCTTCGCCAGGGAGGTGCACAGCTGGGGCTTTTACCTGGGAAAACACCCAGGGCCCCACGGCAAAGGCAGCCTCTCCCAACACAGCTGTTGCCCCAGTGTCTGGTACGAAGCAGACATTGACCAAGCGTGTGCGGCGTGAGCGAAGGATCACAATCGTGTGTCCAGGTCGCATGGGCAGGAGCCTCAGAAGATCATGATGTCGCAGGGCTTAACCCTAAAAGACGCTCTTTCAAAATGAACTCCAGGAAAGCGTGTTCACACCGAGAGAGAGGCCGAGGCCATCTTACCGACGAGTCTGTTCAGAGCTCTGACCTTTTCTCCCAGGACCTGGGTTTCTTTCTCGGCACCACGTAGCTTCTCCTCGGTGGCCTGGAGCACCCTCGTCAGGCCGGCGTTCTCCACGTAGAGTTCCTTGAGCAGCACATTGGATTTCGTGTTCTTGTCAAGCTGCAGGGGAGAAGCACAGTTCCCTGTGCGCCGGCAGGACCCTTCCCGCCCCGCTGGCCCACCCTCCACGGGGCTCTGACCACAGCTCGGGGTCTCACGGCCTGACACAAACATCGGATGTGAGGGCAAGGTTGTTACCCTGGCATGAGATAGGAAGTTGGACTCCTAAAATTCATGACAGAAAATATGTCAACACTGTGAGAATCAATTTTATCATGAAGACATAAAAAGACCAAAACCTAAAGGCCCCAAAACGTACTGTTAATGCAAAACAGGGGAATCGCCAAGAGCACCAAAAACGTCGATTCTTGCCATGCCCTGCAGGCCAGGTACCCTGCCAGGGACACAGCAGCCACGCCCTAGCGCCAGGCCCGTAGCCATTCGGGCACAAGGCCACTGTAGTCACCAGCCCTTTTCAAGACACGAAGGCACCGGAGTCCCGGCCATGGCTTCCTGAGCCAGCCCTGAGCCCCGTCCACTCAGGCAGTTGCTGGCATCCTGCGGGCCCAGCACTGCCGGCCGAGGCCCAGGTGCGTGGAGCACGTGCTCCAGTGGCAGGGGACGGCCTGGAAGCAGTTCGTGTGTCTCGTGCTGAGACGCTAAGAGAAAACAGGCAGGGCAAGCGTCTGAGAGGACTGCTCCTATTTCAGCTGGGCGGGGAGGGGGGGGCATTTGAACAGAGCTCAACAAGCCCAGGAAAGAGTCCAAGTCTGTCTGGCGGAACATTCCCAGTGGAGGGAAGAGGAAGTGCAAAGGCCCAGCAGCAGGTGCCCATGGGAGAAAAGGATCAACAGGGGGCATGGCCAGAGGGCAGGTGAGGCGTCAGGTGAGAAGCCAGCCGCCCTCTGGCTCAGGGCTGGACCCTGCAGAGCCTCGGAGGCGCCTCCACTCTGCCCGTCACTCTGCAGGCCCCAAGCAGAGGACAGCTGCCCTGCTGTGAAGGTGGAGGAGGGAGGGGGCTGCCCAGGACGGCAGCACCTCAGCCAGTGTCTGCCCAAGCCTGAGACGATGTAAACACCTCAGAGATACATCTTAAAACTCCCAAAGAAAAACAGACACAAGGTACACACACAGTGTAGGGTGTCTGTTTAGTCAGGTCAGTTCTCTGTTGATTGCTTATAATTGTTAATCTTATGAGAAACATCCACATTCAGATTCTCAACACGAAGCTGAGACGAAGCTGAGACAGAGCCCAGATCAGCAGTTCCCAACGGACGCGGCTCCCCGGGGTCCTGGGCCAAGACGGTGCCTCCCTGGACCAGCTCTCTGAACTCCCTCAAAGGGGAAGGCGCTTTCAGCGGGAGGGTGTGGGCGCGGGGATGGCACAAGCCGCCCTTACCTGCTGCTGCAGCTCAGCCACCTTCTCCTGCAGAAGCATTTCCATGTTCTTCAGAATCCCGCCCGCCTCTTCCACCCGTTCGTTGGTGTCTTCAGGCCGTTCTTCGAGTTCTTCCTGCCACAAAAGAAGGGCACACACCAATATTTTAGAGTCTAAAAAGAATCATCTCAGACGTACTTCAGAATGGGAGTGAGCCAGAAGGTGCCCATCTGATGTCCGGGTAACCTCCCCCCCGTGCAGAGTGACAGGTGCGGGCTGCGTCCCCAGGCACTGCGCTCTCATTCCTGCACTCAAGGAGAGCTGGCCTACGAGTGTGGTCGCCAGCGGCTCCAAGGCGAGTGTCCCCAGACACGCTGGTATTTCCAAGGGATTTCTGATTGCATTTCTTGGTTAAGTCGTTCACAGCTTAACTTCAGCCTGCCACTTCTGCGTAATGCTGAAAGGTTATTCTTCATTAGGGTTTGTGCTTTACAGACATCAGGTTTTACCCACATTCTGTCTTGCTCCAATTTCTTCCTCAGAAGGGCACTCCCCGCCCTCTGATTCCTGGTCTCCACACCCCTCCTGCCCTGGACTCTTCATCTGTCATGAACTACGTTGTGACACTTTGAGACTGAGTTGTTCTCCCAGCCTTTTAAGTCAAACACGTAGTGTGCACACAGGCAGACTGTTCAAGCGCCTGGGAGGTGGTCACTGAGATGTCTCACGTTGATGCCTTGAGGTGGGTACCACTCGTCTCCCGAGTTTACAGATGAGGAAACAAGCACAGGGAGGCTAAGAAACTGGCCTGAGATCACTCAGCTGGGACGGGGTGGAGGGGATCCCAGTCCCTGCCATCCGTGCTCTGATCCAAGGTCCTGCTGCCCTTTAAGGCAGCAACTGGTTCTACCTGAGGCACGTGTGCAGCGCCTGGCACACGGCCCGGCTCCCCAGGTCTGTGCTGTGACCTTGTTGACTTCGTGTCCTACAACCCTGCTTCCCCTGATCCCAGCAGGGCCACCTGCCCAGCCGCCCAGGGCTTGCTGTGTGTACCGTGCCCGCCCTGCCCTGCTAGGAGGCAGCCCCAGGCAGGCTTAGAGCTTTGCCTTGTGTTTCTATGTCCCCAGTGCCTGGATCAACGCGCACCAATAAATGCTGCGGCCTGGGGGCCTGCATGATGGCTTCAGATTCTTTTAAGATCAGATGTATCATTTGGAAACCAGGGGTACTGATGTAAACATCCAGTTTCTGACTTTTCTTTGAAGTCAGGAGGATTGGCACGCAGGGGTGTGCACTTCCACAGGCCTCACAGGTGGGACCCTCTCCCTGGGCCTCACTCACAGACCCAACATCACCACATTTCAGGCCCCATGAGCTGTGGGCAGGGGGCACTTACTGACTTCAGTCCTGGGCCTGGTAAGTGCCTGACCAGCTGGGCGGAGCCAGCCTGCTACCCCTGTGGCCGGACTAGCCCTGGTAGGGCTCTGCAGTGTGAACCGCACCGGCTCCACGGCCGGGGCCCAGCCTCCAAGCGCACTCGCCCAGCCACCACGCACACCCACCTGGTCCTGGCGTTCATCACAGGCCCCTCTCAGCTGCATCTGTGACAGCCTCAGGCTCTGACATTCCTGATTCACATGTTTAAGTTCAAGTTCCAGTTTGTGGATTTGGTCACCCTGTTTTTAAAACATCAGTTTCACAAGTACAGAATTAGCACACATTAAACGCACAAACTCGGTCCCCCATGGCCTGCGGCCTGAGGCCCACACCTGACCCTGTGCTGGGCCCTTGCCAGCCCTTCCCACACGCTTGCACGCTCCTGTGAGGGCGCTGATGCCGTCACTGCCTGGAGCACCTCTCCATGATGTTAAATGTCGGAAAATGCGGTCTTTAATGGCTCCACAGTCATGTGCTGACTCATTCAGGACGGTTGTGATTCGGGCTGATTCCAATTCTATTTTGCTATCCTAAATACCCCAGCAACAAAAATGCGTCCAGCCCAGTCTTTCCACGATGCCCAGGTAAATCCCCTTCTGCAGACTCATGCAGTCAGAGCGTACCGACATCCTGGAGGCCCTTGATCCGTATTCTGCCGACTCTCCTCTGGAAAGGTGGTACTGATTTCCTCCTTCACTAGGATTTAATCTCTTCTGCTGCTTTTTCTAGACACCAGGGATTTGCAAAAGCTGCCGAAGTCCACGTGTTTGCCAGGGCATCTGTGAAGCCCCTGGCTGTCCCCTCCAGAACAGTGGGCTGTTCCTGATCTGTGCTGGGCCGCCTCTCCCTGCTCTGCCCCTCTGGCCACTTACCTGCAGCTCCTCCCGGCGCCCGGCCTCCTCCAGGCTCTGAGTTAACAGCCGAATGGTGATGAGACCCTCCTCATTTTGGGCCTGGCAGGTAGAGGCCTCCCCTTCTAGCTGAAGGACTCTGTGGTTGAGCTGGGACAGTTCATCCTTGCATCTCTGACTCTAGAGCAAAAAAAGTTAAAATACAGATGAAAAGGTTATCTTTTTAAACTAGCAGCTCAACTCACAGCATTCCAGTGTTTTGCAACCAGGGATGGTTTTGTTCCCAGGGCACTCTGGAAATGTCTCGAGGCATTTCTGCTGATCTCCACCCAGAGGTGGTGGCCTGCATCCACAAGACACCCATCAGGCCCCACAGCCACAGTGCCACCGGCGGGAAGCCTTGCTCCATTCCCCGGGAAACGACACGTGACCGCGGAGGAGGTTATGCTGTGAATGTCCAAAACACCGCTTTTCCCACCTTTCCCATGGTTACTCCAATATTATTTTAAGCAGTTTGAAAGGGCAAACCCTAATTAAATTTGAAGTACTGGCTGTCTTCAAAGCTGCCCTGCTCTTTGCCATTAAGTGTGTAAGCCTAGCTTTGGGCAGGGCAGGTGCTGATCCAACCATTTACTTTGCTAACGCTCAGCAGCCCACTGGGCAGGGCGGCAGACCCGGAGAGCTGCGGTGGTGGGGAGCTGGCCGCGGCCTCACCCCGGGAACTCCCAGTGCTTCCAGGGGTCACGCGGCCTCCGTGTAAGCCACACCCGGGCTCCTTCGCTCCCCTCAGCAGTCCGCTCCCCAGGCCGGGGCTGGGCAGCTCCTGGATTTCTCCTAGCGCTGGCCTCCGACCCGGCTTCCGGCACCACGGCAGCCCTCCCCAGGGCGGCGCTCACCACTTGATCTTTCGTTTTTGAGAGTCTGAGAAACACAGAAGGGAACACTTGAAGTTGTTTCCATTCTGCTCACACAAGCTGGTGGGGTCTGTGCATTTTTCTCATGACGTTTCTCCTCTTCTACGCTCTGTACCGACTGTCATCTAGTCCTTTCCTTAGTCTCAGGGCCAAAGGTTAAGAGGTGTTTCCGCCCACCGTGGCTCGCAGCAGCACGTCTGGTATGGAGCTCTCTTGTGTGCATCACATTTTACTGTGAAAAGTAAAACTCTTCCAATATCGATACACTCATCTTGTCCTCTGAGCACAGCCTTAATTTCACGAGCAGCCAGAAGTGGATTCCCCATCAACTCCTGGGATGAACCCATGAGCTGACTGTTCTGTTCATCTTTAATATTTGGTCTCTGGGAATAATTCCAGACTTTCAGAACACGGTCACAGAGAAGGTCCGCGCGGCCGACACACGGCTCCGTGCAAGCACACGCAGGTGGCGGGACGGAGCCGCTGCCTGAGGCGGGGCGTGTGCTCTCCTGCGGCGGCCGCGCGGCCCGGCGGCGGGCATGGGCCGCCATCGCCAGGCACGGAGGCCCAGCTGGCCTGCGGGAGCCCCTGCTCGCCTGGCTCGGACAGCAGCGCCCCACCTGGAGCTCGCCTGGGCCTCATGGAGTTCAGAATGTGTGCATGGAGTTCATCTTGTACGACTCCGACCTTTTTGACAAGTACGGCCCCTCCCGCCTCCCCCATTTAATAGTCCCTCTTTTGGGGTCTGTCCGATGCCGCCTTCTGCTGAGATTGGGGCAGTGCGCTCCTCGGGGTATCACGCTGGGAGGTGAGGGACACCACCTGTCTCGGTGTGTGTGTCCATCACCTGAGTTTTATCATGGAAGTCAAGGTGAGATGTTAGTAGACATCTCCCAAGCACATTTTAAAACAGATACTTATGCTAAATATGTTTACTCTGAATCTGATCAGTCCTTTAGGCCTCATTTCCAGCTTACAAGAAGGCTGGACAGAGGACCAGACTGAACACCATCAGGAGACAGCTGGACATCCAGGGTGCAGAAGACAACCACCAGGTCTCTTCAGAGAGTCAGCGTTGGGAAGAGAAACAGGTGTTCAGACTGGAGACCCTAACGGCAGGCGGTTTCCCCGCTCCACACGCCCTCTACCACGCATCTGCCAGCAGGACCTCCGTCCGCCCTGTGGCTCTGCAGTCTTGTGGGGCTGACCCGGAGCGGTTTCTCAGGCCTCCCACCTGGTCTCCCGAACACGCACTGTGTGTGCCCGCTCGATGGCGGAGAGGAGCCCCCAGGTGATCCCAGCCCCCGCCACCCTGGGCCCCAGCTGTCCTGCCTTCCCAGCCAAGGCTCCCGTGTTGCGGAGTGGAGATGGGCCATCTGCTAAGCACCCTGTCTGAATCCCTGACCCACAGGTGACCGCCGGGAACAGCATTAACGGTTCAGCATAATGTGCCAACCTTAACTGGATTCAGGTCCGAAGAATTTACCACACAAGACATTTGTTAATAATCAGAGAATGTGTTATGGTCTGAATATCAGGCACTACTAGGTAAACACGATTAAGTCTCTTAGGTGTGGGAACAGTGCTGTGATCGGGCACAAGATGCCCTCATTGTCGGGATTCGGAGCCGAGTATCACTGCATCTGCGACTTACTTTCAAACGGTGCAGAAGCACAGAGACAAATATAAACAAATCACTAAGGTACACGTGGTGACGGTAACACGTGTCAAATGAGATTGTGGTATGCAGGTGATCGGTGTCTATTATTTTAGCTTTTCTGTGTGTTTACAGTTTTTCATAATAAAAAGCTGAGGGAAAGAGAGCAGAGGAATACTGATGATCCAGGGACTGATGTGTCCTGGAGAGACACTGGGCGGGGAGGGGCGAGGCGGCTCCTCTGATCCCAAGACAGCCCCAGACGGGCCACTTACACGAGAAGCTAGTCCTTCGGCAAATTCTGAATCTCAAGTTTTTATCTTAAATTGATCCATGAATCATCCTCCCAGCGGAGGAGGCACAGCAAGGCCACTGCACACTCACCATGGGAACAAAGGCCCGGAGCTGGGAGCCGAGGCTGGGGGCGGCGCCCCAGGCAGAAGCGGGAGAAGAGCTGCAGGGCGTGTCTTGGCAGAAAACAGCCCTGACAAGGGAGGTCAGCCAGACAGCGGGACGCAGGGCCAGCAGGCGGACGTCCCCTGTATTTCTATGTCCTGATGGAGAGCATGCACACACCCCGAATAAAAACGTAATATACTTCTGGCATGTAAGGAGCCTGGAAGTCATCACTCCCACCTTCCCAACAAGAAAAAAGCCAAAAGAACTGAAAATCAACAACTCTTTTTAGCTCATCAGAGAACTTGGGTCACAGGCTCCAGGGCAAAGCAATGCTGTGGCAGCTGAACAGATGGAGGCCCAGAGCGGACGGTGGGAGCCTGGACAGCCCGGGACAGCGGACCTGGAGGCACAGATGCTGGGGTGACACCCGGGCTGGCTTGAGTTAAAAAGTGGTGGAGGTGGGTCGCAGGGGCCCCTGACCTTTCTGGGTCTCACCAGGTTCTTGGCCGTGACATCAAACTCCCCTCCATGCTTCTGACAAGGGTGATAAAGCGCCTGCTGGGGATGGAACTGTGCCGCCCCCAACTCCCATGCTGAAGCCCTAACCCCAGTGTGATGCTGTCGGGAGACAGGCTCTTAGGACGTGATGAGCTCGTGAGGGTGGGCTCTGCCCTGGTAGGACTGCGGCCCGAGGAGGGAAAGAGGAGCATGAGTCCCCTCTCTGCATGCCTGTTGCAGGAGAGGCCCTGCGAGGCCCAGGAGGAGGAGGCTGCCTGCAAGCCCAGGGAGGGGCCTCTGAAGGAAACCAACCCTCCAGCACCCTAATCTCGGACTCCTAGTCCCCAGAACCGTGAGGAAATAAATTTCTGTTGTTTAAGCCACCCATTCTCTGATATTTTGTTATGGCCACGCCAGCAAAGTGACACAGACTAGCAAACCCATACTATAGTTTTGCAGAATATTACCACTGGGGGAAAATGGGCAAAGTGTATAGGGATTTCTCTGTAGTTTTTATAACTACATGTGAGTCTGTAATTACCAATAGCAACTTCATTTTAAAAAAGAATTAAGAAGGCCCATTTAAAGAAGGAAGAACATTCCCAAATGAACAGTCTAAGGACACAATTATTGAAATTGGAAAAAGAAGAACAAATGAGGCCCAAAGTTACCAGAAGGAGAGACATAATAAAGATCAGAGAAGAAATAAATAAAATTGAGAAGAATAAAACAATAGAAAAAATCAATGAAACCAAAAGCTGGTTCTTTGAAAAAATAAACAAAATAGATAAACCCCTAGCCAGACTCATTAAGAGAAAAAGAGAATCTACACACATAAACAGAATCACAAATGAGAAAGGAAAAATAACGACGGACCCCACAGAAATACAAAGAATTATAAGAGAATATTACGAGCATCTATATGCCAACAAGCTGCAAAACCTAGAAGAAATGGACAACTTCTTAGAAAAATACAGCCTTCCAAGACTCACCAAGCAGGAAACAGAAAAACTAAACAGACCAATCACCAGCAACGAAATTGAATCGGTAATCAAAAAACTACCCAAGAACAAAAGCCCTGGACCAGATGGATTCACCTCTGAATTCTACCAGACATATAGAGAAGAAATAACACCCATTCTCCTTAAAGTTTTCCAAAAAATAGAAGAGGAGGGAATACTTCCAAACTCTTTCTATGAAGCCAGCATCACTCTAATACCAAAACCGGGCAAAGACCTCACTAAAAAAGAAAATTACAGACCAATATCCCTGATGAACGAAGATGCAAAAATACTCAACAAAATATTAGCAAACCGAATTCAAAAATACATCAAGAGGATCACACACCATGATCAAGTGGGATTCATCCCAGGGATGCAAGGATGGTACATCATTCGAAAATCCAGCAACATCATCCATCACATCAATAAAAGGAAGAACAAAAACCACATGATCATCTCCATAGATGCTGAAAAAGCATTTGACAAAATTCAGCATCCATTCATGATTAAAACTCCCAACAGAATGGGTATAGATGGCAAGTACCTCAACATCATAAAGGCCATATATGACAAACCCACAGCTAACATCATACTTAATAGCGAGAAGCTGAAAGCTTTTCATCTAAGATCGGGAACAAGACAGGGGTGCCCACTCTCTCCACTGTTATTCAACATAGTACTGGAGGTCCTAGCCATGGCAATCAGACAAAACAAAGACATACAAGGCATCCAGATTGGTAAAGAAGAAGTCAAATTGTCACTATTTGCAGATGATATGATACTGTACATAAAAAACCCTAAAGACTCCACTCCAAAACTACTAGAACTAATATCTGAATTCAGCAAAGTTGCAGGATATAAAATTAACACACAGAAATCTGTTGCTTTCCTGTACACTAATGATGAGCTAACAGAAAGAGAAATCAGAAAAACAATTCCATTCACAATTGCACCTAAAAGAATAAAATACCTAGGAATAAACCTAACGAAGGAAGTGAAAGACCTGTACTCTGAAAACTACAAGACACTCCTAGGAGAAATTAAGGAAGACACTAACAAATGGAAATGCATCCCATGCTCTTGGCTAGGAAGAATCAATATTGT
Organism: Phataginus tricuspis; assembly: GCA_029783875.1. Taxonomy (NCBI): domain Eukaryota; kingdom Metazoa; phylum Chordata; class Mammalia; order Pholidota; family Manidae; genus Phataginus; species Phataginus tricuspis. Next base: position 909,972 of record JAQQAC010011420.1, read on the forward strand.
CAAAATGGCTATACTACCTAAAGCAATCTACAGATTCAACGCAATCCCTATCAAACTACCAACAGCTTTCTTCAATGAACTGGAACAAATAATTCTAAAATTCATATGGAACCAGAAAAGACCCCGAATAGCCAAAACAATCCTGAGAAGGAGGAATCAAACAGGGGGAATTATGCTCCCTGACTTCAAGCTCTACTACAAAGCCACAGTAATCAAGACAATTTGGTACTGGCACAAAAACAGACCCACAGACCAGTGGAACAGAATAGAAAATCCAAACATTAACCCAAACACCTACAGTCAATTAATATTTGATAAAGGAGCCCTGGATATACAATGGGGAGATGACAGCCTCTTCAGCAGCTGGTGTTGGAAAAACTGGACAGCTACATGTAAGAGAATGAAACTGGACTACTGTCTAACCCCATACACAAAGGTAAACTCAAGGTGGAACAAAGACCTGAATGTAAATCATGAAACAATAAAACTCTTAGAAAAAAACATAGGCAAAAATCTCCTGGACATAAACATGAGTGATTTCTTCATGAACATATCCCCCCGGGCAAGGGAAACAAAAGCAAAAATGAACAAATGGGACTATATCAAGTTGAAAAGCTTCTGTACAGCAAAGGACACCATCAGTAGAACAAAAAGGCATCCTACAATATGGGAATATATATTCATAAATGATGTATCTGATAAGGGGTTGACATCCAAAATATACAAAAAACTCACGCACCTTAACAAACAAAAAGCAAATAACCCAATTAAGAAATGGGCACAGGACATGAATAGACACTTCTCTAAAGAAGAAATTCAGATGGCCAACAGGCACATGAAAAAATGCTCCACATCGCTAATCATCAGAGAAATGCAGATTAAAACCACAATGAGATATCACCTCACACCAGTGAGGATGGCCAACATCCAAAACACAAACAACAACAAATGTTGGTGAGGATGTGGAGAGAGAGGAACCCTCCTACATTGCTGGTGGGAATGCAAATTAGTTCAACCATTGTGGAAAGCAGTATGGAGGTTCCTCAAAAAACTCAAAATAGAAATACCATATGACCCAGGAATCCCACTCCTAGGAATTTACCCCAAGAATGCAGCAGCCCAGTTTGAGAAAGACAGATGCACCCCTATGTTTATTGCAGCACTATTTACAATAGCCAAGAAATGGAAGCAACCTAAGTGCCCATCAGTAGATGAATGGATTGAGAAGATGTGGTACATATACACAATGGAATATTACGCAGCCATAAGAAAAAAACAAATCCTACCATTTGCAACAACATGGATGGAGCTGGAGGGTATTATGCTCAGTGAAATAAGCCAGGCCGAAAAAGACAAGTACCAAATGATCTCACTCATATGTGGAGTATAAGAACAAAGAAAAAAAAAAAAATGAAGGAACAAAATAGCAGCAGACTCACAGAACCCAAGAATGGACTAACAGTTACCAAAGGGAAAGGGACTGGGGAGATGGGTGGGAAGGGAGGGATAAGAGGGTAAAAGGGGCATTACGATTGGCAGGCATAGGGTGGGGGGGCACGGGGGGACTGTACAGCTCAGAGAAGACAAGTAGTGACTCTCATCTCACTACACTGATGGACAGTGACTGTAATAGGGTTGGTGGGGGGCCCTGATGAAGGGGGTAGTTTAATCATCACAATATTGCTCATGTAATTGTAGGTTAATGATACTAAAATAAAATATATTGTAAAATAAATAAATAAATAAAATAAAGGCAAAGAAAAAAAAAGAATTAAGAAAATACAAGAATGACACACTCCAGCTTGTGTGCTTCCTGTTTAGTAGTTCGGTGAGACCATGTATGGAAGGCACCTGTGCTGGGGGCAAAGGCAAGACCAGTGTGGGGGTGAGGCCGACACACGGTGAGGGGGACACTCAGGAGCGGGGTGAAGGGCGCTTATCAAACAGTAAGTGAATCTATGGAGATGACAGAAGCCAGGCTTCTCCCAATTAGAGATGTGAGTCACAGACAGGAAGAGAGAGAGCAGAACCATCCCTGTGAGGTTGAGTGGGAGTCACACCTGCAGATTTAAATTCACAGTGTTCAAGATGGAGAGATGCGTAAATATCCTTGAACCTACGTGCATGTGCGAGTATGTGTGTGTGTAAGCACACGCACACTCCTTGGCTCCGCCACTAAGCATGCATGGAAGCAGCACCGCCCCGGGCACAGCGAGCACGCCTAGTGCCCAGATCTTGGTCTCTAAATACCATTTTATACTAGAAGTCACCAAGGGCTCCTTGGAGAAAGAGCTGGTTCCAGGGCCGAGGCAGGGGAAGTATTACATGAACTCAGAAAACGTTAGGGCAGCAGAAGGTAAGGAAGTGCTCGAAGATCAGGACCTGCCCAGAGGACCCAGAAGCCACCCGGAAGGAGCTGACATTGGTCAAATCTGAGACAATTAAAAATTGTTAAATGCTACAATCTATTGAATAAAAGAAGTGACAGTAATATGATGTGAATGAGAAAATAAACGGGGGAAAGAGCTCTTCCTTACGTTAGAATACCAATTAATAAATATAAAGGAACGGAGGGTTTGGTCACCAACTGCCCCCGTCACAGTGAAGACCGAGTCCAGCAAGCAGTGAGAGGCTGGTGAACAGGATATTTACATATCAAAGTATCTACCATAAAATACTAATTAATTACCAAGGAAAAACTAACAGCTAACACACCATGTAACCAAGAACCAAATCCGCAGCGACGGGACGGACAGGATGCAACGAGAACACAGCATCGTGCTGGATGTCAGAGTGCGTGACCTGCGTGTGGTCACAAGAGAACGCCAGACAGACTGACCTAGGGACTTCCCACAGAATGACGGCTTGTCAGTCGTCAGAAGCGCCAGGATCCTAAAGACCAGGACAGAATGACAGGGGATGGGGGGTGTTCAACTGGCCGCTTCACATCCACATTAATTTCCTGATTTCAAGCAGGGGGCTGATGGGTTGGCAACTCTCACATCTTCCAGAAATGAGCTCTGTACGTCCCTTTTGTAAGTCTAAAACCACTTCCAAATAATGCAGACGAGGGGGTGGTATCAGCTCCCTGCCTGGTGTCAATACTTGACCTGTTTGCTGAGCATTTCCGTCTCGCAGCAGGCCTGTTCCTTGTCTCTCTTTAAGGCCTCGATTTCCTCCCTGTTGAAGAAGCAGAACGAGCCGCGTCAGTCCCCCAGCCCTGCCCGTTGTAACTGCAGCGGCTTGGACTTGCAGCCGCGGAGCAGACCCACACCTCCTGGCGCCTGCGGCCACCGCGGTTACTGGGGGCCACCGCCGGGGCTGCTCTGCTGCTGTCTGCCGGTTGGATTCCACGGCCCAGAACCGGGGGAACACTGCCAGTATCCTAAGGGCAGACACCCGCCACAGTATTCCTCAATCTCACACGTCAGTATTTCATCAGCACAACACGTAACTGTTCAAACCCAGCAGCATAAATAAAGACCCAAACGGCCCTACGTCTGCTGACATCTGTTGTCAAATGGGTCCTAGAAGCAAACTGAGGGAAAAAAGGTTTCTAGAAGGAAAAAAACTTAGGTTTCAGAATTTCAGTAATGTAACACTAACCACTTGTTGACCACCAGCTCTGCATTCGTACTTTAAACATGGCAATTTTATCAGATCAGTACCACGTTGTCAGCATTTTAGAGCTGAGCTCATCTTGAACGTCATAACTGGAAATAAAAGGTCAGGAAACTGCCCTTGGATAGGGCTGCAGCGCTGAGAGCAGATACCCACCAGCAGGAACCCCACCCCAGCCTGTCCTGCCTCGGCCCTCAGGAGCCCGCACCGTCCTTCCGGCTCTCAGGGGTGAGCGCCCCAGCTACTAACTCAGTGACACCGACAGGCTGAAACAAGTCTTGGGGAAAAGCAGAGCAGAAACCATTACCGGCCCAGGGGCACCTCTTACCCTGCAGAAATACTTGCTGCCTCCCCCACCCCTTAGAGTGACATGGAATATTTCTGTAGGTGTGAGAAGTGCTTGTATATCGACTTCAGAGATGAGCGGGCCAGACTGAGCTAGTTACGCGGTGCTGGAACACTACGGCTCGCACACGCTCTCCACCTCACGCCTCGGAGACCAAGGAGCCCAGGCAGGAGGTCAGAGCTCTCCCACGCCTGCTCAGAGGCCAGCACGGCTCAGCCGTTTTGCGTTGTCTTGGGTGCAGGGCTGGTCTGCGAACACTTTCTACAGCAATGCCTTCCAGGCTCTGCTACACAGAGCAGAATGCGCCACAGGTGGGCAGGTCTGGGTGGAACCGCGAGGTGGGGCCCCACCTCTGTGCACCGTGTGTCCTCTCTGCAGCTTCAAGCTCTTGCTGAATCCTTCCCAGCTCATTTTTCAACAATGTATTTTCTTCAGAAAGCCTATCCAACTCGATTCTGCATGAAAAATTGAAAAAAGAGTGGGCACTCCAGGAGCTGGCTGCCATATGCAGTCTGCATGAGGCTGGTCTTGCCGTTGGGAGTCACGGCCATCCTGCAATGTACGTTTCCTTCCCCTGGATGAGGGCACAGGGCACACTTTTCCTTTTCCTTCTTCTCTGTCCAGCATTCACGTGCTATGGTTTGCATCTCCCAAGAGATAAGCTACAGAAAACAGGGCTTTCTTAGTTTCTAAAACAGTCACACAATTAATAACTCACTGATGCTCAGCGCTTTGTGTTTACAGCTGACCTGTCCCTGCATCTCCCAACCTCTAACTGAAATGTGAGCATGCCCACGGCGGGTCCCCATGCAGAGCGCTGGCTGTGGTCCTCCAGTATTGCAAAGGACATCCATCCCCCACTCGTGAACTCCAGCACGGCATTTAGGAACACGAGGAACCAGAAGCCCAAAACACAGGGACACATTTTTCCTCTTCGGTGAGTGTGCGCCCATCCTACACCTGAGGTCAGCACTAAGAGGAACCTGGGAAGATGCATGCGTGGGTGGAGAGACACCTGATGCCAGGCGGAACCCTCAGTGGGAAAAGGCAAGGGTGAGCAGCTACTTCATGAACCAAGTCTGCCTGGAGGCGCCTCTGCTTTCTGATAGGCGGCACCATTGACGTACGGCAGTTGAGCAATTTACCAGTAAACATCGTGGACGAGGCAGCTATCAAAACCCATACTTGCTGCCCAGAGAATTTATTCTTATACATGTTGGGTCTGGTTGACATTTATTCCCCATAGTAGGCCTCTGCCTGGCATTAACTTTTAATTTTTTCAATCTAAAGATACTCAAAGCCATATGCTCCCTTGCTTATTTTATGTATTATGCTTATAATATCAAGCATAAGTTATCTCCATCAGCATAAGAATGACTTTTATCTCATGAGGAATGAAAGAGAAAAATAATGAAACAGAAGTCACCGAAATTCTGAAAGCAGCAAAGGATTTCAAGCAGGGAGTGGAACAGATGAGGTCTGGGTCAAAGCTGTCACTCTGGCTCCAGGAGAGAAGAGAGACTGATTCCAGGCAGGGGTGCGTGTGCGCGTTGGTCGGGGGGTTCCGACTTACTGGGCGCGCATACGCTGACAGTCATCCCACCCAACCCTCTCTGAACAGCTGGAGCCTGTGTGACGCTAGGGACACAACATGTGGCTGTCCTCCCAGAAGGCAACGGAAAACTGCAAGGGCCCCCACAGAATAGAGATCTGGAAGCTGAAACCAAAGTCGTGAGCATTAAGCAAAACAAAGATGGGGTCACCGTGAGGACAGTGTGTGGGCCGGCACCGCCACCTGTGGCCAGACACCTGCACTGAGCCAGGGCCTGCAGGGAGGGCGAACTGGTCCCACATCAGGAGGCTCCCAACCTGGCAAAAGCAACACACACCCCTTCTGCGGAGAGCGCCCCCTGCTGCGGGTCCGTAGGCCAAAGCCGCCCGAGGGCGAGCAGGAGTCAGGCGACAGGATTAGACCCTGTACGAACCTCAGGTACTGGGATGGTCAAACACAAACCAAAAGTAAATGTTATGAAATACTTACATAAATAAAATAAATAAATAAGTGAACACGCAATGAAAACTACCAAAAGCGACCACACCAAACGGTCCAAACAGGACCAGACAGAGTTTCTGGAAATGAAAAGAAAGTCATGTCAAAATAAAAAAAGCACTCAATAGTTTGAATGGCAAATTAGACACAGCTGAAGAAGTGCCATCCTGGTACACAGACATGGGTAGTTAAGTACCTGAATGTGACACAGAAAGGAAGGAAGTGTGAAGAAGCCAAGAAACGGAAGAAAAGTGAAAAGATCTAACATCATACATCTAGTTGGGGGTGGAGCGGGGAGGGGAGGCAATATTTCATGAAGAGTGGCTGAGAATTTTCATAAGACAGAGATCTATACATTCGAGAGGCACAGTATTTTTCTAAGCAGGATAAGTGACGAGAAAACCACATCCATGCCCTACGACCCCAGAAGCCCATTCTTAGGTGCCTCCCGACATAAATGCTCCAAAAGACGTGCACAAGGGCTTTCTTAGCACTATTATTTGTGATAGCCCAGAACTAGAAACCACTCAAATGCCAGTCAACGAGTGAATGAACACAGAACAGAACACTCCAGAGCAGCCCAAACGCATAAGCCACAGCTACGACCAGCAACATGGGTGGACCTCACCAACACGTGCTGAGGCAAGAAAGCTGAAAGCCAGGCATGAGAGTAGACACGGTGTGGTTCCTCCGTATGAAGTGCAAAAACCAACAAGATCAATCTAGGCTGTTAGAAGCCAGGGCAGTGGTCACCCCAAGGGGCTCTGGGAAGCTCTGTTTCTTGTGCTGGGTGCTGGTGACACAGACATGTTCAGTTCGGTGGTGGTTCTTCTAATTGTACAGGTATGTGTGCTTTTCTTATGTATATAATGCTTCAACAAAAAGTTGCAAGAAATACACACCAAAGAAAAACCACAAAAGAGATCTTAAGAGCAGGCATTGGGCACAGCTCAGACCACCTACTATGGTAGGCAGGATAATGGCCTCTAAAGGATATCCGCATTCTCATCCCCAGAACCAGTTCATATACTGCAGTATGTGGTAAAGGGGACTTAATGGAGCAAATGGAATTAAGGTTGCCAGTTAGGTGGCCTTAGATAGGACAGTGTCCGGGATTATTCGGCGGGGCCCCGTGTTATCACAAGGGCCCTTAAATGTGGAAGAGGGAGGCAAAGGAGTCGGTACCCAAGGGATGTGACGGAAGGGAGACCAGTCGTCACTGGCTCAGAACACGGAGGGGTCTGTGAGCCAAGGGTCGCAAGCATCTGTAAAGGTGGGAAAAGGCAAGAAAAGTGATTCTCCTTTAGAGCCACCCGAGAGGGAGGAAGCCTGCCAACATCTTGATTTCAGTCCAGTAAGGCCCATTTCAGACTTCCAAGCTCCAAAACTATGAAACCATAAATTGTGTTGTTTTAAGCCACCAACTCTGTGGTAACTTCTTACCGCAGCCCCAGGAAATGAACACACATACGAAACAACAGCGACTGGAGTGGGCTACCGACATCAGCCGTGGAACCCCGAAGACGCCGAGTAGGTCCCAAGGGCAGAGGGCAGCCTTTTAACTGTTAACTTAGATTTGTGTTCCTAGGAATTCTATCTTTCAAAATGAGAGGAAATTTTGAGACATTTTCAGATGAAGAAAAGCTGAGGGACTTTATCCCAACCAGAGTTTCACTTGAGGACTCCCAAAGGCTATTCATCAGAAAGAAAATGGTCCTATAAAGGCATGAGATTCCAGAAGGAATTTAATCCTGGGGAGAATCAGGCATCCACACTGAGGCCCATTCCGAAAAACACCTGGTTTTGGTTCTTCAAAAATGTCAAAATCTAAATTCCTAGAAACACACAGTCTGCCAAAACTGACGTATGAAAAAACAGAAAATCTACGCAGACCTTGAGTAGTAAGGATGGTGAATCAGTGATGGGACAGCTCACAGCAAAGAAGTGCCCAGGAGCAAATGGCTGCCCTGGTGAATTTTACCAGGCATTTAAAGAGGAATTAATGCCAATCTTCAAACTCTTCCAAAGTGAAGAAGAGGCGACAACTGATTCATTCTATGAGGCCAGGTTACTCTGATGCCAAAGCCAGACAAAGACAACACAGGAGACCTGCAGAGCCAGGGCCCTACCCACACCGACGCTGACCCCTCAGAGGGTTGCTGACAGAAGTCATTGTCTAATGGGCACAGTTTCTGCCTGGGACGAAGAGAAAGTTCTGGGAGTGGACGGTGTGACGATGGCTGCATGACAGTTCTGGCTGTTTAATGCCACTGAACTGTACACGTAAAAGTGGTCGAAATTGTCAGTTTTGTGTGATGTGTATTTTACAATGATAAAAAGTGAATGTCCATTGTGGAACAAATTAACTGAAAAAACCTGATACGCTTTTAGATGAAAGGATATTAAAGAGATATTCTAGCTAAAGGCAAAACACAATCCCTATTAGACCTGATGCGAACAATCTACAAAGAACAAACTGAAACACTTGGGGAATCTGACGTGGAGCACAAAGCACTGTACTCATGTCGTCTTTCCCCCTGACAGTAACCTGTGGCTACATGGATGTCCTGGTTCTAACGAACTGCAAGCTCAGGCAGTGGGTAGTGAGGTGTTGTGTCTGCAATTCTCTCAGATGATTCCAGAAGAAAAGGGCATGTGTGGGTCTGTGGGTCTAGAGCAGGGAGAGCAGAGATGAGTCCGGGTGAGTCTGGGCGCCCAGACCATCCAAGCCGGTCCCTGAGCCCCGGGCAGAGACGCTCTCACAGTCCAGTCTGGCCATGTCCCTCTGGGCTTTGCTTCCTCTTATGATAAAGGCCAAACTGCTCGGCATGGCCATCAGGGGCCCACGAATCCGAGCTCGACCGGCCTGGGGCCCTGTGGCTGCTGTGGCGGGGAGGTGGGCCCAGGGCCGGGGGCTGGGGACAGTCCTGTCCTCACGAAGCAGGAGCCCCATCTGGGGGCCTGCCCCGCGGGAGCGATGCCTGTGGGCTAGGGGGCACCTGTGTGTTGCTGAGCCCTGGGGACTCCGCAGGGCTGCATGTCTCATTCGTAAACTGGCCTCCAGGTGGCTCCTGGCACAGGGGTCCCTCTGTCCTTGCCCCCTCCTGCCCCCCAGACGGGAGCGCCTCAGTCTCCCCTCCCTCCCCTCCCACCCACCTTGCTCTGCAGGGTGCACACCACTGCTCACTGCTCTCTCCCTCCCTGGAACACGGCTTTTCCCGGGAGCCCACCTACTTTCACCGACCTACTGCCCACCTCCCTGCCTCCCCCCATCACCTGAAACCCTGTCGGTTCAGCCTCCAGACTTGTGCCAGGCACCGTCCTGCACATCTGACACAGTCCCTCTGGCCCCACCGCCAGCTCCTGTGTGGCTGGTCGCAGCAGCCACGACCCCCTGCCTCTCGCCCGCCCCCCACCCTCCGCCCCGCCTTCTGCTCCTCCGGGCCTCCCTGGAGACAGGGCTCCCTGCTCAGGGCCCCCCCTTGCTCCAGGAAGACCCTCCCCATCTCCCCGTCAGCCAGCTCCGGCCCACCCTCCCCTGTCACAGCCCATCTCCTCAGTCCCTAACTCCCTAACCCAGCCAAGCCTGCTCCCCACGAGGCCTCCTTCACCGTCCAGAAGCCAGGCAACCTCCAGGTGGCCGTCCCAGACCTGAGCCCCTGCCCCCCAGGAAACCACACATTCCATTAGGCTTCCACACGTGTATGTGTCCCCGGAAAACAGAGCAGCGTGGCCTTCACATTTCCTCATCCTTAAAACACTGGGACAGGCACGAGGCCTGCACCTCCCCCAGGGACCAAAAGCTGTGCCCTTGGCCAGCACCTCCAGGCCACCTGCCCGTCCAGGCTTCCCGAGGGTGTCACCCGGGGGCCCTCAGGGCCGCCCTCCCCAGCGCGGCAGCCCAGGGGCAGCCCCACCAGCCGGGGACCCACAGTTCAAGGACGGGGCTGGGGGGCGCGGCTGGGGGCCCGCTCAGTCGCCAGGAAGGGGCTCCGAGGGCCCGGGACTGCAGTGCGGCTCCAAGAACAGCCCGTCTGTCCTGTGAGACCAGCACAAACTGCCCGAGGGAGGGCAGTAGGCACCACGCTGGCCAAGCTGGCAGAAAGGCCCGCCTCTGCCCTGCCCATGCGCCGGGCGCCGGGGGGTCGGGGATGCCAGTGTGGGGAAGGGTGCGTGACCCCCGCAGGCACGAGGGCCGCACCCCGTCAGCAGCTGTGCGCTGGCAGAGGGGCGCCCTGCTGGGGGTGGAGGCTGGTGTCCTAGGGCAGAAACCAAGCCTGCTCTCTCCGGCCTGCGGCTCCCTCGGGAGCCCACGCGCCTGCCGCCGCACAGGTCTGTGTCTCACGTCACAGCCTCGCACTCCGGGGCCAAGGGGGCCTTTCCCTCACCCAGGGCCTCAAGCTGCCCCTGTCCAGACGTCTGGGGCCCAGGGAAGCTGGGTGGGGGAGGGTGGCGCCCTGGGGGCCTCGTCCAGGCCGGGCTGCAGCCCCTGGCAGGGTGCTCTGGCCTCGTGGGCCCCACCCCTGCAGACCTGGCTCCCCGCTCAGGTTTGCAGCTCGCTGCTCCTTGGAGCCGCCGGCCCCTCTCCGCCTCTCCCCTGCCCGTTGGGCATCCCCTGTGCCTGCTCCCAAGAACAGCTCTGGCTCCAAGCCCGCAGAGGCCTGGCCACCAACGGACGGTGCCAATCCCCCCAGGACCGCTCCCTGGGGCACGGACCCTGTGGGAGCAGAAGCCGCTGCCTTGGCACCAAGCACGTCCCCACCGTCCTGAGGCCGAGGCTCAGGCTGGGCTCTGCGTGCTGTCCGCACGGCAAGGGCGTGGGCCTGGCGCCGCCTGCACCCGGCCTGCCCACGGCCAAGCCCATCCCCAGCCCCGGCTGCTGGCCGCTCCCCTGGCCTGCACGGAGGGACCTGCCCTCAGTGGGGTCGGCTTCACACACAGACGCTAACGCAGGAACTGCTAAAGCCGATTAAGATAAAACAATTAAAACCCAGCCCCTTAGTCACATGGCCATGTGTCCAGGGCTCAGTGGCCACGTGAGGAGGTGGCTACCATGACCGACGAGCAGACACAGGCCACTCCCCTCATCACAAAGGTGTAAGGACAGGGGTCTGAAGTCCAAGGGAGATGGCGGAAGTCACCCGTCATCTCCACCCTTGAAAATCCCGAGTTGCTGGGACTGGAGGCCGGCGGCCCCCAGAACAGCGTCCAGCGAGCTGAGGGCCGCACGGGCAGCTGAGCGGGGACGGGCACGCACTCTGCCCAGCCAGCACTGGCACAGGGGAAGCGCGGGTGGCCCTCCCTCTGGGCTAGGAGCTCCTCAGGGAGGCGGCTCAAGTGGGTGGAGGGGCTGCCCCGCCTGCCCCTGCCTTGTGGGGTCTCAAGGCAGCCGCGGTCAGTCCTTTATCACAGGTCTTGGGTTTAAGAGAGGATAGCTTAGTGCTCCGGGGAGGCATGTGGCTTTAAAAGCTTCTGACCCACCGTCAGGAGAGGGACAGTCAGTTCCCGTGCCCCGTGGGCCTGGGGCGTTCTGCTGGCAGCCCGGAGTGGAGGGGGCGGCGCAGGCACAGACTGGCAGGGGTTCCACTCTTCCTCAGCACACGCCAGTGCCCGGCCTGCCCCAACCCTGGGCCAAGGAGGGGAAGCCTGGTCGGCGGGCATGGCCTCCACGTGAGGTCACGCGACACCCCGTCTCAGCGTGGTGACCGAGGCCATGTCCTCCTCAGGGGCCCCTCCGTGAGCAGGGGTGAGGCGAGCCCCCAGCGGGGACACACACTCAGCCCTGGGGCCACCTCCTCCTGAGCTGGGGAGGGCCGGCGAGGGCCGACAGCACACCAGGCCCGCAGCAGCTCCGTCCCCCGAGGGGCTTGTGGGTGTTTCCCGGGGAGCCATGACATGCCGCACACAAAGCCCACACTCCGTTTCCCAGGGAACACGGCTCCTTTGCTCACGTGCCTTAGCCTTTCCAAGACCCTCACTGACCCAAGCCAACTGTCCTACCCACCGTCGTAGGGGTCTTAGACCTTTTCTCCATCTCGCACGTGCTACATTACCGCAGCCCAGAAAATTAGAGCAAGGCACGAAAGAGCACGCCGCCCTCTGCTGCCAGGCGAATCTGAGGCAGAAGGTGAGAAAAACCGAGTCGAGATTCTACAAAGCAAATGGCTCCGTGGCCTAAGCCCCAGTTAATGCACATTGTTAATTAAGCAAAATCCTCACATGGTGACCTGTCCCTCAGATGGCCACCCATTTGTGCCCAGACAGGAAATCCCAAGAGGCCCTGACCTGGCTCTCTGCAGCCCCGCCTCCAGCCGGTCCTTGTCCTGGGCCAGCCGCCGGGCCAGGCCAGGCAGTGCCTGTGAGCCCCAGTGCCGCTCGGGGCCCCGGGCCGCACCCCGCGGCTGCTCCTGCAGGCCGCGGATGACCTCCTGAGACTCCCCCTGGCGCCGCTCCTGGTCGGCCCTCTGCTCCTCCAGTGCGCTGACCTCCAGCCGGAAGGCCGGCTCCACCGCCTGCCTCTCCTCGGCAAAGTCCCTCCTCGTCACCTCCACTTCCCTTTGGTGGTGATTCACCTGAGAACAGACACATGAGTGACGTCAACCAGGAGGTCCCCAAAATGACTTAACTGACATTTGGCACAGCAACCTGAGGCTGCTGGGCCAACGTCCAGGGCAGGTGTCCTGGCCTACGAAGGGGACAGCCGCGGTCGCGAGCGGCACTCGAGTGGCTGTCACAGCACCCCCAGGAGGCAGGCCCAGCCAGCGCGGTGGGGGGCTGGGGCCATGCTGGGCCAGAAGACCGGCCAGGCGGCCCGAGGAGGGCACAAGGCGGAACCTGCTGCAGGCCGGAAGCCTGCCCAAGACTAGCGGGCGGCCTCTGGCAGGCCGGGCTGCCGTGGGAGCTTCCAGGCACTGCAGCAGCGAGCCCAGGGCACAGCCACAGATGGGGCCTCGCCTCGCCACTCCGCCGACCTGACGGCAAGCCACAGACACCACCCTTAACAAAACCACCATCATCCGCCAACCCAGCAGGAGACAAGCTCATCTGAGGCGGACTCGCCCGTCGTCCTGGCCGTGAGGCCACAGAGCGGACTCCTCAGCAGCAGAGGGCAGGGCGCTGGCCTCGGCGAGAGCCTTGTGAAGCCTGGGTGCACAGAACCCTGTCCCCGTTTATTGGTTGGGTCCTGCCTCCTGCCACAGAGCGGGTGACGGGATGCCCTGCACACGCTTGTTCCCGGGCTGGCCTGCTCGGGGTACTGTGCACGCGGGCAGGGGGCATTGGCACCAAGCAAAGCTTTCCCACCTGCAGCAGGAAGCAGCTCGGACTCCCAGGGGCCCCTCACCCCTGACCTTGGTCTCCAGGGGCCCCTCACCCCTGACCTTGGTCTCCAGCTTGATCTTGAGGTCCTGGTAATGCTCCCTCATCTGCTCCATCATTATCTCTGCTTCTATACTCACGGGAATGGAGTTCCCTGTAAACGAGACACTGCCTGAAATCAGAGGACGTTCCCGCTTAGGTCCCACCGCGGGTGCCACGGGCCCCGCTCCCCCCCCCACTCGCATGCCCGGATGGCACCGTGTACCCAGGCCAGGCTTCACCACCACCCACGAGGCCCCCACCTTCTGCGGAGGAGCGCGGGGCGGGCGGCACAAGGCCCTCCAGTCCGTCTGTCACACCGAGCCCACGGAGTTGGAGCTCTTTAGAAATCAGCACGTCCCCTAGCAAAGATCACTCAGAATATAACTAGAAGGCTCCCTGAAAGATTTGCCAGGCCCTTTAACTCCTGTTAAGATGCCCTGCACGGTGCATGTCATGCACCGATTCTGTTCCCTGACACCAGGTACGCGGAGGAACGAGAGGCCCTCGGGAAGTGTGGCCTGTGGCGCTTCCTGCCCAGGCACCGCCGAGCCCCCTTCTCCCTCTGGGCCAAGGACGAGGCCCTACATTACTTATTGTGTCTTAACTAACCTGGGATTCTGACCAGTCGGTCAGGTGTCCTAACTAGTCATGGAGAGAGGCTCCGATCTCAGGAGGGGCCCCAGCCTTCCCAGCGCTGCACACGGGGGCGACTCCGAACATGGGCTTCAGACGCTGCCCGACTCCCACCTGTGCTGTCCAGGAATGGGGCAGCGGAGTGGAAAGACACCTCCCTTTATTTACCCCACCAGTCCTCCCGTTTCCCGAGTGATTTTCCACGGGAAAAAGGGGGAGTCGGGGACATCCAGCCACGGGACTCCTGGAGGAGCGCTAAGAAAGAAAGCGTCTCGTCGCCCTGACACCCGGAAGCTGCCGCCCGGTCCAGCCGAATGGGCCTGGGTGGGCGCAGGCGCCCGTCAGGAGCGGCCCCGCTGGATGCACCGACACCCGATACGCCTGCCGTCGCGGCCGCCCCCTCCAGCAGCAGGCGGACCCCTCCTCCGAAGGAACCCCTGCAGCCAGGCGGCCAGCCATGGCTCTGGGTTCATCATGATGACACGAATCTGGGGCTGCCGTCAGGTGCCACTGCCCACGGCCCTGGGCAAGCCGACCCAAGACACGGGCCCCCAGCTCAGCCCCGCGCTGGCCACAGGTCTGTGGTTCCAGACAAGCATCACAGTGCTCAGGCTGCTCCAGGGACAGAGGCAGCAGCGGCCGCCCCTCTGCGAGGTTCCATGTGGAGTGCCGCCGCCTAGCACGGCTCTCGGCTGAGGGCGTCAGGCTATGGGGCCACCAGACTGGGCTGCAGCCACTGCAGGCGAGTGGTTCCCCGAGGGGCCGAGGAAGCTGGGGGCACAGAGAACCCCACTCGGTTTCCCTGGGGGATCCGCGCCGGCTCTCAGGTACGAAGTTCGCTGTTTAATTCAGTCATAGCTGTAGGACAGCCCGGGAACCCTGCATGCTAAGGCTCGCGGATGAGAGGTGTCCCTGAGGGCTGCCTTGCTGTCATCGCTGGAGTCAGGTGACCGGGCTGGAGCAGGGCCCCACGAGCCGGCGTGCGGCCACGCACATCGTGAGCACCTGCCCACACAGCTGCCAGGAAGGGCGGCGGCTGGCCGAGCCCAGCCTGGCCCACCAAGGACCACGGACACAAAGCTGTGGCCCCTGAGCCCACTTACACACAGGGCCTTGGGGCCTCACAGGCTGCGGAGTTGGAGGCACGAGGCCCGTCTTTCTCGTCCCCTGTTCAGCAATGGCCCTGTTTCCCAGGTGCACGGCTGCTCCCGCTCAGACCCCTTCCCCAGCACCCGGGTGGCCACCGCTTAGCCCGGCCTGCCTTGGTCCACGTGCGGCCTCTGTGAACGCCAGGAGTCCCCAGTGCCTTTCGCACAATTCTCTTTGTACGAGCTGCCCCAGACGCAAGGCCCCCCTCGTGCTGTGAGCAGGGCTGGAGGCCACCCCCTGCCCACCCCGTCTCCCCTCTCCTCCCATTTCAACCCAGTGGTGAAGCCCTGGCCCTCTCCTACCTCTCAGGCTCTCCTGTCATGTAAACCCCTGGCCTCTGGTTAGAGGCCCTTCCCCACATGTGGCAGCCGGAGAGGCTCAGGACCACTTGGGGGTCAGGCCGGGCCCTGACATGCAGCCTGCTCACCACCCAGACCTCCCTGGACCTGGGGGGAGCCCCAGGCCCCCACCCCACCCCGCCCTCCCCAGCGGGAGCCTAAGGCCCACACCCCCGGGATGGGCTCCTACCTGCTGGGCTGAGTCCGGGGAGCAGCAGGGCATCTGGCCGTGCGGGCGGCTGGTGGCGCCGACCAGGGGGCAGCTGTGCCCGCAGACCTTCCAGGGCAGCCTGCAGCTCGTCGTTGTGGTCCTGCAGGTCCTGGGGGGCAGAACCGGGCACCTTCCAGCAGCCGTGGCCCAGCTGGAGCAGCAGCTCAGCGTGGCGACGGGGCCGCCCAGCCCAACTGCCTGCACGTTTCACCCCACATTCTGGGCTCTAACCACAGGCTGGGCGAGAACAAAGGGGGTTCCCGCCTTGACTTTCTCATGCTCTGCGCCACTTCCTACCATTGCATATACAGACAGCGTGGAGGAGAAATGAGAAAAACAAAGAGAACTAGAGACGCCCTGTTTAAAACGGGGATACGGTGACGTGGCTGTGAGGCAGGAACACTGGATGCGCCCCAGGCTGTGGTGGCCTCTGCCCGGCTCTGCACTGACTACCAGAGGCGGCACCACGTGCTGGTCCAGGTCCGAGGCCGCGGGCAGTGACTGTGCCCAACAGGATGGTGGCTGGGAAGGGGCTGCCTTGGGGGGAAGGTCTCATTTGCAACAAGGGCCATTTCGTCCTTGAATGAAATACACCTTAACAGTCACACTTGGTCCCCGAATTTAAAAGGCTAGAAAGGACAGCGAATACCTGCTTGCCCACAGGGGCTGCCTTTCCCCCTCTGGTTTTTTAATCCTGTAGGAGCTCCCTCCCCAGGCAGCACTTACTGCATAAACCCAATCTTTCACAAACTGTTCCTGGAGGCCAGGGCCCGGCCTGTCACTGGCAGCTCTGGGCCACGAGGAAGATCGGATCCGGGCGGATCTCAGAAGCAGCACAGACTCATGTAAAGTCACTGTATCTTGTTCAGAAATTTCTGAACAAATACACACACTTCCCCCCAAGGAGGGAGCAGGCCCACCCCAGGGGAGATGACGGGCCAGCAGGTCAGAGCGTCGGGGCCCGCGGGCTGCGGCCACGGGGTCTGTCCTGTCCAGGAGGGCGGCCCTGCCACGGGGCATCAGGGCATCTCAGGGATTCCCAGGTGTGCTCTGTGCTTAGCACAAAATCTGTACCAGATTTCAAGGGCCAGATTACAAAAGAGAGATGGAAAATATCTCATTAAAAGTTTGTCTATATTGCTTATACGGAAATGAAAACACTGTAGATACACTGGACTAAATAAAACGTTATCAATGTCCCCCATTTCTTTTCACATTTTTTAATGTGTGTACTGGAAAACTTGAAGTACACGTGTGACCACTGTGCTGTAAACCTGAAACCAATATGATACTGTGATCAACTACACGCCAAAAAATATCAAAACAAAAAAAACACCCCGAAAAAGAAAAAGAAAAAGAAAAAATCACAAGCTTCATGCACAGAACTGTTCTTAATTTTAAATAAACTGAATGAAAGACAAAAGGAAGTCCCGTGTGGGACGTTGTATTTTTGTAGGGCAGTGCTGACCTGGAAGGTACCATGGGCAGCACCACGTCTTTCCACCCCAACAGTGTTCTGAGAGCGCCTGGGTGTCCCGGAACCCGGCCCCCCAGGACACAGGTTCCCCGGGGCAGAGCTGGCGGGGAGCACGGGCGGCCTGAACGGACCAGGGTGATGTGCGCCCAGCCCGCCACACGGGGGCGCTGGTCGGGCTGGGGAGCCAGGGTGCCGCGGTCGCACGTGGCCTGCACCTCGGTCTGGGCTGCCCGTAGGTGCCGAGGGCCGTCAAGGCCGGGAGGGCGACAAGGTGGCGGCCCCCACACGCGGCAGGCAGGGTCTGAGGACGGTGCCCACAGAGGCTTCTCCTGAGCTCACGAGCTTGTGAACAGAAGTAGGGCAGTGGGGAGACGGGGCCACGGGACAGGACACACGGACACATGGACACGGCGACACACTGCCGCAGCAGCGCAGGCAAGCATCTGGGAGGAAGGCGGGCCGGAGAGCTCACACGGGGTCAACAGCTTTCAACTACGAATCTGGGGGAGCTCAGACATTCAGTGTGTAACAGAGGAAGTGCAGAAAGGGAAACTGTGGGGTTCCAGACCACCGACATGCAGGCCCACTCAGGTACCACCCGAGGCAGCAGCATGAACACGGGACCACAGGGTAACTGAGTCTCTGCTGGAAGGGAGAAAAGCCAGAGTGAAGGAAGGGAATTCGGCAGCAGGGGAGAGCATGTTTCCCTTGCTGACAGGTGTCCTGGCCCAGGGGACAGAGAAGCAAAGCGGCCACTCCGGCCGTCGGGTGACGCACGGTGGGGAAGGCCCGAGGCTGCTGTGGCCCCTGGGCACTGACCATAGGGAATGCCCGCGGCCAGGGGGCAGTGCGCCTCCCCAGGCTCCCAGCAACAGGTCTCTGAGTCCCTCCCATGTGTGAGGAACCAGAACTTCTGGGAGAAAGGGCCGATCCCAGAGCAAGCACAGGTAAGTACAAGATGGGTCTGGAGCACCTTCTTAGGCTAAAAAGTAGGAACTCCTCAGCAAGGGAAAGCGTGACAGCGACACGTCACGAGGACCTGGCTGGCAGCTGGGAGATGCTCTCACCGGTCAGATCTTACAGCACCTGAGCAAGAAGGGAACTCACGGGCCCCACCAACAGCAGACGGACAGGCAGACCGACAGGACGGCTCTGGCCCACAGGCCCGAGGCCAACTAACAGACGTGGAGCAGGGGCCAGAGCTGGAAAATCACTGTTTTGCAGCCATTACAATAGAGGCTGGAGTGCTAAGAATCATCACTGGACACGGAATCCAGGGGAATCTGATGAAAAGCAGGATATTTCCACGGTCTTAAAATTTTTCCCCAGTGACTGCTTATTAGTTGCGCGGGAGGAAAAAAACTGATTATACAGTGGGGAGAACAGGAACACCTTGAACAGGTGATAGAGATCAAGAGCTCCCGTGCTGCCCCGCTGAGAGCGCAACCCTCCATCTAACCCAAAGGAAATGTCAGGGAAACAGACCCAGGCTGTGGGAATGTGCTATAGACTGAACGCGCCCCTGTTCCCACGATGAACCCCAACCCGTGGGGCCGCCGGCAGGGGGATCAGGTCAGGAGGAGGCGGCCCTGTGGAGTGGGACCAGTGCCCCCATAAAAGAGGCCCAGAGCGCCTCGCCCTCCTCAGCCACAGTGAGAAGACAGCCCGCCGGGGGGCAGGGACCCGTTGGCACCTTGATCCTGGACTTACAGCCCCCAGAAGCACAGGACAAATTTCTGTTGTTTATCAGTCCCACAGTCTGTGTTATTTTTGTTAGGGCGGCCAGAATGGAGTAGGACAGGCGGTTTCAGATTAAAGGTCGTTAAACAGACTCTACGTGTGTCCTGGAGGAAATGCTCTGGAGGTCGTGGCCAGGGTAAAGCAGCCTGCAGGCTGAAGGCCCACGTCAGTGACAGTCCCGGAGCTAAGCGGGCCACGGGTGGAGGACGCTGCGTTCAGCAGGGCCCCGGGAGCTGGCTCTCCAGGGAGAAAAGCTTATAGCTCTTGCACATTCCTGGGGCGTAACTCCCACCACGGCCAACGTCAAGCTATCAAAGGTTTAACAAGAACTTAGTCAAATTCCTGAGGCCTTAACAATCCAGTCTGATGCAGCAGGACACTTTGGGGGATGCGGGCCTGGCGTCAGGGCTGCCATTAGAAAACGCAGTGACCCATGTGGGGTTGGGTGCCGTAGCCACGCAACTTACCCTCAGATGCTCCGAAAATAACCGGAGCACATTCACACACACACACACACACACACACACACACACACACAGCGGGCACGTGAACAGAGACAGAGCAAATGGGGTGACATGTAAACAGGGGATGCTGGACAAAAAAATCCAGGTGTTCCCCACACTATTTTTACTTTCATACCTTCATGTATTAAAGATTATTTTCAAATAGTTTTCTTAATGCTTTAAATGGCAGTTTAAACAGCCAAAAATATCCAAAACATTGAGAGAGCAAAGTTCTAAAAACAGATTAGTACTACAAGGTAAGATATTTCTGATGTTTAAAAGAAGTAAAATTTTAAGGACCCAAAGTGAAATCAGCAGTGTTTCCAATAGCGGAGCCATGCTGAGGAGGGGGCTCCTGGGTGCATGGGAACCCCCGTGCGCTCAGGCGACACGTGACTGATGGCTGCGGCAGGGTCCGCGTCTGCACCGCTAGCTGAGCGGCGAGAGAACACGGCACGTAACTGCCTCCTAGCGAAAGCTGGGCGGCACAGTCCCACCACACGACAGCACCCCGACACACACAGCACGGTGCAGGAGGGGGGTGACGCCCCACACGGGATTTTCAAAGGGCACCCCAGGATCCAGGGCTTGGGGCCGAGGAAGGAGCCCAGGACGGGAAGCAGCCACACCCCACATCAGCACGGCTCAGCTTTACCCTCTGGTGTCGCTGAGCAGCGTGTGGCAGGGACGAAAGCAAGCCTTACTTTAGTTTGGGAAGTGATTAACAGGCCCGCAACGCTAGACAACCGTGTTTAATCTGCTGGGGTCCTGGATGACGTAAAGAGCACAATGGGGCCGTGATGCGTTTCCACAACCCCGACGCCATTTCCCGCCTACACCCTGCCCTGCGGTGTCTCCCCCTGAGAGGGTGGGTGTAGGAGGGTCTGGCCCAGAAGAGCTGAACACTCAGTAGCAAACAAGACGAAGCTCACACGGTGCCAGGAAAACGGGGGCCTTCGGAACTGGCGCCAGTCTAGTGGCCATGGGCAGCCCGTGTGGGGCCGAGCACAGGTGCCGGCAGACGGGCCCCGTCCCACCCCACTGCGGGACGTGCCCCTGCCTCGCCAGGCTGGCCCACCCTCCATGCAGAGGCCAGAGCACAGCCCACCAGGGACACCAGGCCGCCCCCTCAGGAGTGGGGGGACCAGGTGCGCACCACCGCCCAGCTCTGAGCCACCGGCCTCCGTGGGCCCCATGCCCCGCTCACGGCAGGGGTCGGGTGGGGTGGAGCCCGGCCTCCTGGCACGGGAGGCGTCTGGAGAGCCCAGCTCTTGGGCAGCTGTCCCGGCCCCGGCCCCGCTGCAGGGTGGGCCGGGGGGTGAGGGACACGTACCCGGCACTTGAGCTCATACTCCCTCAGGACCTCCGCGAGGCGCTCCTCCTGGGCCAGGAGCTCCCGGCTCTGCGGCTCCAGCTGCAAGTCAGATCCACATAGGAAATGACGGGGCCTCCCCGGGCCTGTCCTGCTCTCCCTTCCCCGTGTGAGAGGTCCCAGGGCCGCAGGATGTCCTGAAGTTATGGAAGGTAGTCACCCGCCCACCTGGAGCCTGGGCACACCCCTGCCCCCACCCTGCCCCATGCGGCACCTCCCCGACTCCCGGTGCCGATCAGGGCCGGGGGACCTCGTGTGGGGCCCTGAGCTCCGACCTCCTCTGTGCCCAGCTACTGGGACACCACCCCTGGGCTCCAGGCAGACGGCTAGCTGGCCCCAGGCTTGTCCCCAAAAGGCCAGCTTGCAGGGTGTCACAGGGACGCACCCACACACCTGCCCTGGCACAAAGGCGAGAAGATAGGGAAGTCGCCTTGCTTATTTTCTCTCCATTCCAGAATTTTAGTGGAGGACACCATGTTCAGCCATCTATGTGTTCTCTCTCAGGACCCTGATGCTTTTCACCCACAGGCTCCCCAAGAAAGACTGGGGGACAGAGAGGCTCACCTTGTCCTTCAGCACAAACTCCAGGTCATTCTGCAGTTTCAGGACCAGCTTCTCTGATTCTGAAAGCTTTTCCACAACTTCGAGGATCTCCTTCTGTAATCGACTGTTTTCCTGCAAGACACGAGCAGCGGTGTGCGGACCTGAGGAGCAGAGGGGGCTGCTGCGGGCCCGTCGCCCTCGGGGACACGCAGGGCATCCTGCTGCCTGGTGCTGCGCAGAGGGGGCCACGCTGGGGCCGACCCTCGGCTGCCAGGACCCCGCGAAGGCCCCAAGGATGCACAGGGCTGTCCCCGCTGCCTCTCTCGCCCTGAACGCGCAGGAGGGGTGTGAGTGACACAAGCAGAGGCTGGGGGTGATGGGAGGTGAGGCGGCGGGGCTACAGCTCAGCTGTCCACGGGGAGGAAGCAGGAGCCAGTGAGAAGAGTGGTGAGGGCACAGCCGCCAGCGCCCACGCTCGTGGGCGGGCCCCTGCACACTGAGCCCGGCTTCTCGTCTGGGGGGCAGAGACCGAGGGAGACAGGGCCCGTGTGGGAAGAGGAGGGCGCAGGCTGGGGCACAGGAGGGCCCAGCAGACCTCCCAGGGCCAAGGGCGGGCTGTGGACACTCACTGCAGGCCACGTCTGTTCCAGGCCACACACCCAGGGACCCAGGTGGGCCGGCGTGAGGCTCTGCCCTCTGGCAGACCCCACAGGAGCCCTGTTTCTGTGGGGTGCATTGGAGCTGGCTACTGACAACCTTCCCTGACCACGGCCTGCCTGAGCCAGGTCCTGTCCTGCTGCCCGTGGCTGGAGGGAGGGAGGGGGGGGGGCACCGCCTCTCCTGGAGAACCCAGCCCTTCCTGCTCTGGCCGAGCACTGTGCCAGCTATCTGCAGGGCTGCAGCACACAGTCCTTGGTGTGAGATTCTGGGTGTTCCCTGCCTGGGGGATGGAAGCTGTGAAGGCTGCTGGGAGGTGCTGAGTAGGAAGAGGGGGTGTGGGAGGGTGGGTGCTCACACAACCTCCTTGCTGTCTCTCTGGGCAGGACGCCCTGGGGCTGCCCTCCCCACCCCTCTGCCCCGCACCTTCAGGGCCAGGGTCAGCTTCTCACGCAGGCCGGCCTCCTCAGCCCGCAGGCGCCCCAGGTCCTTCTCCAGCACAGCCTCCTGCCTGCGGGCCTGCTCCCAGAACAGCTCCCGCTCCACCTCCAGCTCGGCCCGCAGCAGGCTCAGCCTTCCTCTGTACCCTCGCTCCAGGTGTCTGTGGGGCACACACGGTACATGTCACACCGCTCCTGGGGGTGCCTCCCAGGCCCACGCCTCCGCAGGGACACTTCACAGGAAGCCACGGGCCTGCCCTACTCTGGAGTCCCCCATCAGGTTGTCCTGGACCCAACTGTTCCCGCTTGACAGGTGGGGTCCCCGTTCCTTGGGTAACTGCATGTGCTGCCGGCAGGGCCGTCCTGTAAGTGCACCCCCAGGGCCTGATGGCGGGCCGCACACAGACAAGGGGAGCCCGCGGTCCCCGGATCTTCTGGGGTGAGCTAGCAACGGGGCCCGGGGGGGTCTCTCTGATGCCCCCAGGGGCCTCTCAGCCTCGCAGCCCCCAAATGCCTCTGCCAGTCAAATGCACGCAAGGGATCGCCTGTCTGGCAGGACTCAGATGACGTACAGCCTGCAGACAGCGGATCCCGAAGCCCTCAGACGGGGAGGCGGGAGGCGCCCCCCAGATTCTGTGGCCGCCGTGCCCATCAGCGCCCCGCACTTGGGCTCTACCACCGGAGCAGCTGCGAGGGGGGGTTTCCCCACTGCGCCGCCCAGGAGAGCCCCCAGGAAGCACCAGACCTCTGGCATCATCTCACATTAAATGTGTATTTGATCATATTGCTCCACGCTTTAAAATCCGAAATAAGGGAAATGGCAGAACACAGCTGCGTGCGGTACGTGTGATCATGCGTCGTATGTACATGATTGTGTGCGTGGAAAACTGGTGGAGGACATAACAAATGCTTGGAGCGATGACCTCTGGGAAGCGAGACTCCTGGTTTGATTTTTACTTTTCCTTGTATTTTCTACCCTGAATGCGTTATCAGGTTATCACTTTGTAAAAAAGAAAACAACAAAAGCCATTAGGTCAATAAAAGCTGTTTCTGGAAACCTACTGATGACGCCCCCTGGCTTGAGGGGTAAAACACGGGGTGAGCGCACACGCCCGCCAGGCCCCGAGCCCGGGAGACACGCCACCGAGCACTTCCCGGGCGGCTGGCACAGCACCAGGCTCCGCACGCTGCGGATGCGGATCTGTTTCGGCCGCCCTCCTGCTTGTCTCCAGTCAAACAGCATTTAGCTCTGGAGCCTGGTTATTTAAAAAGCAGTTTTCTTCCTTGCTGGGACGTGGCCGGGGAAGAGCGCCGTGTGCGGGTGGGGCTGCTCCAGAGACCGGGGGCCCCCGCAAGGCGGTGGGATGGCGGGACGGCGGGACGGGTCCCGCACCCACCCAGGCGGCACCCCAGGGCCCCGAAGGCCGTGATGAGGCCGGCGACAGCGCCTTGCCAGAGGGCCACTGGGAGGCAGGAGGCAGCGAGGGAGGGAAGCACGCTGGCCCCTTCCAGAGTCACGCAGCCCCTGCTTCCTGACACCGGGTTCCCTGCGCAGGACCCACGGGGCCTCAGGCCCATTTCAGGACATCAGACGACGGGAGAGCATCTGGAACGAGCAAGTCCGGCCCCTGAGCCTCTAGCCCCGCCCGCAGGAACCCGGCAGCAGGAAGGGGAGCCGGGGGCTCCGGAGGCCAGGCCGGGGGTCGGCGGGACAGGCTCACTGCGGAGGGCGGCGGACAAAGCCCGGTTCCTTCTTCACCAGAGGGGCCTCTGCGACAAGCCCCAGGGAAGGCCACGGGCCAGTCTCCCGCCGCCCCACCGCCCTTCCTGGCCCTGCAGGCCCCTCCTCACGGTGAGGCCATGTGTACTTATTTTCTCAGGTTTGACCAGAAACATTTTAAGTTTGGTGAAAAGAATACTCAATTTTTAGCTTTCCCGAAAATTACCATCATCCCCAAGCGCAGGGCCAGCGAGAGCGTGCACGTGCTGGTCCCCCACTCTCGTCCCCTGCACCACACAGAGGTGCTGAGGGCACCGGCTGCGACGTCGGGCCTGCCCCAGCCGCTCCCAGGAAGGAAAAGGGGGCCAGGCCTCCCGGCAGCAGGACGTGTGAGGACTCGGCCGCGAGGCCCTGCCCTGCCCAGAGCCCGCCCCCCCAAAGACCATGCCCCATGGGAACGGGGCGGCCCAGGAGGGACAGCCGGGTCCCCAGAGCCCCAGGTCCGCAGGCAGGGAGCAGGGGCCTCACATGCCGACCTAGGCGGCGGGTGTGGGGGTGGTGACGTGACCTCTGAGAAAGGAGGGAGGAAATTCAGGGTGCTGGTCATGTGATTTTCCCCAGCCTCAGTTTCTCTGGCTGAAAAATGGGAATACAATGTCCAAGCCTGGGTTCTGGCAGTCGGTAGGTCAGGCAACTGGCCTACAACCCTGCGGCCTCACAGGCCGGGGGCGCCTTCCCGGGGGGCCGAGAGCCACCGCCTCACCCTCCACAGTGGGGGCACCGTGAGCTGAGTGTCGGACACGGGCTTTTCCTCAGCGCACCCTTTGCATCCTCAAGGGGACACCTCTGGGTGACAGACGTTTCGGAAAGGTGAGCGACCAGCAGAGTTCTGCCAAGACCTCTCTGCCTGCCCCAGGCCGGGACATCCTCAGGGGCTGCATTTCCTCCTATATTTTAATCAATAAACCAGACAAGTGGTTTTGTGTCTGTAAAAAAGGGTCAGAAATCGTTTTCCTGCTCTGTCTGGTCTGTCTGCAGCCCGGCTCCGGGCTCTGGCCCTTCCTCCCCGTCGGGCTCGTCTGCTGCTCCAAAGCCCCTCACCAGCTCCCCGCCAGCGCCCACCCACCTCCCCAACCACAGGCACACAGCGGACTCTCGGCCAGTGGGACAGACGGCATTGCAGCAGGGCCCGCCCAGGGCCACAGGTGTGCCGCCGACACCCTGCACCACGCCCCACGTCAGAGAGCGACACCCTTCTCAGCGCACCCAGACTCTAGCGGCTCGGGCAAAACGGGGGGGCTCAGCTCCGCCACGTTCAGGGGCACGGCCACGGCGGGGCTGGGCGCGGACGCCCGTGAGACCCACCTGATCTTCTCTTCTGTGAGCCGCTCCAGGGCCGAGTGGCAGCCGTCCATCTCCTTCACAAGCTCCAGGTTCCTCTTCTCGGCTCTCTCCAGGTCCTGCCTGGCCTTGTCGCGCTCCCTCGCCACCTGCTCCACCTGCTCCCTGCCGCAGGAGGAGACGCGGTGAATGGGGACGCCTGCTCTGGGCGCAGTGGGCCCTGCGTCGGCTCGAATGGCAGAGGGCTGGCGTTAGCGGGACGTGAGCCCAGGCCGGCACTGCGCTGACCCACGGCTACCACCAGTCCTACTCCTGAGGCCATTTCTACCATTACTACACCCATTTCATAGACACATACTGAGAGACGCCAGGAAAAGTTTCCAGGTTTCTGAAAAAAGGGTGTCTCAGCTGAGCGCCCGACAGCGTGTCACAGCTCCAGGTGTCCCCAGAACGGGTGGGAGTTCACCCAGGCACACCCCCACCTCCAGCTGGGCTTCAGGCCCAGGGATCCCCAGCACCTAGTCTGGGACGGGACACGCGGGGTGAAGGCTGGTCACCTGCACAACAGGAGGGGGGTCACCGAGCAGGCGGCTCATGAGCACGGCCCTGGCTCGGCCTCGCCAGGGCCTGGGGCCTGGGGCTCCGCACGTCACAGCGCCCCCCCACCACACTCTTCCGGCGATGGCTCCTCCCCGAAGCATCACCGTCTGCTCTGCTGGGCACAGAGGCCCAAGTACTCCGCTAGCCCACAGCAGAGCCCTGGGCGAACGGGACACACCGGGCCAGCTGCCACCAGGCATTTGGGGACATATCGGAAGACTACTTCTCTCCTCTTGCCCGGCTGCTCTTGGCACACCCGGCCAACTGGAGGGCTTCTGCCTCCCCGCCCGATATTGACTCTGGCACCAGCAGGATGAGCATGGAGCTCACACCCTGGTCTTTGGAGCCTCGCTGCTGCGCACAGGGAGGTCCTGACGGATCTCCAAGCTGCCCACCAAGTGCGAGGGACGCTGGTGACCCTGACATTCTGCGACTGTTAAAAGCCCAGGCAGGCTGCACTTGGACGGCACACCTGGACAGCCCCATCCTGCTCTTACCGCCAGCTCTTTCTGTCCCACCGTGAGCGCCAGGGGAAAGGGGGTGCAGAGGCCCCCCAGGCGGACGAGGCCGGGGCCATTTCCCTGGATGCCCCCCAGGCCCAGCCCAGCCACACGGGGCTCTTACTGACGGAAGCTCAGCTCCTGGCGGTAGCCGGCCAAGGCTGCCTGCTGAGTGGCGCCACCGACCAGCATGAGCTCGTTCTCGAGGGCCCAGGTCAGCTCCAGAAGGTCCACCTTCTCATCCACGCTGAAGTCGAGGCTCTGAGGACGGCAAGGCCTGTTAGCAGGACAGCAGGACCCTCCGAGCCGCCCCTGCCTCTGGGGGCCCAGAGGCACTGCCCCGCGGACAGCACCCTGTCGGTCTCTGCCCATCGGATGTGCCCCCATCAGAGGGCAGATGCGGCCCAGGCTAGACAGAGCCCCTCCCAGGCCCAGAGACCAGCAGAGGTGGAGGCACAGCCCAGGCAGAGGTCTTCGTGGGCGCTGAAGGGAGGCCAGGGAAGAGACCTTTTCCCCATGAAGTCAGGTGTACCTGCGGGGTCATGAGGAGACCCAGCACGAGGCCAGCCCCACCAGAAGCAAGCAGGGGAGGGGTGGCAGGGCCCTGACTACACCCTGAGCCCAAACCCGAGTGTGCTAGCCACGCCCCACCCCGAGAACCCCCAGCGTCCTGCTCTGAGCTGGGTTTCTGTCATTTCAAACTAGAAGAATCCGGACCGGTTCGTCTGGGAACTATATGGGCGGACAGGTGGCTCTGCGGGTGGAGGGACAATCCGAGAGAGGGGAGCCGCCCCGGGGGGCACACTGTCCTGTCCCCACAGGATTTTGAAAATAAAGAACAGACGCAACATACCAACACGCCCCCGGCTAGACCGACCAGGCCGGGCACAGGGGACACGCCACCTGCCGGATGGCACTGGGGCGGCAGCTGCCGCACTGTGGGAGGAAGCCTGGCCCCCGAGGCACACGGAGGAACTTGGGGAGGCGGTGGGGCAGCGAGCCTCCCCCATCCGGGTGGAGGTGGGCGGGTCTGGGTGGGCAGGGGCTCCGCAGGGGAGGCGCTCAGCCTCCCAACAGTGCCAGCCAGCCTGGCATCTGCGCCACGACGACAGGGGCTCCCTCCCGCATCCAGGTAAGTGGCACCTCCGGCGTCGGGCAAACACCTCAGATACTAGTAACCCTGCCTTCCAATGGCTTCCTTCAGGTGTTTCCTCTGCTTTTTATTTACAGTTGAAACTAACTATATTTTAACAGCAAAATATAAAGAAAAATGGGATTCCTACTGGCCATCCCCCGTGTCTGGGGGCAGATACCCCCAGGCCCCCTGCCCAGCCCCACGCCGCCGGGTGGCCTCCACGGGGCCGCCGTGGGCCCTCAGCTCCACACCTGCAGGATCTCCCCGCCGTTCTGAATTCCCTCCTGGGCCCACAGGGCGACAAGCTGCTCAGGAAAGGCGAAGCCAGTGCCGTCGTCGGCGCTGCAGAAGAGGCGCGGCCCCGAGCACACGGACACGAGGGACGAGGTCGTGGCGGTCTGGCAGCTGCCCTCCTCCGGCAGCCACGCGCAGGGGACGGAGCTGTCGTGGGCCTCCCGGAGCGCACTGCGCACCATCAGCATCTTCTGAGCCCAGCCGGCGCTCGGCCCGCCCTGCTCCATCGCAGCCTGACAAGAACTCAGACGGTCACCGTCAGCTCCGCGTCCCAGAAGAGGGCGCTAAAGCTCCGCCACGGGGCTCGCCCGAGAGCGCGTGGCTCCCTGGGCGGCAGAGGGATGTGAGCCCCGGGCTCTGCTCGCTGGGTGCTGCTCCCCTTCCACCTGCCCGAGGCCCCACGCAGGGGCCACGTCCCAGCACCCGGGTGGCCTGACTGGTCCGCCTGCACTGCTCAGCGGGAGACGCAAGGGCTGGAACGCCCCATCCGCAGCGTGTGCTCCTGGCCTCGCCGGAAGAGCCAAGGAGGCGCGTGGGGCAGTCCAGCCCACAGACAGAAACCCGAGACGGGCTTCGAGTGAGGAGCGGGGACGGCCTGGCCAAGCCGCACGGCTCCTCGGGGCTCAGACACGGCTCCCAGCTGCCAGGCCCGGGGAGTTTTAAGGAGACGGCATCTTGGCCAGAAAGCTGCCCTGTCTGCTCAGATGCCGCGTCCCTGCCTCTCCGAGGGCGGGTGTGTCCTCACTGCTCTCTGCCCAGCAGGGCCCTTCCGGACCAGCACGCGGTAGGGCCAGAGCAGCAAGGTGCGGCCTGCTCGTCCGGCTGCCGGGGCTCCGGCCACCCCTGCCCACCGCCCTCCTCGGCCTCCGCCTGTTCCCTCCCCATGGGCCCCAGGCACCTGCTTGCCCTTCGGCGACATCCCATGCCTGTACTGCCGCCTCAGGCGGACACTGCTCCCGGGCTGGCCAGGCCCACCCAGCCCACCTGCTTCCACCCACTCACCCGTGGCCCCG
This sequence comes from Phataginus tricuspis, assembly GCA_029783875.1. Lineage (NCBI taxonomy): Eukaryota > Metazoa > Chordata > Mammalia > Pholidota > Manidae > Phataginus > Phataginus tricuspis. The sequence goes on from JAQQAC010011420.1 coordinate 939,014, forward strand.
CTTTCTCAGCGGGCTCGCTGGCCCACGGCCTCTTTGGCTTTGTGTCCCTGCCTCTCCAGAAACTTACTTATGAACTGGGCATTCACTGCACTGTGCTGGGCACTCTACGGCCCCACAAAGTATATGTTTCACCCCATTTACAGGAGGGGACAGGGCAGCTCGACAAAGCTCGGGAACATGGCCAGGGCCACCGTGGAGAAGCCCAGATGCCCAAACACTCACGGACCACCTGTCTCCCTCCCTGAGGACTGAGCTTGAGGGCAGGGGCCCAGCTTCTCCCAAAGCAGCAGAAGGGCATGGCTGGGGCGCACCTCACCTGAGGTGCACCTCTGGGGGCCAGCGCCACCCTGCCCGGCCAAAGCCCCCGAGCACAGGACCCCACACCCTCCACCCTGTGGCGTGTGGCTTGGGGCCCCTCCTGGGCAGGCAGGTGTCATCCCTCAGGCCGCCTGCCTCTGACTACAGGTGGGTCCCCCCGGCCTCCCAGGGCCTCGTTATGCACCCATGGGCAGGCCCCTTTCCAGCGGGGCCTCTGTCCTGGGACGTGGGAACAGGGCTCAGAGAAGCCATCCTCCCCCAACTCTGGGGAGGCCTCGGGGCTCCACTGCGTGCCTGACACCTGCCCTCGGCAGCCCTGGTTTCTTGTCTGTTCTTGCTGACTTCAGGTTCAGAAGCCAGGATCTCAGACTGTGCGGCCAGGCAGAGGGATGCGGCTGGCCCCAGGCCCGGCCAGAGGGGCCTCGGCAGGACTCCCCAGAGCAGCTGCGCCCTGTGCGGGAACGAGAAACATCAAGCGCTGCGCCAACGGCCAGGCAACCGCCTGAGACCTGCCACTTGGCTGCAGAGTCTGGTATCTGTTCATGGGTAAGATTCAGGGACACAGGACACTGCGGCCACGGCACCTGGGGGGACAGGACGGCAGCACCTCCCCCTGCGCAGCTGCCAGGAACTGCCCTGTGAGCCTCATAAAAGCCCCAGGAGGGGCATTTTGCAGACGAGACTCAGAGACACCAAGTAACTCACCCGATGACACAAAGCCAGGGAGGAGCGATGCCAGGTCAGCTCCATGGTCTGGGTGGGTCTGGGCGCCAAGCCACACGGACCCCCACTCACACGCGTGTGCGTGCACACCCTGACCAGCTCCCTGCGGTGGCACAGCCAGGAAGCTAAGGCCCTCAAAGGGCGGCATCACTACTGTGGCTCGAGGCCCAGTCGTCCCATTTTACCTGGTGATGAGGCCAGGACCTGCTCGGTCTGACGGGCGCAGAAGATTCCAGAAGGGAAGTGGGCCCATGGTTGGACAAGCCAAGCTGGAACTCCTCGAGACTCACTCTTCCGTCTCCGTCTTGATCCAGTTTGTTAAACAGGTCTTCCAGCTCCTGCACAAGGGCCGGCGCACCTCGGCTCAGAGGCTCTGCTTGCAGGCAGCTGTGTGCTCCCCGCGGCCCCTGCCTGCCGCCTCCTTCCTGCCTCCCCAAGCGGGGCCACTTGCTTGTCCTCATCCAGCTCAGGCTGCCGGTCCTGCCGGCTCCTAACTCTGGTTCATGAAACCTACACACTGGGTCAGTTTCCGGCCTGCAGTCAGTGGGCACCACCTGAACTTCCTAAATTTCAGACACTCTCTGTGTCTACCATGCCAGGAACTTGCTGGACGGCAGGAAGACGATGCACATACGGAGCATGGACTGCACCGGCAGGGTTCAGGGCCCAGCAAGAAAGGCACAGCCGCCCGCGGCCCCCCAGGAGGACAGGAGCAGACAGCTGCTGGGGGTGCAGCCAGGCGCCGAGGGCATCGTGCATGGGCTCAATGGCACAACTGGGCCACGCGGGCAGGGGGAGAGGTGCCCCAGGCAGACACCATGAGAGAAGGTGCTCGGCAGTCAGCAAAGCCAGAGTGCCAGACTGGACGGACCCGCGAGCCTGCAGCCCCTCGGCAGAAGCCCCAGGCGTGAGGGTTTCACACCAGGAAGTGACACACAACTGAGTCGGTGTCCACAGGGTGAAGGGATTTCCAGGCCCAACGCCACAGGACCCCCACGCAGAGCCAGCCGTCGGCAGAGGCCCACCCGGCCCCTTACCTCCTTCTCGAGTCCCTGGAGCCCAATGCTCGCGCAGACCAGCGCCAGCTCCTGCTCGCTGAGGTGCCCACTGCCGCCGACACCCAGCTCTGCCCAGAAGGCCTGGACCCAGCTCTCGGCAGTGTTGGACGAGGGGCTGCGGGGCTTCTGGGGGCTCTCGAAGGCCTCCGAGCCCCGGGCTGGCAGTTGGCCTGCGGCGGGAGAACCACAGATGATGCCCCTGCCCCAGTGGAAGCAGCAGGGAGACACCAGTGCTGGGACCTGGCGATCGGGGGCCGGGGCGCTGCACGTGAGCCGCAGCACAGCGGGGGCGCGACCCAGCGGGGGCACGACTCTGACTTCATTCTGTCTGCAAATCCTCAGGATAAGAGGTCGGGGGGGGGGACCTCTGTTCCTGTGAGGCAAGATTTTTCTGAAGGGAACCCCCTAAAGTCAGGCCGTTGGGAAGTACATGGAAGAGAGCTACACTATCTAAATTTACAATAAAAAGACCAGTTCTGTAAAACTTCCTTTTCAGAAATTTTTCAGACGGACCCAAAGTAAACAGCACAGCCCGACAGAGCTCAATGCCCGTCACTCGGGCGCATCCTGTCAGTCGGGCCTGGCAGCGATCAGGACTCGGCTGCGCCGGCCTGTCCTGCCCCCTTTGCCTACTGCTGAAGTATTTAAGCAAATCCCAGACCCCGTGTTTTCTCCCCTACACATTTAAGTGTGTATTTCTGACAAATATGGACATTTTCTTACACAACCACAATGCCACCATCACACCTAACAAAGTAAGTAATAATTTCCCAATAATTTCTCAAAAAGTCTTACGGTTGATTGCTTGAATCAGTGTCCAGATGGAAGCCCAGTGCGTCCGGCGCTGGCTCTCTAAGCTTTCCTGTCGCAAACACCTCCCCTGGGCCCGCCCCCCGAGCTGCCTCATCTTGAGAGATTTAGTCGGTTCTGTGGAACATCCCATCCCGGATCCATCTGTTCGCTTCCTCGCGGTGTCAGCTGACGCGTTCCTCTGTGCCTAATGTTTCCCGCAAAGCTGAAGTCAGCATCAAAGGCTGGTTAGCAGTTTGGGTGCAGCCTCAGGTTTTATCTCCGTCCCCCTAACCCCTGGCCCCACGCGAAAGCACCCCACGGTGCACACACTCCGTGCCGCCTCACATCGCAGACTGGGGTCAAAGATGGCCCGTTTTCATGGCTTCTCCACTTTAGCTGGTTGGCTAAATGACGTTTCTGAAGCTTTGCCTGGGCAACAGTGTACGGAAGGAGACAGATGCTGGGGGTGTCCACAGGGGCCGTCCGTGGATGAGCCACACCCCTGAGCAGACACTCACCACACCGCCCAGCCCAACGCACACGAGGCCCGGCCACCGCCCCGACTTCAAACCACACGAGTCCCGCGTCGGTGCTCTGGGCTCCTGGCTGACGAGCTACCCAGGTGTCAGTCACTTTATAGCCCCGCTAATAATAACAGAGCCACTGTCTCCAAGGACAGCCAGGCTTGCGTGCTCATGAGAGACGCCGTGGGCTGCCTCGAGGACGATACAAGCAGAGCACCAGGCAGGAAGAGGGCCCCTCTGAGATCCCTTCCAGCTCCAGGTGCCTGAGGCTTCTAAGTAAAAATGGAAAAGCAACCCCGACCTCAGGGTTCATTTCTCAGGGCTGGCGAAGGAGGTGAATGGATCCCCCGAGGGGTGGTGTGAGCTCTGTGCACTACTGTGCGTTCTCACCCGCTCAAGGCTGTGTGGGCAGAGGACACGTTGAATAACCTCTCCCAGGCCCCAGATTAGACTTTTGAGTCCCAGGAAATGAGCATGTGAGCACCTGGCCGTCAAGGGATCCGCCCCCTTGTCCAGCAGCCAGGGCAGTCGCGCCGGTCAGTTCCCGACGTGTACGGGGTGGGTGCTGCACAAAGGCCCTAGGGCTACGAGCCACGCTTTGGAGGGCGATCGGTCCCGACTGCTGATCTCTGACTTCCAGAGAAAATCAAGGCCACGCTGGCCCTTCTCTCCAAGTCAGGGTCTGCCCTCTCCGCCCTGTGACCCCCGTGGGGGTCAGGGTCTGCCCTCTCCGCCCTGTG
>JAQQAC010011420.1:944538-963669 GCA_029783875.1 Phataginus tricuspis
GCGCACACTGTGTCCATTTATAGGAAGTTGAGAAAGAGGCAAAAGAAATTTGGCCTCAGTGTCAGGGCAGCGGTCACCTTAGTGGCCAGGGGACAGTAGGACGGTCGCCCAGGTGTGCTCAGGGCGGGACGTGCACCAAGAGGTACAACTTCAATACGTGCTCTTTTCTCTATAGTTGCTTCAACGGAAGTCCCACAAAAGAAATCGGCGAAAGAGCACCAGGCAGGTCAAAACATCGCCAGTAAGTCCCGACCTTGAGTGAGCACAGTTCCATCGCTGCCGCGGAGCACCAGACACGGCCGGCCGCTCGTGCACACCTCTGCCTGGGACACGCGCGCACTGCGGCCTGACATGGGCTGTTTACGTGTCTGTCGCCTGGCTCCCAGACACCACGTGACCCCGCTGTGGGCGGGGTAAACGCTCCGCGAACAGCTACCGCGTCGCCCGGGGTCCTTCCACGGCTGCGCAGGCGCCGCCTCCTCTCGGACGCGCTCTTCCACCTTCATTCTCAAGGGTGCTGCTCTGAGTATGAAATTGAGGCCAGCAGCTCTGTCTTCTAGGACTTTGGGGGTGCCTTTCCCCTGGCTTCTGGCCTCCTCTGCCTGCCCCATCTGGGAAGGCAGCTGTCAATCCAACTAGGGCTCGTTTCTAGGACAGCACTTTTTCCCCTGGCTGGAGTTTTAAACTTACTAAACTTTTCATGTTGAGACAAATACAGGTCCGCACGCGGTGGTGGGAGAAAACACAGAGAGATCCTGTGTACACACCTCGGGCTGCTTTCGGACCATCTTTGCTTTCCTTCGGTTTCACAGTAACGTGGCCAGGAGTCGGTTTTTTATTTGTGCTGCTTGTAATTGCATGGGCTTCTGGAATCCCAGAAGGTCCTGGAAGTGTTTTAGCAATTACTTATTCACACAATGTCCCTCCCGTTCTCTCCTTTCCTCCTGGGATTTCAAGTAAAAGGACGTTGTACCTGCTCTAACTTTACCTTCTCTTCCTCTGTCTCCTGCTGCATCCTGGAGGATTCCAGCAAATGAAAGTTCTCTTCAGTCACGTCCAATCTGCCGCTAAACTCTTCCACTTAGCTTTTAATTCTGGTCCTTGCACTTTTCAGTTCTAAAATCTTTATTTGGCTCTTTGCTCAGCGTTCTCATATCGCTTTAAAGAGTTCCTCTTTCCTGGAGGTACTTTCAACCTTTTCTGAATGTCTCCTAACACAGTTGCAGCAGCTGTTTCACATGCCAGAGATCCCAACGCCTCACTCCTTCGTGCGTCCTGCTGCTCCTCCCGGCTCTTGTTTGTCCTGTCTGTGAGCCTAGTTACCCCTGACTCTATGCCAGTGACTGCATTTGACTATTAGGAATAATACAGACCTGGGTGGCAGCATTTCCCTAAGAGGGGACATCTGGTTGCTTCTATCAGATGCCCAGGGCCAGCAGCCATGCAGGGCCTCTGACGTGAGTGCGAGGCCTGAGTCAGCCCGACCACCGAGCGCACACGTGCCCAGGCAGCAGAAAGCACCCTGGCTGCTACTGATGGTTCCCCTTTACACTGTAGGTGCTGCCCTTGAGGGTCCCCCCTTAAACTGGCTCTATCAGGTTCTCTGCCATGGGAGAGCCTGGGTTCTGCACATTTCCCTGGACCCCTGAGGCTGTTTGGACTGAACCTCAGCTTGACAGTTGCTTACTTAAGACCAGAAGACATTCTCAAGGCAAACAGGGTTTTGGGTGCTGAGCCTGAACTCTCTTGGTCTGTGACTCACCAGAGACTTTCAGACGGGTGATTTCTCTCTGACTTCTTTGCTCCTGATCTCTGAGACCTCTGTTGTTCCTATCTGTCCAGCTTTTCCAGTAGCCCCCACCTGAAGGGGCCCGAGTTTGCTGACCTCGCCACTACCAGAACGCGTGAAGCCTCTTCCTTCTTTCTCAGGGCTGCATAACATTGATCAATTCTGCATCTGCCACAATGGATTTAACCAGTCTCCTATTGGAAAGGCTGTTTCCAATCTTCTGCTGTTTGAGTCAATGCTAGAAAGAACAATCCTGCATATATTTCACCTCACATGAAGATGGACGTGTTTGTATTTCTTTCATTTCTGCATACCTAGCTCTGGATGTTGCCTAGCACATAATTAGTGCCCAGAAATACCCACTGAACACATGTAAGAAGAATGAAATGGCAATTCTGCTTGACCTAATCTCCGATTGTGAGTCTTTGATGATACTTATTGGCTGACTTTCTTTTGCCATCAAACAGTAGTGGGATCTGAAAGCCAAGTGTGGTGCCATTTTATCTAATGCCATCTGACTGAGCCTGTGTTTCTGTGTCCCCTTCCTTGGTAGCTCATGAGCAAGGGGACCCGCGACCCCACGGCCTCCAGGGGCCTGACGGACAAGGACCCACTGTCCTCTAGGGGGTCAGATGCGCTCATCACCAAGAAGAGGCTGGACTCCGGTCAAGAGTCACTCTCAACTTTAAATTTATTTTCAGTAGCCCTGAAATTAAAAGAAAAAAAAATCTTTTTGCCAGAAATATTCTCTTGCTGCCCAAATTTCAAATATACAAGGGAAGGTGCTCATCACTGGTAAAGAAACAAGAGAACATTATTGTGCAGGGAAATTCTCTCCAAGTCACAGGAATCTTAGGAAACATTGTTTCTGCCTCAAAACCAGACCCTGACAATGTTTCTTTAACAGGAAATGGAAATTAAAAGCAAGCACACCTTCACAGCACTAAAACATTGCCTTGTTAATTCAATAATCTAACATTGTGTCTTCATTTTGTAAGTAGATGACTGTATCAATGACTAACATTTATATGGTGCCCTATGTATTAGTTACTACAAGGAGACTGGATATGTGATATCTGAACTGAAAAGTCAGTCCATTTTCCCACATAAAGCATTTATCTGATTTTCCTCAAAACTTCCTGAAATCTCCACCATTTGGTTTCTGTTGTAGAAAATGGTGACAACTACCTGGGTATTTCTGGATGGACTCCAACTTCCCTGAAACCTCTACAGCGTGTTCCACTTACATGCTGGCTGTGTGAGCTCGGCCCCATCTGCGGGATGAGGCAGAGAGCAGGTGCAGCTCTGAAAACAGAAGCCATCCACCGTGACCGAGCCCAGAGGCATGTAAAGGGGTGGGGGCAGAGGGACACCACTGTGGGCGCCGCTACTGAAGCGCTACAGAGGGAGAGCAGACAACCTCAGGTCAGACAGAGTGCTGACAGGAGCAGAGCGATATTTTAACCTCTCCAACACTTGCTCTTTAAAAACAGAAAATCACGACTGTAAGAGAGAATGGGGCTGGGACAGACAGAAGGACAGACGGATGAACACACACAGAGCTTTGACGAGAGCATGTCTGTCAGGAAAAGCCATGCTCCCATCTCTGCTGAGAGTGTCCGTCTCCCCTGCTAGCACTCCTCCTGTGAGGAATTCCAAGTCAGAGGAACTGCTTTTCAGGATGTGGGTGACATGGAGGAGGTCAGAAATCCCAAGTGACCCAAGCTGATTTTTCTCTTTGCTGATCTTCAGATACAGATCTTTCTTTCCTCCCTGTCATAATTCGGTATTTCTAAACTTATATCATATTGGTGCTCACAGAGAAAAAGCGGAGAAAGTTTCAGGAATGACATGGTCTGTTTGATGAGCAGAGTCCACTATCTGAATCTGGGCCCAAAGCTATTTTCTGGTTTCGAATTTTCAAAAGTGTCAAAAATAATCAGGAAAACCAGATCATCTGTTTATACTGCTTAAATGACCAGTGTTGATTTTCACAAATGTGCCTTTTGCCCCTCTAGGTCCCAAATACAATTTCAGTGATATCAAGAACATCATTAAAAACACACCTGAGTTTTCAATCCGTTAAAAAGGAAAAGGCAGCAACAGAATAGGGCTGGAGCAAGGGCGCGGTCAGCTTATGGGGATGGGATTCTCCACTGCGGGCGCTGGGCGCCTGCGCTGCGCAGCCGGCAGGGGGCAGTCAGCTCGCGCAGAGGGGCGCTCTCCTGCACTCTCTCCCTACACCACAGGAGCATTTTATGGTTGTTCTTCATTCGCTTTTGCCCAAAAGCCAATTCAGGCAAATCTGCAGGCTAAATTTTTTTCTCATTCAAAATGAGAATCGTTTTACTGAGTTCTATGGAAAAAACTCTCTTCCACTGGCACAAGAACAGATACGCAGAACAGATATAAACCCACGCATATATGGTCAACTCATGTGCGACAAAGGAGGCCAGAATATACAGTGGGGAAAAGTCAGTCTCTTCAGTAAATGGTGCTGGGAAAACTGGTCACCTACATGCAAGAGAATGGAACTGGATCCCTGTCTAACTCCATGCACAAAAGTAAACTCGAAATGGATTAAAGATCTAAACATAAGACATGCAACCATAAAACTCTTAGGAAAAAAAAGAGTCAAAAGTCTCTAGAATATCACATGAGTAATTCCTGCCAGACGCATCTCCCCGGAATGGGGAGGGAACACAGGCACACTGAACAAGTGGGACAGCATCCAACTGAAAAGCTTTCGTGCAGCAAAGGACGCCATCCGCAGAACAGAAACGTGACCTACAGTATGGGAGAATATATTCACAAATGATACATCTGATCAGGGCTAACATCCAAAATACATAAAAAACTCATACAACTCAACACCAAAAATCCCAAATAACCTGATTTAAAAGTGAGCAGAGGATCTGAATAGACACTTCTCCAAAGAATCAATTCAGATGGCCAACAGGCACATGAAAAGATGCTCCACATCGCTAATCATCAGAGAAATGCAAATCAAAACCACAATGAGATATCACCTCACACCATTAGGATGTCACTACCCAAAAGACAAGAAATAACAAATGTTCACGAGGATGTGGAGAAAGGGGAACCCTCCTACACTGCTGGTGGGAATGTAAACTAGTTCAACCATTGTGGAAAGCAGTATGGAGGTTCCTCAAAAAACTAAAAATAGAAATTCCATAGGACCCAGGAATTCCACTTTTAGGAATTTACACGAAGAAAACAAAATCTCTGATTCGAAAAGATTCTAGCTCCCCTGTGTTTAATGCCACATTATATACAATAGCCAAGACACAGAAGCAAACAAAGTGTCCACCAATAGATGAATGGATAACAAAGATGTGGTACATATACACAATGGAATATTATTCAGCCATAAAAAGAAAGAAATTCTGCCATTTGCAACAACATGGATGGAGCTAGAGGGTGTTATGCTCAGTGAAATAAGCCAGGTGGGTACAGAAAAAGGCCATATGATTTCACTTATATGTGGAACCTAAAAACGAAACAAAACAAACAAAACAGCAGTGGCCTCATACACACTGAGAAGCGATTGGAAGTTACATGGGGGAGGGTTTGGGGGGAGGTGGGTGAAATAGATAAAGTGGATAAAGAGGCACAAAATCTCAATCATAACATAAATTAGTCATGGGATGAAAGTACAGCATAGAGAATACAGCCAATGGCTCTGTAACATGACATCTTTCAATGTTGACAGATGGTAACCACACTAGTTGGGGCAAGCATTTAATAATGTAGAGAAGTGTCGAATTATTATGCTGTGTACTTGAAACCAATATAATATTGTATGTCAAGTATACTTCAATTAAAAAAATATCAAATTTTATAAAAAAGAAAAAAATGCTCTTCCTTCAAAGTTGAGATGACCAGCGAGATAACAGGTGCTGTTTTCAGCACTAACGTGTTAACACCTGGACACATCAAAGAAGTCGGAACAAGGTGGGCTGGCTTCGTGGTGTTTCTGTCAGGAAAGCAAGTTGTGGTCAGATTCCAGACCACCAGGCAGATGACCCCGCATCTCTGAGGAAGAGCTCTCTGCGGCACTGCCTTCCCTGCGACCTGGATGAAATTGTGGACATCCGTGGTTCCTGTGACAGTTGTTTGTGGGGCTTCTGCTCTCCTGCCAGAGGGATTTCAAGCTGTGCACTTTCATAGAACAGTCTGCTTTGAGGTACTTCAGGGCTGCCTGTCAAAATGGCTCAGTGTGTGAGATGCCCATGGATTCTTGTTTCTGTGAACCACATGCCACCCACCCATACCAGCCTTCCACCCCCCAGACAAATAACTCAAACATCTTCCTGGAAAAACACAACCAAACCAAACGGCCAGAAGTTACCACAGCTTAAAAAAGTAATCTTAAAGAAACTCTTGCTATAATGTAGGAGCTCCACAGAAGCAAAACCAGCATTCCGTCTCCTAATCACTTTCCTTTGATGAGCACCTGTAGTCAACAGGCATTTCTAAACACCTGCAGCTAACCGTAGAGCTCTGTGCTTGTCTTTACGAGAAGTCAAACACCCACCCTGGCAAAGCGGTCGTTTCCAAGCAGCATTTGCACAAGGTCGGGCAGCTGCGTCTCCAGGTGAAGCTTCAGGCAGAGCTGGGTCAGCGCCTCCAGGTCCAGGAAGCCTGTCCCTGTGGCGTCACAGCTGCTGTAGACCTCCTTGAGCTGCGAAACATAGCAGTCGCCTTCCTCTTCACCCATCCCACATCAGGCTGGACATGCCGGGGGAGAAAAGAACAACAGTGTGCCCTTACTGCCACAGCTCACACGCCCGTCCCCTGCTCCAACGGCCCAGGAGCAGGGCGCGCGGGGAAAGGCGTGCAGGGCCCCCCCAGGGGTGCGCGGGGCTGGGAAGAGTGAGCCCCTCCTCTGCAGGACAGGCCAGACACGTTACCAGCCTTGTTCATGAAAACCGGAATTTCTTTGCTCTATAAAAAATATCGATTATGATAGAATTATCAGAAAAAGAAGAGACAATTATAAAGGGAACAAAAATCATCCGAAATTTCACCACCTTCTAAAATCATGATTAATATTTGCCAAATATACATTCTAACTTTTCCCTGTATATATACAAATGTTTCTGTCCCTTATAAATAAGTATTTAGCTACAAATATTAAAATAAGTAGTAACAATTTTACTAAATTTAAGTGCTTATAAGAAAAAATAGAAACTCCAATAAAAATATACAGAGGATGTTAATAAATCACAAAAGAAGAAAAATATATGGTTAATGGCCATCTAAAAATCTTCAAATTAAAACCAAGATACTATTTGTGACTGTCAAATTGTCACAAATAAAACTCTCAATGTCACCCACGGCTGTATCAAAAGAAGGGACTCTCACAAATTGGTGGAGGAACTGACAATCAGTAAATGTTTTTGGAGGGCACTCTATATATCAAAAAATTTAAAAAATTTTTATTATCTGACCCCATTATTTTACATACTCCAAATTCTTTACCCTCACAAAACAGAGCTACAGAAAAGGTGTAAAAGAAAATAACCTAAACTATCCAACAAAAGACAAACAGCTTGCTAAATTATAGTGTATTTATATGGCAGAATATTAAATAGTCTTGAAAATCACATTTCTGAAGAATATTTAATAGCATAGTAAGTACAAAGTATGGTGATAAAATATCAAGGTGGGATAAAAGCTTATAATAATAATAGCTAATATATGTTCTGGTCACTCGACATATGATAATTCATTTATGCCCACGACATGTCTATCAAGAAACTTCTGCAACTTTCTGGAGAGAGATATATTTTAAAAAGGAAAAGAAAAAAATACACCAAAATGGTAAGAGATGATTTTATGAATTACACATTTGCATTTCCTATTTTATATTTCTCAAAAAGATTATAAAAATCAGAGTGTTTTAAAACCAGAAAAATGTTATTAAAACATGAAAAACATTAAGCTCCTAATAGGGTGAACCATACAAAATTGCCAATATTTGACCCTTTTGACCCACAAAGATGGCAGTTTCATGCAGTTCACCCTGTTGCATAGACACAGGACTTAGTGGACAATTCTGCAAAGAGGAAATGGGACAAGACAGTTAATTAAGCTCATTAATTATCAAATAATTCATAAACATCAAACAATGATACATCTTCCACTAATAAGGTATGGCACAATAAGTGCCAATTTAATAAAGATGTGATTTTAAAACGGTCGATGGGGCTCACCCACCATCACCCACACAGGGCAGAGATCCGTTCCCGTCAACCCCCAAATGGAAAGATGTGCAGAGACATCGTCTTACACAGGAAAACGTAAGGATCAATGACATTAAAAAATGGAGACGCATGTTCCAAGTGACATTTCACTGTGATCTTAGCAGATAAAACACCCCACCTGAGCTCTTAATTAAACACCTGCGGATCAGCTGTAAAAGCTGCCAGTACCCACCCTGAGGAACACACCGTCACAGCCTCAGACTTCATGCGGGAGCGAAGTGCTAGGAACCCACTCAGCTGCCTGTGTGGGGCTGCCCCCTGTGCCCACCCACGTCTCATCACTCCTCAGACAGCGCACAGGGCGGCAGGAACGGGCAGCAAGCGGTGAGGCTGTGAACTGGGAGGGAGGAAGCCGGCCCTGCTCCAGACAGTTTTGAGAAGGTAACCATAGAAATACCAAGAGTGAGCATGGACAGAAGAAAGAGAAACATTAATGATAAATCAGAAACTAACCTTTCTAACTCAACATCTGCCAGACTTCCCATCTGAAGGCAGCTCCCCTGCTCAACTGGGAGCTGCACCCCTTCTGCAGACAAGAGCCACTGTGGTGAGCTGCATGAGACCACGATTGTTAACCGTTGATAAGCCAGAAGCAACTGCCAGCAGCACATAACACCACAAAGGACAAGGGCCAAAGCTCAGGCTCTGGAGGGCAGGGGTGAGGGCGCGGAGGAGCCCCACTGCGCACTCCCCACACCCACCGCCTGAGGCCGCCACCGCCTCGCTCTCCCTGCGGCCCTGACCGGCCCCAGTGCCTTGGTGAATCATGAACAAATCCTCCCTTTTAAATATTTTACCTTAATTGTAACACCGTCAAGCAACTGAAAGTATATAAAGTATTGACCGCCTCTGGGACGCGTGCAGGCAAGCTCCCCGGGGGCTTTCTCCGGGGAGGAGAGGGTGGACACTGTGGGGCCCGCCTCCGACATTCCCCTCCTACCATCCCGCGCTTCGGGCTCTGCCCAGCGCCCGCTGCAGACCCGCCGCACCCAAGCACGCCGCCCGGCAAGGGGTCCCAGCAGAGCGACTGCCCCTGGGGGCGCACTAGCCCTGCTGGCAGCCCCGCCCACCGCGCGCCCGGACCAGCCCCACTGTGTCTTGGGCCAGCGCCCTGCAGCGAGCCCCGCGGGCTGGTGCGACCACAGGGGGCCACCAGCCACGGCCGGCAGCCAGGCGGAGGACCACTTGTAGCCCCTGCCCGCCCACAGCAGCCGTGGCTCAGCGGCAACAGGAGCTACCTGGGGCCCACACGGGACACCCTGCAGAGCCTGACCCGGGGGATCGGCGCTTCTGTGCTTCCGGGACCACAGGACGCCAGCGCATAAGGCCGCTTGGTTCAAGACGAAGACACACAGCTGACCTGATACACAGAAACACACACAGAGCACCACCCAAAGTGGGAGACAGGGCAATATGTTCCGAACAAAAGAACAAGACAACATGCCACAAAAATTGCTCAATGAAATGGAGATCAGCAATGTACCTGGTAACGAGTTCAAAGTATTGGTCGTAAAGATGCTCATCACACTGGAAAGAAGAATGGATGAACTCAGGTAGGAATTCAAAAAAGAGACAGAAAATACACAAAAGAACCAATCAGACCAAGCTACAAAAGACTCAGAGTTAATCAGTTAAAGTTCAAAAGGTCAAGAGCAACTTGGTCTTGAAGGTTTGAATATTCCCCAGACGAAAGTATCTGAGCACAGCCCATGTCTTCACTGTGTCAGTTAGCTCATGCCTTTGTAAGGTTTACTCTAGCCTGCTAAAGGCCCACCTATGAACAGCATAATAAAGACAGGGAGATCCCACCTTAAAGCCAAAATTGCATTTTGGAAAAAAAACAGGAAATTTAAGAAGATTCTTAACATACGCTTTAACAAACAAGTAACTCTGCCTGTTAGGCAGGAAAATAGATATGAGTGGGGTGGAAAGAGAAAAAGGCCAGAAAGTCCACTAAAAAGACCCAAAATTAATCAATTAAAGCGCAAAAAGCTAAGAGCAACTTTGCCTGGAATGTTTGAATATTTCCCAGATGAAGGAAGGTACCTCAGCAGAGCCCATGTCTTTAGTGTGTTAATCATGCAGGCCCAGCTTTTTCTTACCTTTATCTATATACTGTTTTTTTCCTCCTTCCGGCCCTAATTAAGTAGTTTGTAACCTAGGCAACTAATTTAGCATGCAGGCCCAGCTGTAAACAACACAGTGAAAGGCAGGAAGGATTCCATCTTAAAGATTGTATTTTAATACCCAGGAAGTTAAAAATGTAAGATTCTTAGCTTACTCTTTAGCAAACAGACAGTAACTCAGCCTACGTTGGGGGCTGAGCAGGTAAGCTGTTTGATCTGCTCCCAGACCCAGACGCAGGTGTCCCAGGGAAAAATCAGAGCAGAAAGTTCCTTGTGTTAATTCTAAGTATTCAAAAACCACTTAATAGGTCTGCACCCCAAGCCCTTAGTCACATTCCTAAAGAATCCTTAAAAGGGGGAACCCCCAATTTTTCACGGTATTCCTCTCTCTGAGGTCACCCGCACTTTCTAAGTGTGTAACCTTTTAATCTTAAACTTTCTCTCTCCAAACCTTTCAGGGCCCCTCTCCTTGCTGAGGTCACCTGCTGCACTTCTCTCTTTACGTGACTTTAAATAAAGCGTTTACTCTGCTTCACTACTGTGTCTTTGCCCTTCCATTCTTTTTTGCGGCGGGCACAAGGACTGAGAAAAATACACACACTCCCCCAACATACCCACCTTGGAGGAAGGGCAGACAGTCTTGATTGATAAGCTAATTTTGCAGAATTACCTAGAGGACTGATAAGAAACTTAACGTCTCATCAAAGATACTTGAGGCCACTTAACAAGTCTGCACCCCCAGCCCTTTGTCACATTCCTGAAAAATCCTTAAAAGGGGGAACTCCCAACCTTTCAGGGTGCTCCTCTCTCTGAGGTCACCTGCACATTCTAAGTGTGTAACTTTAACTCTTCCCAACCTTTCAGGGTGCTCCTCTCTCTAAGGTCGCCTGTACCTCTTTCTCTCTAAGTAACTTTAAATAAACTTTTACTCTGCTTCAAAAAAAAGAAAGAAAGAAAGGGAGGGAGGGAGGGGGAGAGAGAGAGAGAGAAAGAGAGAGAGACAAGAAAGAAAAGAAAGAAAAGAAAAAACCAGTCAGACCTGAAGAATACAACAACTCAAATGAAAAATACACTAGAGGGCGTAAACAGATCAGAGGATACAGAAGAACGTACCAGAAATCTGGAACACAGGGTGGTAGAAAGCAACCAAGCTGAGCAACAGAAAGAAAAAAGGATTTAAAAACTGAGAAAATGCTAACAGAGCTCAGCTTCAGCTTCAAAAGAAACAACATTCCCATTGACATATAGGCGTATGAGAACAAGAACACAGAAAGGGGAAGAAACCCATTTGAAGAAATAATGGCTGAAAACTTCCCCAACCTGGGAAAAGAAACAAACACCCAGATCCAGAGAGCCCCAAACAAGACAAACCCGAGGGAGTTCACACCAAACACACAGTAAGTAAAATGGCAGAGTTAAGATGAAGAGAGAATCTTAAAAGCAGCAAGATACAGGCAGTTAGTTACTTAAAGGGAAACTCCATTGGCTATCTGCAGATTTTTAAAATTTATTTTTTATTAAAGTATCGATGATACACAATCTTATGATGGTTTCACATGAACAACACAGGGGTTTCAACATTCACCCATATTATCAAGTCCTCACCCACTCCATTGTGGTCACTGTCTACCAATGTAGAAAGATGTTATAGAGTCATTAATTGTCTTCTCTGTGTATCAGCTGATTTCTGAGCAGAAACTTTACAGGCCAGAAGGGAGAGTCATGAAATACTTAAAATGCTGAAAGGAAAAAAAATCTACACCCAAGAATATTCTACCCAGAAAGGTTATCATTCAGAATTGGAGAGATAAAAAGTTTTCCAGGTAAACAAATGTTAAAAATTCATTCCCACTAAACCAGCCTCACAAGCAATGTTAATGAGATTTCTTTAAATGGAAAAGAAAAGGCCCTAAGTACAAGTAAGAAAATCAGGAAAGGCAAAAAACTTACACAGCTAAAAACCTACAGTAAACGCAGCAGACCAGTCACTTACAAAGCTAGTATTAAGTTGAAAAAGCAAAAGTAGCAAAATCAATTATGTCCACAAAAGTTAGTCAAGGAAAACACAAAATAAGATGATGTATATTATGGCATCACATACGTAAAATGTGGTGGTGGGAATAATAAAAATGTAGTATTTTTAGAACATGTTCAAATTTAAGTGATCATCAACCAAACACAGACTGGTATATATACAGGCGCTGTATATGAACCTCATGGAAACCACAAGCCAAAAACTTGTAATAGAGACCCACAAAAAATAAAGGGAAAAGAATCCAAGTACAACACTGAGGAAAGTCATCACATTACAAGAGGAGAAAGGAACAGAAAAGAACTACAAAAACAACTAGAAAACAACAAAACGGAATGCGTACATACCTATCAACAATTATGCTAAATGTAAATGGACTGAATGCTTCAATCAAAAGACACAGGGTGGCTGAATGGATAAAAAAAACAAACAAGACCCAACCACATGCTGCCTACAAGAGACTCATTTCAGACCTAGACATATACTGAAAGGAAAGGGATGGAAAAAGATATCCCACGCCAATGGAAGTGAGCAACAAACTGGAGTGGCAATACTGACATCAGACAAAACAGACTTCAAAATGAAGACTGTAACAGGACACAAAAAAGGGCATTACAAAATGATAAAAGGGATCAGTCCAGCAAGAGTATATAACTATTATTAACTATCTATGTACCCAACACAGGGCACCTAAAAATATTAAGAAAATACTAACAGACATAAAGGGAAAAATTGATAGTAATGCAATGATAGTAAGTGACTTTAACACCCACTTATATCAATGGATAGATCAGACAGAATGGACAGATTTCCAGACAGAAAATCAATAAGAAAACAGACTCACTGAAAGACACATCAGGCCAGATGTACTTCACAGATATATACAGAACATTCCATCCCAAATCAGCAGAATACACATTCTTCTCAAGTGCACATGGAACATTCTCCAGCAGAGATCATATGTTAGGCCATAAAACAAGTATCAATAAATTTAAGAAGACTGAAATTGTATTAAGCATCTGTTTAGAGCACAACAGTATGTAACTAGAAATCAATTAAAAAGAAAAAAATTTGGAAAAAACACAACCACTTGGAGGCTAAACAACTTGCCACTAAACAATCAATGTGTCAATGAACAAATCAAAGAGGAAATAAAAAAATACATAGGGATACACAAAAACAGAAACATAATGGTCCAAAATCTGTGTGATGCAGCAAAAGCAGTTCTAAGAGGGAAGTTCATAGTGATACAGGCCTCCCGCAAGAAACAAGAACAATTCAAATAAACAATCTAACCTTACAACTAAAATAAGCAGAAGAACAAAGTCCAAAGTTAGTAGGAAGAACATAGTAAACATCAGAGCAGAAATAAATTAAATAGAAACTAAGAATATAATAGAAAAAAAATCAGTGACATCAAGAATTGATCTTTGAAGAAATAAAATTGGTAATCCTTAGCCAGACTCATCAAGAAAAAAAGAAGACTCAAATAAACAAAATAAAAATTGAAAGAGAAGTTACAACCAATACCATAGAAATTCAAAGAAGTATAAATATAATTATATGAAAAATTATACGTCAACAAGTTGGACATCCTAGGAGAAATGGATAAATTCCTAGAAACATACAATCTTTCAATAGTGAACCAGAAAGAAACAAGAAGTCTGAACACACCAAATATCAGTAATGAAATTCATCCATAATTAAAAAGACTCCAAATGAACAAAAATCTAGTACCAAATGGCTTCTACAAGTAAATTAAAGAACAAATACCCATCCTTAAAGTATTCCAAAAAACAGAAGAGGAAGGAATGCTTCTAAATGCATTCTTACGAGGCTAGCATTACTCTGATGCCAAAACCAGACAAAGACACTACAAAAAAAGAAAATTACAGACCAATATCCCTGATGAACAAAGATGCAAAATCCTAAAAAAATTAGCAAATTGAATTAATACATTAAGAGGATCAATTCACCACAACCAAGTGGGATTTATTCCAGGGATGCAAGGATGGTTTAATATTTGTAAATCATTCAGTGTGATACACTACTTTAACAAAAGGATAAAACCATATGATCATCTCAAATGCTGAAAAAGTATTTGACGAAATTCAGCATCCATTCATAATAAAACCTCTCAACAAGGTGGATGTAGAGGGAACATACCTAAGCATAATAAAGGCCATTTATGACAAACCCACAACTAACATCATACTTAACGGGGAAAGCTGAAAGCTTTTCCCCCAAGATCAGGAACAAGACAAGGATGCCCACTCTCACCACTTTTATTCAACGAATACTGGCAGCCCTAGCCACAGCAATCAGACAAAAAAAGAGGAATAAAAGGCATTCAAATTGATAAGGAATAAGTAAAATTGTCATTATTTGCAAATACTATATGTATATGTATATATAACCCTAATGATTCAACCAAGAAACTATTAGAATTAATAAATGAATTCAGTAGAATTGCAGGACACAAAATCTATATACAGAAATTGGTTGTATTTCTACATACTAATAATGAAGGACCATAAAAAAATTAAGAAAACAATCCCATTTACAGTTGCATCAAAAAGAATAAAATACCTAGGAATAAATCTAACCAAGAAGTTGAAAGACCTGTACTGTGATCATTATAAGACACTGAGGAAAGAATTTGAAAAAGACAAATAAATGGAACTCTATGCTCACAGGTAGGAAGAATTAATATTGTTAAAATGACCATACAACCCAAAGCAGTCTACAGAGTGAATGCAATCCCTACCAAATACCAGTGGCATTCTTCATAATACTAAAGCAGATCATTCTAAAATTTGTATGAAACCACACACACACACAAAATACCACATAGCAGAGCAATGTTACAAAGAACAAAGCCAGTGGTATCGTGCTGCCTGGCTTTGAACTACATTACAAAGCTACAGTAATCAAAACAGTATGCTACTGGAACAAAAATAGACATAAACCAATGGAACAGAATAGAGAGCCCAGAAACAAGCCTACATTTATATGGTCAATTAACATATGACAAGAGAGACAAGAATATCTAACAGGGAAAGGCAGTTTCTTTAATAAATGCTGCTGGGAAAACAGGACAGCTACGTGTGAAAGAATGAAACTGAATCACTACCTTATGCCATGTACAAAAATTAATTTGAAATGTATTAAAGACCTAAACATAAGACCTGAAACCATAAAACTAGAAGAAAACATAGTAAACTTTTGAACACTGGCATTAGTAATTTTTTTCTGGATATATCTCTCCAGGCAAGGGAAAGAAAAGCAAAAAGAAAAACAAAACAAAACAAACAAGTGAGATTACATCAGACTAAAAAGCTTCTGCACAACAAAGCAACCATCAGCAAAATGAATATATGGGAGAATATAGCTATAAATGTATATCTGATAGGGCACTAATATCCAAAATACATAAAGAACTGTGGTAACTCAACACCAAAAAAAAAAAAAAAAAAAAAAGAATGAGCAGAGGTCCTGCATAGACATTTTTCCAAAGAGGACATGAAGACGGCCAGGAGGCACATGGAAAGATGCTCCACGTCACTAGTCATCAGCAAGTGCAAATCAAAACTACCATGAGATCTCACCTCACACCTGTCAGAATGGCCACCGTCCAAAAGACAAGAAATAACAAGTGTTGGTGAGGATGTGGAGAAAGGGGAACCTCCTACACTGCTGGTGGGAATGTAAATTGTTGCAGCCACTGTGGAAAGCAGGATG
Source organism: Phataginus tricuspis (assembly GCA_029783875.1). Classification (NCBI taxonomy): domain Eukaryota; kingdom Metazoa; phylum Chordata; class Mammalia; order Pholidota; family Manidae; genus Phataginus; species Phataginus tricuspis. Next base: position 960,517 of record JAQQAC010011420.1, read on the forward strand.
GAGGTTCCTCAAAAAACTAAAAGTAGAAATACCATGTAACCTAGTAATTCCACTTCTAGGAATTTACCCGAAGAAAACAAAATCCCTGATTTAAAAAGATACATCCCTATGTTTACTGCCACGTTATTTACAATAGCCAAGATATGGAAGCAACCTCAGTGTCCATTGACAGATAATAAAGATGAGGTACATATACACAATGGAATATTATTCAGCTATAAAAAAAGAATGAAATCCTGCCATTTGCAACAACATGGGTAGACCTAGAGGGTATTATGCTCAGTGAAATAAGCCAGACAGAGAAAGACAAGCACCATGCGACTTCACTTATATGTGGAATCTAAAAACAAACAAAGGAACAAAGGAACAAAGGAACATAACAGAAACAGACTCATGAGCACAGACAACGGACTGGTGGTGGCCTTAGGGGAGGGTTATGGCGGAGTGGGCGGAAGAGGTGAAGAGGATGATGACACACAACCTTCTAACTATGAAATCAGTCATGGGGATAAAAGCACAGCGTAAGCACATAGTCAATAATATTGTAATATCTTTATATGGTGACAGATGGTAGCTATAATTACTGTGATGAGTATTTAGTAAGGTATATATTGTCAAATCCCTATGTTGTACACCTGAAACTATTATAATATTGTATATCAAACATACTTTAATAAATGAGTAAGTATCATAAAATAGAGACACACACACACAAGAGCATATAAAGGGAAAACAAAATGAAAGCACTTTTCCTCCAGCCCACACCCACTTCCTAGGGGAAGCCACTGCTTGGAACGGAGGCTTTGAGACAGTTCCTGTCTACAGGAACAACGGCTGCATGGACAGGTACACAGACATAATACATACAGATACACACGTGATTTTATGTAAGCGTAATACTATACAGGTTATTTTGCAAGTTTTTAGAAACATGATCTGAGATAGTTCCATGCCTTCCTCACTTATGAAAATGACTCTACGCTCCTGCATGCGGGCATCTATGGAGTCTAGAGGGAGACACGGGGCATCCCTGGGGCTCTCCCTTACAGAACTGTCAGCAAAGCCCTGACAGGTCTCTTCGTGAGTCCTCAAGGGGCTGAAGTGAGCTGTCCCTGTGGCTGTGCCCGACGGGAGCACCTTTGGGCGGTTCAGGAGGGTCCCTGAGAAGGTGGCTCCAGAGGCCACGGGGCTGGGCTGCTTCCCGAGGGCGGAGGGTGAGACTAGAAAACTCCTCCTCCTGCTGCGGGGAGTCATGCCCGCGGCCCTTGAGGCCAGCCAGGGCTCGCAGGGGTCCCTCCAGCCCGTTGGCCTCTCTCCACAGGGATCTGAAGTCGTGCTGGGGCACCTCTCCCTCTCTAAGCAGAGAGGGGAAAGGCCCAGCGCAGTCTGTGTGTGGACGGCCCACCTCGACGGTCTCCCCGCCGAGAAAGGGGACCGCGGCCACCACAGGGCCGGCCCTCGGGGTGGGGAGGAGGCAACGGCTGACCCGGCAGCACCACAGGGTAGCAAGGCCTGGGGAGGGCGGCTCCTTCCCCCTCACCACCTCCCTCCAGCTCGGGGGCCCCCGAGGCGGCCGCATCAGGGAGCCCAGGCCGCCCCCGCCTCCTTTCCTTCAGGACCAGAGATGCACATTCTTGAAGATGTGCTGGGAGGCGGGCCACAGTAGGAGCTGCTGGCAGAGCCCGGCTTTGGGAGTGCGTGACTGCTCTCGACAGGCCTGCGCCCACCAGCCCCTGCACGGCGTCCCCCGCGGGGCCCTCTGCCCGTCAGCTTGCGCAGGACCCTGAGTGCACGCAAAACGCATCTATGCAGCAACGCCCCTGACCTGCTAAACGGCCACCATCCCGTTGGAGCACAGAGAGCCGCCCACCCCTCGGCCTCTCAGCCACCAGGAGAAGACACCCAGAAGCGTCCCTGCAGCCCTCCTCCCCGCCAGGGCGCAGAGCTCGACGAGCACCCCCTCAAATGCCCCAAATTCGGGAAAGGTTCTAGGTTTGCATTTCGATACCAAACATTCTATAATGAACTCATTTAGGTGACAGCGACACGAGACGCTGTGATTTTGCTATTTCGAAGGGAAGGTCGCCACACCCTGAGCCCCGCAGCCGCAGGGCCACCGCTTCCGGGATGTCCCGGATACAAGTCTGCACTGGGGTGGGCCGACAGGGAAAGTGAGGAGTGGCTTTCTAGGCATTCACCCGGCACGGGAGGGATCCCCAGGGGCCCAGGTAAGCTCAGGAACTTGCCCAGTGTCTGCACTGTCACAGAGGAGTGGACCGAAGATCGAGACCCCCCAGAACTTCATGTGCCCCCACATCACACAGGACCACTGGACACATGGTACACCTTCCTCAACTCCTGCCCCTGATCCCAGAACTGGGCAGAACCCTGGTGTGTGGATAAGAGGTTCCAGGGCACTGGCGAGACCCTCTCGGCAGCAATGCCAGGGTTTGTCCCCTCTGCCTCTGTGCCAGGGCCCCGCACCCACCCGTCACCGCAGTCACACCCGGCCTTGTGTGGCACACAGCCGAGTCCCTGGCCACGCAGCAATCTCCTCTCCTCTCCCCCCGCCATTCCTGTGGACCTGAGAACAGGGCCTCTGTCTGCCAGCCATCCAGGCACAAGCAGACGGGGTGACTCCCGCCCAGCGGTTCTGTAAGTCGGGCAGGAAAAGTCTTTCAGTCACAATTTGCTAAGACATTTCTGAACGCCGTCCAGGACAATGTCCAGCTTTGTTTTCCAAGTAATGGGACAAGGAGGCCTCTCTTCCTGTTCACCTGTGGGACCTGCCCTCCTCCCGTCCTGGGATCGGGAGGGTGGGGGTCAGCCTACCAAGCACCACCTGACAAACCGCAACGGTGAGGGCTGAGACGCTGGCCACGGAGGCTTGGAGCGCTGGCCTTCACCTGGAAAACACGGCCTGCGCTCCGGCCTGTACCTGCCACCCCTGCGGGCAGTCGTGCTGATCCACACGGCCTCCCCAGGACTGAGGAGTCCCAGAAAAGAGCTCAAGACACAAGACACTAGGAACACTAACAACCCCAGAACCATGGAAGGTCTCAGAGGTAGCAGAGAGGCGTGGAGGGGGGCTCAGAGGGCCGATGTTCACACACACACACACACACACACACACACACACACACACACACACAC
>JAQQAC010011420.1:963679-998503 GCA_029783875.1 Phataginus tricuspis
CACACACACACACACACACACACACACACACACACACACACACACACCGTTTCACTGGGATCTGGAGCTGGTGATTTGGCGAGAGGTGTGTGCAGGAGGGGAGAGGGAGTGGAGACGGGACTCAACCTGGACGTGTATGTATGCACACACACAGAGAAATTATTAAAAGATACAAAAATTAGAAGAGATGTAAAATCATTAAAATACATAAAAAGAGATAATCCCAAAGAAGAGTTAAAGGAAAATCACGGAAGCCATGGGACAGAACAGACTGCAGGACAAGAGGAATGGCCAGACACGAAGGGAGGTTTCTTGGACACTGACATAAAATAGCTGTGACCAAAAAGTCAATGGCAAGGCTGGAAGATCAAGACAAGGAAATCTTTTCTAAAGTGTATCTAAACAGGGAAGAGATTAAAAAATGAGAGAGAAAAGATAAGGAAGTTAAAACCAATGTCATGAAGTGTCAGAACACGTGACTGACACACATAAACAGACACACAGACCAGCGGGACACCACAGGGCCCAGAAATAACTCCTCACATATACAGTCAAGTGATTTTTAGCAAGGGTGCCAAGACCACGCATGGAGGAAAAGATAATCACTTCAACAAACAGTGCTGAGAGAACTGGATGTCCACATGAAAAGAGTGAAGTCTGACCCTTACCTTATACCAAATACAAAAACGGACACACAATGGATTCAAGATCCAAAGGGAAGACATAAAATAACAGAACTCTAAAAAGAAAACATGGAGGAAAAGTTTCATGTTAGACTTGGCAATGATTTCTCGGATATGCCACCAAAAGTAGAAATAGACAAATGGGACTATAGAAAACATAAGGACTTGTGCACATCAAAGAAAGAGAGTGAGAAGGCCACCCGTGTCCTGAGTGGGGGAAATGCAAATCATGTACCTGGTAAGAGGTTGGAAACCAGAGCACAGAGAGAGCTCCTCCGACTAAACAAAAGGCAAATAACCTGACAGAAAAGGGGCCAAGGACCTGCAAAGACACTTCTCCAAAGAGATACACAAATGGCCAAGCACATGAAAAGGTGCTCACCATCGCTGATCAGGGACACGCAAACGGAAACCACAGGGAGGTGTCACCTCGCGCCCATTAGCATGGCCACTATAACAGAACAGAAAACAATGGTTGGTGAGGGTGTGGAGGACTGGAAGCCTTGTGCACTGTTGGTGAGAAGGTAAAATGGTGGAGCCACTGTAGAAACAGTATGGAGGCTCCTAACAGCCCTAAAAAGAGAACTGCCATCTGATCCAGCACCCCCACTTCTGGGCATACATATCTGAAAGAATTAAAAGCAGGTTCTCATAAGTATCTGCACTTCCGTGTTCATGACAGAATTATTCACAATAGCCGAGAGGTGGAAGCCACCCAAATGGCCACCACACATGACAGGGAAAACGGTCTGTCACCCACTTCCTAAAGGAAGGAACTCCTGTCCCAGGCTACTCCACAGACAGCCCCCAGCACATACTGCTGACGGAAATGAGCCCACCACAGAAGGACTAGCTGCACGCTCCCGCTTTCATGGCATGTGCGGAGCTGTCAGAATCACGGGACACACAGCAGTCCGGGGGCTGCCTGGGCTCGGGGAGGGAGGGGTCGCCCGAGGGGATGTTTCAGCATTGTAAGGTGAAGAAGTTCTACAGATGTCACACACAATGTGAATACAGTTAACACTAAGAGCTGTGCATTTAAAATTATCAGAGGTAACTTTTATATTACGTAAGGACACAAGTTCAAAATCTGGTGGCTTCTTTTCTGAAACACCAGCACAGTACTACACGAACTCTGAGCAGCCAGACCCAGAGTCTGAGGGCCCCTGTATCTCGAAGGAAGATGTGCCCAGCATGGTCTGGAAGTCACCACATGTTCTTCAGCAAAGCAAGGGATTAAGCACGACAGAGGAGGGCGGGGCAGCTGGAATCTGGGTCCCGTGCACACAGCGGGGCTGCTCTGGAGGGCAGCCCGGGGGCAGGGCCGGGGGCAACCCACGCAGAGCTGACAGCTGCAGAACTAGCCGGTCCGGGAGCGCGTGCTGTCTGGCAGATAGTATAGTGGCAGAGCATCTGGAAAAACATAAGGGTGAAAACATCAAAAACTAAAGAAGGGAAAACCAAGAAAGCATTACCCTCTGCGGAGCTGAACTTGGCACAAGAACAGAAATGTAATCACGCCCACCCAGGTGGCAGAGTGGCAGACAGTGCCACCTTCTGCCCGGGTGACAGAGATGCTTCAAGGTGGAGGTGTCATCTGAGGTGACAGTCCTGGGGTGCCGCGGGGGAGGAACAGGGCAGTGCCTTGCAGGAGACGCAGGCACTCAGGACCCTGCCCGCACACCCTGCCCACACAGCCCAGCATCGCCCTTCACAGGCCCGCCGCAAACAGGCCACCCGCAAACAGGCCACCCGCACATCTCCATCCGCTGCATGCTCACCTCCCGCCCTCCCCGACCATGATCAGTGAGGCCCCCCTCGTGCTGGAGACGCACTCGACTCAGGTGGTGGGGTTACCTGAGCAAAAGACGCGCCCACTGGACACTGGCGGCCGGCCAGCCCTCGTGCGAGCTGGATCCTGGCGGCAGCCGCGGAGGGGTAAACGTGTCCCTGTCCAGACAGGAGCGGGGAGCAGGGCTGCCCCAGGCCGCTGGTCCCCCAAGTGGGATGATCGCTCTGACCCCAAGCCAAGCAAGCTTTGTGTCCTCATTTCCTTTTCTTCCTCTCAGAGATGCTGGGCCGCTGGCCCCCACGCCGCTTCCGCTCTGGCCTCGGGACACTGAAAAGGCCTCCCGCCAGAGCTGGCGTCCCCAGAGGGAGGCGGGTCTGTCAGCCCAGGCGGAGATCTTCTGCAGACCTCTGATTTCCTGGGCAGACACGTACCTCTTTTTTTTTTTTTAAAGTATCATTGATACACAATCTTATGATGGTTTCACACACACAAAACAGTGGTTCAACCTTCACCCATATTATCAAGTCCTCACCCCTCCGTTGCGGTCACTGTCCCTCAGCCCACGAAGATGCTATACAGTCGCTAGTCTCCGTGCTGGACTGCCTTCTCTTTGCCCACCTATATCGTGAGTGCTAATTACAACACTGTCCCTTCATCCCCTTCTCCCGCCCTCCCCCGCCCCTCCCCTTTGGTAAGGCTACTCCCTTCTTGCAGTCTGAGTCTGCTGCTGTTTGTTATATTCCACAAATGAGTGAGATCACTTAGTTTTCAGATAAGCACCTCTTATAAAATGCTACAAGGCACAATTTAATTTTCCCTGCAAAATGAATTCCACCAAAATTTGCTTTCTCAGTTCCATTAGTTCATCCGTACTTCCCCTGGACCTGGACCTGGTGTAGATGGTAAACAGCCTGCAGCTGCGCGACCCCTTCACTCCCGCTTTCTGCTTGTGATGAGATGGGGTGGCTTGCCTGCCGGTGTCCGATAGATATGTAGTATCAAGGACACTGAGATGGATGGGCTCAAGGTCAATTCCCGAAAGCGAGTACCGGTGGCCCAGAATCTGAACCTCTGAGCCTCTAAGCCCCCAGCTGTCCTTGAAACCCTGCCATCTGCACGTTCATTATGGGGCACAACAGCGCAGGTAGGGAAGGCATCCAGAGAACCACAAGCTCCCACTGTCAAGGCGAGTAGAGAGGCGCCAAGGGTTTTCTGCGAGCATCTGGAGCATCAGCGTCTTTACGACCCATGCAAAGACAGCCTTAAACGACCAGGATTTTGGCAGTGCTGTCTTCGCAATGAAGGTGGCCCAGGGCCCCGCTCCCTACCCCCACTGCTCTGGACAAGCCACAGCTTCTGTTCAGACTAGGTCTAAAATACCTCCTTTGCAGGGCTACTGAGGGGACGGGTATAGAAAATGCCAAGTATTGGGTACACAGAAACTGCTATGTACCCTCAGTGTCATTAAAATGCCACCACTGTAACACCAGAGCTCCTGTTCCCTACAGCTAAGACCCCGGTTTGCCAGTTCTCATGCTGCTCAAATCCTATTTCTAGAAGTGCCTCCCTGAAAAACAGCCTCTCCCTCCCACAGCCTCTTCTGGAAAAGCCATCAACCTAAATTACAGGGCTTGTCAGAGAGACACACCACCTGAACCCTGTGCCCCTGCCTGCCCAGCAGGGGACCTACAGTGCATTAAGGGGACCTTCTGTTTAGACCCCAAGGTCCACGGGTGAGGGAAGAGGCAGGACACCCCTTCCCCTACAGTTCTCCCCAGCCCCTGGGAAGGAGAACAGGTAGAGCCCTCTCTGAACTCTCAGGCGGGGCCTGGGGGAGGCTGGGGGGACCCACAGGGACCCATCCACCCAGCACTTTCCACCCTGGGGCCCCACCTGTCCCCAGGGGCCCCAGGCCTAGTCATGTGCTGAATTACAGGCCTCACAGCAAAATGGTTGTGGTAAATAATAGAGAAGCTCTTGGTTCCAAGAGCCTCTTCAGTTTCCGCTCCATCCAAAGTGAATAACTTAATCCTCCTTCGGATTCCACACATGCTTAAGATGTTTGCGCAGGAAGACCACCTGGAACCTGGCTGCATTCAGTGCTGACTGCAGAACTGGGGCAATATCCTGGGCAAACAGGGGCACCTGGTTTCTCATGGTTTTGTTCTTCTGGAATTACCATGAGTAGAGTCTCAGTAACTCTAATGCTACAAAGCTTAGTTTGTAATATGAGCATAAACCTTGCTACCAGGAAAAGCAAAGCCCTGTTTGCACCCTGGGGAGAAAAACCTGGCCCCAGACAAACTGGATGCTGGCCCAGGACAGAGAGAGGCCTCAGACCAGCCGGCAGGACCACACAGCCCTCTGGAGGCCAACAGAGGGTGGTGTCCGTTTGCATCTCACCACTGCAGAGATAAGGGAATTTAATCCTTGCCCCTGGAAACCTGCTGGCATCGAGGACAGGGAAGAGAACTGAGGTCTCTCAGAAGCACCTATGTCTGCCAGCGTGTGTGGGGTTCCAGCGCACTGCAAGGGAAACAATTCCAAATGAGGCCCTCCTTAAAGCCGCTCACCTGGGATGAACAGCGCCACGGGGAGCCACTCCAGATCAGCTGGTTCCTTATCTGGGAAGATGGTACAACCCCAGTAAAATATTGAAGCCAGCCCTTGCAGTCAGCGACCAACTTCCATACTCAGTGGTTCTGAGCTTGTAGGGTTAATTTCTGCATCAACTGAGTTCATGGCTTTTTCTTGTTTCTCAAATTTAATACTTTTACTTTGCCTATATAGGTCCTAAATATCTCAGCAAGAAGGCTTGAAAAGTTATCTTTTATCTAAGGGATTTTCCAGTCCCAACAATATAATAAGCTGACACCCCATTTAATAGTTATTATAATATTTTCTTGTCCTTCAAAATAGATATTTGGACTAAAAACTGTAAGGATATGAAATTCTAACACTGTCCTAAAAAGAAAAACACTTTTCTGGGGATTCCTGAAGAAACACTGTGGTCTGTACTGATAGCAGAGCCTCCAGGTGTAATAAGAGCACCTTCGGCTCTGTGACCTCGCACGCAGCACTCCATCTCTCTGTGCCCCAGTTCCGCATCAGGGCAGTGTGAGTCAAAGGGCTTGCCCTTAACATTCAGTGTGTTAGGCACCAAGACAAACGTCGGGCATGTGGATGTGCTGACTAAACACGCCACCCCCACCATGACACGTGCGGGCGCTCCTGGGACCCCCCCCACGCAACCAACTACAAACTAGGTTGGCACCCACAGCTGTCACATGTGACTACACATAGGTAGTTATGCAAATTCCCATTATGTCCCAATGACTTTTTTATTTTTCATAAAAAATGTATATATTGGATGCTGGGAAGATGGCGGCGTGAGCAGGGCAGCGGAAATCTCCTCCCAAAACCATATATATTTGTGAAAATACAATAAATACAACTATTCCTAAAAAAGAGACCAGAAGATACAGGACAACAGCAAGGCTACAGCTACACCTGCAAGAACTCAGTGCCTCACGAAGCGGGTAAGATACAAAGCCGCGACCCAGTGAGACAGGGACCATGGGTGTAGTCAGAGTAGGGTGAGGGCTTCTGGAAAAAGCAGGGTGAGATATTTACAGTCAGCAATATAACAATGGGCAAAGAAGTCCCTTTTGAAACTCTGTGTTAAGCATTATGCAAAGTCAAGGTCACACTCTCTAGGATCAAGATAACAGACTAAGAATACAGACATCTTCTATGAGGCCAGTTAAAAGTCAAAAGGCCCAGAGCAACTGGGCCTAGAATGTTTGAGTGTTTCACAAATAGGGAAGGGTATCTTAGCATAACCCCTGAGTTCACTGTAAACAGCCCTAGCAAGCAGAGAACAACCCAGCCCACCTTGAGGGCAGGGCAGGTGGTACAAGTCCACACCCCTAAGCCTTTTTTTTCATGTTCTCAAAAAATCCTCATTTTCCTATAAAACCCCCTAGACAACCCACCACACCAGACTCTCTTGTCCCCTCCTGGCATGAGCCAGGGGCTCTGTCCTTTCACTCTATCTCTAAATAAAAGCCTGTACGTTGCTCTCCTACCTTGGGTGTTTGCTAAGCTCATTCTTCGGCTTTGTGAACAAGAGCCCCGGCATCATCTTTGGGGGCTCGTCCGGGATGGCTTCGGAGGTGAGTATCGGGCATCCAAGCCTGCCTTTTCTTTCGCTGTCCTTATAGAAGGAAGCCGTCTATGGCTCACAAATCGGGCGCTTGTCAGCCACTTAAATGGGACACTAGCCTGGCTGCCGATCTCAAGTCTCAAGTGACAGGTTCCCCTGCGTCTCCCTCAGTGGATCCCCCGTCTCCCCTGGGAGCCGGGAATGTCACCTGAGTGGAGGCCAGGATTCCCTTCAGAGGCATCTCCTTGGATGCGAGGGACTGAGGAAAGCCGTGGGCAACTGCGAGAGTCCAGGCTGAGGCTACACTTCAGTGGCTTCTCAAAGGCCCGCGTGTTTGGAATCAGACCCCGACAGCCCGACTGGGTGTCCCTAAGGAGTGTCTCTCTTTCTCTGTCTCTGACTTCCAGCCTGCTTCTCCAGGCTGCCCTGGTCTCCGAGTGAGGCAGGGAGCGTTCCTAACTCTCTTCTGACTTCATCAATTCCATGGCACCCAATGCTCACCACCACAAGGTAGGAGATCCACGCTTCACGCTTATTCCTGCAGATTTGTTATAGTGGGTGATTGGCTAAATGATTTCCAGGCAGTGGCAGAAACTGGTGTTTAAGGGTATAGACCCCCCATAAATGTCCGTTGCAGGCTCTAAACAATCTCTGGCCTTGGAAAAAGTTCCCCTGCTCCCCATTCAAAGTAGTCCTAGTCCTGCGCCACTTTCTCCTGTGTAATGTAAATGAAGTCTCTGAAGTAATCACTCTGAGCCCAACATGTAAATGGCTCTATTCTATTGATCTCCCTTCCTTAGAGGCAGTCATCCTGGGGCTGGCGTTTCCTTTTCTGCAGCCCCAGGGAAGCAAAAAGAGCTTGTGACTCTGACCAAGACTCAGGCAGTGAGAGGTCACACAGTGTCTGCACTTATCAGACAGGCAGGGGGCTCTCAGGGAATGACTAAAGCTCGTGCAGAGAAACTAGGATCTGGTTAGGACTCCCAGAAGGGGTAAAGTAAGAGCATACTGGTGAGGTTCCCACTACATCCAGGGCTCTGAAGCAGCTCTTGCTGAGGGGGAAGGCAAGAGGGAAATCAAGGCAAGGTGCAGGCCACGCTGGTAAAGAGTGGTTAATTCCAGTAAGCCTGGCAGAGGGGGTGACTAACCACTGTCACCTAGGCTCCAAGGCGAGGGGTCGCCCTCACGGAGAGAGAGGCTGATCAGGTGCTGGACACCCGTCTTTCTCTCTCTCTCTTCCAGATGGGGGCATCCTCTTCAAGTCTAAAGCCAGACACGCCTCTGGCATGCATTCTGAAGAACTGGGAGCAGTTCGATCCCCAGACCCTGAAGAAGAAGTGCCTTATCTTCTTCTGCACACAAGCCTGGCTGCAATACAAACTCTCTGATGGAGAGGCCTGGCCCCCTGAGGGAAGTATACTGTGTAATAAGATCATGCAGCTAGATTTGTTTTGCCACAAGAAAGGGAAATGGTCAGAAGTCCCATATGTACAGGCCTTTTTTGCCCTTGGGGAAAGTAAAGGACTATGCCAAAAAAGTGGATTAATTCCAGACCCTATTCCAAACCCTAATTCCTCCCCATTGGCTCTGCTATGCCCTCCTTATCCAGATCTAAGTCCACTTGGCGAGAACCCTAAAACTCAAACCACAAGAGAACTACCACCTCAAGCATCATTGGCCCAGTCACCCCACCAGGCTTCCCAGGGGGTAAAGGAAAGACAGTTACATCCATCCTTATTGCCCTTACAGGAAGTAGCCAATGGAGGGTGGGGACCGGCTTGGGTCCATGTCCCCTTCTCCCTCCAAGACCTGAGGTAAATTAAACAGGACACGGGTACATTTTCAGATGACCCAGACAGATACATAGAAGCCTTCCAAGGGCTTACTTTAACTTTTGAGCTGGCCTGGAAGGATGTTATGCTTATGCTAAACCAAACCCTTACCGGAGGGGAGAAAGAAAAAGTAATCAGAGGAGCCTTAGAGTTTGGAGATGAATGGTACACTATAAATGCAAGTGACAAATCTCCAGAGGAACTAACCTGAGTCCCCACTGGCTGTCAGGCAGTGCAATTCACTGACCCAGAGTGAGGCCACGACACAGATGATGCTGATAAATGGTACAGGAACCACTTTATAACTTGTATTTTAGAAGGGCTGAAGAGAGCCTGAGTAAAACCTATAAATTACACTAAATTAGCAGCCATGATGCAGGAAAGAAAAGAAAGCCCCTCAGCCTTTCTGGAGCGGCTCAGGGAGGCATTGCTGAAGCATACTTACATGTCCCCAGAGGGCCAAATCATTCTCAAGGATAAATTCATCACCCAATCAGCCCCAGATATCAGGAGGAAGTTACAAAAATTGGCATTTGGCCCAGAGCAAAATCTGGAAAGGCTCCTGAAGGTCGCCACATCAGTTTTCTATAATAGAGACAAGGAGGAAAGGAGGGACCGGGAGAGGAGCGGAGGCATTAGCAACGGCCTTGCAGAGAGTCAACTTTGGGCTGCCAAGGCTGGAGAAAGGGAGACCAGCCCAGGGACCGGGCTCCAGGCGGCTTGTTTCCTCTGTGGCAGAGAGGGAGGGGCATTTTAAGTGAGACTGCCCTAGGGGTAGGTGCTCCAAACCACCAACGCCCTGCCCGCTCTGTCAAGGAGACCACTAGAAGCAAGACTGCCCTCAGAGGTGGAGGCAACTGGGGCCGGACTTGCAACAATGTGGTCAGGACTGAAGGGGCCCGGGGCTGCCCATGCTGGCTCCTGTCACCATCATAACTCCACAAGAGCCCCGGGTGATTCTCTCTGTAGGAGGCCACACCTCCAATTTTTTGCTCGATACAGGAGCCGCCTATTCGGTCCTCCTCCATAATCCTGGCCCCCCCTCCTCCCAGTCAACTGTTAGAGGCGTATCTGGGAAGCCCATGACCAAATGTGTACTCAACCTTTAAGCTGTGAGTGGGACTCAGTCCTGTTCTTCCATGCCTTCCTAGTGGTCCCAGAAAGTCCGACGCAGCTTCTAGGCCGTAATATACTTTCTAAAGTACAGGCCTCTATACATATGAACACAGAAAGAGATGAGCGATGTCTTCCCTTAGTGGAAGTAGACATTAATCCTGAGGCCTGGGCAATTAATGGAACCACTGGAAGGGCAAAATCAGCCCAACCAGTACAGATTCATCTTAAAGACCCTAATCACTTTCCTCATAAGAGGCAGTATCCCTTAAAGCCAGAAGCTCGTGAAGGCTTGAAACCAGTTATCAATAACCTGAAAACTCAAGGCTCTTGATAGCCTGTAACAGTCCTTGTAACACTCCAATATTAGGAGTACAAAAGCCAGATGGAAGCTGGCACCTTGTACAAGATCTACGAGCCATTAATGAGGCAGTTGCGCCCCTACATCCTGTAGTACCTAATCCCTATACCCTGTTATCCAGGCTTCCTGAGGGAGCAGCGTGGTTTACTGTGACAGACCTGAAGGAGGCTTTCTTTTGTATCCCGCTTGCACCTGAATCCCAGTGTCTCTTTGCTTCTGAGGATCCTGTAAACCCCTCAGCTCAATTAACCTGGACAGTTTGGCCCCAGGGATTCAGAGATAGCCCACATCTATTTGGGCAGCTCTTAGTCAAGGACCTGGCCTCCTTTGAGGCAAGAGAGGCAGAAACCATCCAATATGTGGATGATATACTTCTCTGCACCACCGCAGAGGCAGAGTGTCAGGAAAGTACTCAGAGATTACTAAACTTTCTAGCTGATTGTGACTATAAAGTCTCTCGTCAAAAAGCACAGATTTGTCAGCAGCAAGTAAAATATCTGGGCCTTAACCTCTCTCAGAGAACTAGGGCCCTGGAGGAAGAGAGAATTCAGCCCATTCTCTGCCACCCATTGCCCCCTACTATCAAGCACCTGAGGGGATTCTTGGGCATCACTGGGTATTGCAGAATTTGGGTCCCCAGATATGGAGAGTTAGCCAGACCCCTCTACCAACTCCTTAAAGAAGCCCAAAGGGAAGGCACCATAAAACTCCAGTGGGAACCTGATGCTATTAAAGCTTATGAGGCTTTGAAGAAAGCCCTGCTCCAGGACCCCGCCTTAAGCCTGCCCACTGGAAACCGGTTTAACCTGTTTGTTACTGAGAGACCAGGAGTGGCACTGGGAGTACTAACTCAGCCTCGAGGAGAAATGCAGCAGCCCGTAGCCTAGCTAAGCAAGGAACTAGACCCAGTAGCTAAGGGCTGGCCACACTGTCTGAGATCTGTGGCAGCCATAGCCCTGCTAGTACCTGAGGCCACAAAACTGACCCTGGGAAGAGACTTGATAGCGCATGCACCCTAATATCACCAGCTGATTGAACACCCAGGGGAACCTGTGGCTGTCAGACAGCAGGCTACTAAAATATCAGTCACTCCTCCTTGAGGGCCCTGTAACCCAGTTGCTCCACCCTAAATCCAGCTACCTTTCTACCTGAATCTGTGAGCAAAGGACTTGAGCATGACTGTCAAGAGGTCCTTGCCCTAAACTATTCTGCCAGAGAAGACCTAAAAGACATCCCCTTAGAGAACTCAGAGCTGTCCTCTTTACAGATGGTAGCTCCTTTATTGAGCAGGGCCAAAGGAAAGCTGGCTATGCATTTGTCACTCTGTGGGATACTATTGAGTGCCAACCACTTCCACTGGGCACGAGTGCCCGGCTGGCAGAATTAATAGCCCTCACTAGAGCCCTTGAAATAGGGAAAGGAAGGAGAGTCAATATATATACTGACTCTAAGTATCCATACCTAGTGCTGCATGCCCAGGCAGCCATATGGAAAGAAAGAGACCTTTTAAACTCTAAAGGTTCCCCTATCAAATACCATAATGAAATTAACCAGCTCATACAAGCAGTACATAAGCCTAAAGAAGTAGCAGTTACTCACTGCAGAGGCCCCCAGAAAGGAACAGATGAAGTGACAGAAGGAAACAGGCGAGCTGATACAAAAGCCCAAGAGGCAGCTCGAGAGACTTATAAGGCACCTGTCCGAGCCCCTCTCTTATGGACAGGGGTGCCAGCTGATATTATCCCCGGCTACAATAAGAAAGAGCTGCCAGATGGGCTCTCCAAAGGCGGTTCTCTCCTTCCCTCTGGTTGGCTTCAGACGGAGGATGAGAAAATTTGCCTCAGAGTACAGAATGGAAAGTTCTTAAAACTTTACACCAGACTTTCCATTTAGGTATAGAAAATACCTATCAGATGGCCAGAAGTATTTTTGCAGGCAGTAGTCTATTAAAGACCATAGCGCAAATTACTAAAGCTTGTGAGATCTGTCAAAGAGATAACCCATTAAATAGAAAAGCTGTCCCTCCTAGATTACAGCGAACAGGCAGATACCCAGGGGAGGACTGGCAAATAGATTTCACACATATGCCAAGGGCAAAAGGGCTCCAGTATCTCCTTGTGTGGATAGATACATTCACAGGATGGGTCGAGGCCGTTCCCTGTAGAACCGAACAAGCAAAGGAAGTAGTGAGAAAACTCTTACATGAAATCATTCCCCGATTTGGGATGCCCCAAGGATTACAAAGTGACAATGGCCCAGCATTTAAAGCAGCTGTGACCCAAGGAGTGTCCCGGGCCCTTGGTATTCAGTATAATTTACACTGTGCCTGGAGGCCACAATCCTCAGGTAAAGTAGAAAAAACTAATGACATTATTACAAGACACCTAAGAAAGCTGTCATAAGAAACTCACTTGCCCTGGCCTGACTTACTACCTTTAGCCATAATAAGAATAAGAAATACCCCCCAAATTTTGGGGTTAAGCCCCTTTGAAATGCTCTATGGAAGACCTTTCTTAAAGAATTATTTAATAATAGACAGAGAAGGCACAGAGATAATCCGATATGTGATATGTGACACACCTCGCTAAATTCCAGACACTCCTTCAAAATCTAACTAAAGGACAGAACAGAACCCCTGGGGAAGCCCTCTTTGAATCAGGAGATAAAGTCCTAATTCAGTCAGTTCCTTCTAATTCTCCAACTCTAATCCAGCCTGGGAAGGGCCCAACACTGTTATACTCTCTTCTTCTACGGCTGTCAAAGTCACAGGTATTGAAGCTTGGATTCACCACTCCAGAGTAAAGGCCTGGAAAAACTCCTCCCAAGACCACTCAGACAACACAAATATAGAAAAACCTATTACACAGAACACCAAAATTCGGGAACCCAAGTATGCCTGTAAACCTATAGAAGATCTGAAAATACTGCCCAAAAGAAAATCCTCAACTACCAATGTTTGAGTCCAAGTTCTCCAAAGGAAAATCCAAGCAATGTCAGACCCAGAATTCCCATAGACTACTACAATAGGAAACTAGCTTTCCATGTCCTTTTAGTGGAAATCAATTTTACTCATCAGGCCCATCATTATCCTGGTACTACTATTTAGCCCCTGTATTCTTTACCTAATAACACGATTTGTTCTATCTCACCTAGAAGACATAAGACTACAAATGATGATAAAAATGGAACCCAGGATGGAAATGCCCATCTTCCGAGGCCCTCCTGACCAACCACTGATGGAGACCTAGCTGCACCCCTTCCTGCACCCCTCTCAGTAGGAAGCAGCCAGAGCGGTCATCGCTCCTTTCCCTAGCAGCAGCTAGGGTTTCGTTTCCATCCGTAGAGGGGGAAATGAGACAGGGACCATGGGTGTAGTCAGAGTGGGGTGAGGGCTTCCGGAAAAAGCAGGGCGAGATATTTACA
Source organism: Phataginus tricuspis (assembly GCA_029783875.1). Lineage (NCBI taxonomy): Eukaryota > Metazoa > Chordata > Mammalia > Pholidota > Manidae > Phataginus > Phataginus tricuspis. The sequence goes on from JAQQAC010011420.1 coordinate 977,049, forward strand.
GTCAGAGCAATATAACAATGGGCAAAGAAGTCCCTTTTGAAACTCTGTTAAGCATTATGCAAAGTCAAAGTCACACTAATTCTCTAGGATAAAGATACCAGACTAAGAATACAGACATCTTCTATGAGGTCAGTTAAAAGTCAAAAAGCCAGGAGCAACTAGGTCTAGAATGTTTGACTGTTTCACGAATAGAGAAAAGTATCCCAGGATAACCCATGACTTCACTGTAAACAGCCCCAGCAAGCAGAGAACAACCGAGCCCACCTTAAGGAAGAGCAGGTAATACAAGTCCATGCCCTGAAGCCTTTCTTTTCATGTTCTCAAAAATTCCTCATTTGCCTATAAAACCTCCTAGACAACGGACAACACCGGACACTCTTGTCCCCTCCTGGCATGACACAGGAGCTTTGTCCTTTCACTTTATCTCTAAATAAAAGCCTGTACCTTGCTCTCCTACCTTGGGTGTTTGCTAAGCTCATCCTTCAGCTTCGTGAACAAGAACCCCAGCATCACCGGGGGGACCTGAGCACTCCCCTACATCAGCGCACCGGTGAGAGGAAAAGTTTCAAAACAGAGAGGGAGTGGAAGCACAGGCCCGCCAAATAACCAGCCCTGGTGACCTGCGTCAAGAAAACTGACACACATCACGTGGTGTATCGGAGATTAGAGAAACAGAAGTGCAGGATCTGAGACGGAGACTGCAAGTGGGTCCCCTCAGCCGGCTCCCAGGAACAAAAGAAAAATGGGTGCTTTTGCTGTTGTTGTTGTTGTTTTTTTTGGTTTTTCTTGTTTTTTGTTTGTTTGTTTGTTTGGTTAGAGTCTTAAAGAGACAAGGGCCCAACAGTGGAATAAAACCGTCTCAGTGCACTCAGCCCAGCACGCTGGGAATCTTGGGGAATTTCGGACCCCCTGGCCAGAGGATGGACAAAGCAGCCGCACCGAGGCTTCCCACAGTGATCAGCAGCCTGACATCTGTCCCCCCATCGAATGCCCCACCATGGCCAGCGCAGCAAAGGGTCTGGGAGCCTCCACTGCTGCAAAACATCAGAGGAGCAGTCCCGCCCAAAGCATCCTCAGAGAATCTACTTCCAGCAGGCGCACACCTAAGAGGGAAGGACCAAGAACCCACACCAAGGGCTGAAAAGCACCAAGGGGACCACAAAGCACGCAGCAAGACTTCAAACCCCCACAGTGCTATAGGCTAGGCTGAGGGCAACCCCGTACACAGGCAGCTCTGAAGATTATCCCAGAGACTGCCTCCCGGTGGGCGAGAAACAAGTTCAGGCCCCCGAGAAGGGCAAGGAGAACAACAAGGAGAAAGGGACTTTGTTATCCCAGCTGACACATGTGGAGCCTACCAGCGACCACTTCTATCACCATGAAAAGACAGAGGAATATGGTACAGACAACGATTACCAAGACAACCCCAGACAGAGGGCCTGATGGGATAGATTTATACAATCTTCCTGAAAAAGAATTCAGAATAAAAGTCATAACCATTCTTATGGATCTACACAGAAATATGCAACTGCTAAGGGAGGAAGTGAGTAAAGACAATGAAGAAATCAGACAAGAGATCGATGGGCTAAAGAGCAGAATGGACAAGGTGCAAGAGACTGTTAATGGAATAGAAATCAGAGAACAGGAATACAGAGAAGCTGAGGCAGAGAGAGATAAAAGGATCCCTAGGAATGAAAGAATATTAAGAGAACTGTGTGACCAATCCAAACGGAGCAATATTCACATTATAAGATTACCAGAAGAAGAAGAGAAAGAAAAAGAGATAGAAAGTGTCTTTGAAGAAATAATTGCTGAAAACTTCCCCAAGCTGAGGAATGAAATACTTTCTCAGTTCAGGAAGCCCACAGATCTCCCAACACAAGGGACCCAAAGAAGACAACACCAAGACACATAATAATTAAAATGGCAAAGATCAAAGATAGGGACAGAGTATTAAAAGCAGCTAGAGAGAGAAAAAAGATCACCTACAAAGGAAAACCCATCAGACTATTATCAGACTTCTCAACAGAAACCTTACAGGCCAGAAGAGAATGGCATGACATATTTAACGTAATGAAACAGAAGGGCCTCAAACCAAGTATGTTGTATCCAGCACGATTACCATTTAAATTTGAGGGAGGAATTAAACAATTCCCAGACAAGTGAAAGTTGAGGAAATTTACCTTCCACAAACCACCTGTACAGGATATCTTAAAGGGACTGTTCTAGATGGAAGCACGCCTAAGGCTAAAAAGATGACACCAGAGAAAATAAAATTATACCAAAGAAAGCAAACCATCCAAATACTAACTAAAGGTAAAAAGGAAAATCAACTATCCACAAAAACAGTCAAAGGAAATGTTAAGAGTACAGAATAATACACCTAGTATATAAAAAATGGAGGAGGAAGAAGAAGAGAGAGAAATAAAGAACCATCATACTGTGTGTATAATAGCTTAACAAGAAAGTTAAGTTAGACTGTTAGATAGTAAAGAAGCTGCTCTTGAACCTTTGGTAAAAAGGAATCTAAAGCCACCAATGGCAATAAGTACATATCTATCAATAATCACCCTAAATGTAAATGGACTGAATGCACCAATCAAAAGACACAGAGTAACAGAATGGATAAAAAAGCAAGACCCATCTATATGCAGCTTACAAGAGACTCACCTCAAACCCAAAGGTATACAGACTAAAGGTGAAAGGATAGGAAAAGATATTTCATGCAAACAACAAGGAGAAAAAAGCAGGTGTTGCACTACTTGTATCGGACAAAATAGACTTCAAAACGAAGAAAGCAGCAAGAGATAAAGAAGGACATTATATAATGCTAAAGGGGTCAGTCCAAAAAGAGGACATAATCATTATAAATATATGTGCACCCAAAACAGGAGCGCCGACATATGTGAAACAAATACTGACAGAATTAAAGGAGAAAATAGAAAGCAATGCATTCATTTTAGGATACTGCAATACACCACTTACTCCAAAGGACAGATACACCCAAAAGCAGCAGGATACACATTCTTCTCAAGTGCACATGGAACATTTTCCAGAAGAGACCACATACTAGGCCACAAAAAGAACCTCAGTAAATTCAAAAATATTGAAATTCTACCAACCAACTTCTCAGATCACAAAGGTATAAAACTAGAAATAAATTGTACAAAGAAAAAAAAAAGGTTCATAAATACATGGAGGCTTAATAACACGCTCCTAAATAATCAATGGATCAACGACCAAATTAAAAGAGAGATCAAACAATATATGGAGACAAATAACAACAACACAAAGCCACAACTTTTGTGGGAGGCAGCAAAGGCAGTTATAAGAGGAAAGTATATTGTAATCCAGGCCTATTTAAAAAAGGAAGAACAATCCTAAATGAACAGTCTAAAGACACAATTATTGAAATTGGAAAAAGAAGAACAAATGAGGCCCAAAGTCACCAGAAGGAGGGACATAATAAAGATCAGAGAAGAACTAAATAAAATTGAGAAGAATAAAACAATAGAAAAAAAATCAATGAAACCAAGAGCTGGTTCTCTGAAAAACTAAAAAAATACATAACCCCCTACCAGACATATTAAGAGAAAAAGAGAATCTACACACATAAACAGAATCAGAAATGAGAAAGGAAAAATCATGATGGACCCCACAGAAATACAAAGAATTATAGGACAATACTATGATAATCTATATGCTAACAAGCTAGAAAACCTAGAAGAAATGGACAACTTAGAAAAATACAACCTTCCAAGACTGACCAAGAAAGAAACAGAAAACCCAAACAGACCAATTACCAGGAAACAAATTGAATTGGTAATCAAAAAACTACCTAAGAAAAAAAACCCTGGGCCAGATGGATTCACTTCTAAATTTTAGCAGACATATATGGAAGAAACAATACCCATTCTCCTTAAAGTTTTTCAAAAAACAGAAAAGGAGGGAATACTTCCAAACTAATCCTATGAAGCCAGCATCACTCTAATATGAAAACCTGGCAAAGACCTCACCAAAAAAGAAAATTACAGACCAATATCCCTGATGAACATACATGCAAAAATACCTAACAAAATGCTAGCAAACCGAATTCAAAAATACATCAAGAAGATCATACACCATGATCAAGTGGGATTCATCCCAGGGATGCAAGGATGTTACAACATTCAAAAATCCATTAACATCATCCACCAAATCAACAAAAAGAACAAAACCCACATGATCATCTCCATAGATGCTGAAAAAGCATTTGACAAAATTCAACATCCATTCATGATGAAACCTCTCCATAAAGTGGGTATAGAGGGCAAGTACCTCCACATAAAAAAGACCATATATGACAAACCCACAGCCAACATCATACTTAACAGTGAGAAGCTGAAAGCTTTTCATCTAAGATGGGGAACAAGACAGGGATGCCCACTCTCTCCACTGTTATTCAACATAGTACTGGAGGTCCTAGCCACGGCAATCAGACACAACAAAGATATACAAGGCATCCAGATTGGTAAAGAAGAAGTCAAATTGTCACTATTTGCAGATGACATGATATTGTACATAAAAAACCCTAAAGACTCCACTCCAAAAGTACTAGAACTAATATCTGAATTCAGTAAAGTTGCAGGATGCAAAATTAACACACAGAAATCTGTTGCTTTCCTATACACTAAAGATGAACTAGCAGAAAGAAAATAAGGAAAACAATTCCATTCACAATTACATCAAAAAGAATAAAATACCTAGGAATAAACCTAACAAAGGAAGTGAAAGACCTATACCCTGAAAACTACAAGACACTCCTAAGAGAAATTAAAGAGGACGCTAACAAATGGAAATTCAGCCCATGCTCTTGGAAGAATAAATACTGTCAAAATGGCTATACTACCTAAATCAATCTACAGATTCAATGCAATCCCTAGCAAAATATCAACAGCATTCTTCAATGAACTGGAACAAATAGTTCTAAAATTCATATGGAACAGACTTCCGGGAAGATGGCGACGTGAACAGACCGGCAGAAAAATTCCTCCCAACATCATATTTATTCACGAACACACAGTAAATACAACTATCCCTAAGAGAGAGACCAGAATACACAGGAAAGTGCACAGCATACAGGTACACCTGAGAGAGAACTCGGCAGCCGGTGAGGTGGATAAGATGCGGAGCCACGACTCAGCGGGACCGAGCGCTCCTCCCCCCCAGAGCTCAGGCGGTCAGACACACCGGAGAGAGGACTTGGCACCCAGCGAGGCGGGTAAGATACGGAGCCGCGACTCAGCGAGACCCTAGCGCTCCTCCACTCCAGCACTCTGGCGGGAGTCCCGGCGAGGCGGGTAAGATATGGAGCCGTGACCTGGCGGGACTGAGCGCTCCTCCCCCCCAGCGCTCCAGCAGGAGGAGAGGATTCAGAGCCGGGAGGGAGTGGAAGTCTGCGCCGGGAGCGCCGACACACAGCCTGCGGTGTAGCGGAGATTGGAGAGACAGAGGGCACAGGGTCCCAGCCAGGAATGTGCAAGTTGCCCGTGGCAGGCTCCAGGAAGGAAAAAGAAAGGAAAAAAAAGGGAAGAAAAGTGCGCGCTCTCTCTCAGTGGTCTTAAAGAGACAGAAGCTCAGTAGAGGGGCTGGATAGCCCCGCAAACTGAGCCGAGCAGGCTGGGAGTCCTGGGGAGCTTTGGACCCCTTAGCTGGCAACTGGGAAAGGGTGACTGCTCTTAAGACTCCCACAGAGATCAACAGCTTCCCATTCGTTCCCAACCCGGCCAGAGCTATAAAGGGCCTTGCTGAGCGGCGCAGCCATGGCTCTGGAATAGTGGAGCAACAGCGCCACCTACAGCATTCACACAAACCTACACTCAGTGGCTTTTTTTTTTTTAGTTATTGTTTTTTCTTCCCTTTCTTTTCCTTTTTTTCTTTCCATTATTATTTCCTTTCTTTTTTTCTTTTCTTCTTTTTTTTTCCTTTCTCCTTTTTAAAGTCATAAACAGCCCAGCTTAAGAAAGAAGAAAGAAAGAAAAGGGGAAAAAAAGGAGAAAAGCGCACGCTTTGTTTCTCAGTGGTCTTAAAGAGACAGGAGTCTAGCAGAGAACCTCATCGCAGCGGCACACTCAACCCAGCAGGCTGGGAGTCCTGGTGAGCCTCGGACCCCAGAGCGGGTAACGGGAAAGGATAGCCATATTTAGGACTCCCACAGAGCTCAACAGCCTCCCATTCATTCTCACACCGGCCACAGCTTTAAAGGGCCGTGCGGAGCGACGTGGCCACGGCTCTGGAATAGTGGAGCAATAGCGCCACCTACCGCATTCACACAGAAACCACCCCAGTGGGCATTTTTTTTTTTTTACGTTTTGCTGCTGTTTCTTTTTCTTTCCTTTCTTTTCCTTTATCTCTCTCTCTTTTTACTTTTTTTTATTAGTAGTAGTATCTTTTTTTCTCTTTGTTTTCTTTTTTTCTTTTCCCTCCTTTCTTCTCTTTCCTTTTTAAAGTCATAAAGAGCCCAGCGGACATACGTGATAACTACCAACAACTAATTCTATAGTCATGAGAAGACAGAAGAATATGATACAAACAAAGCTTCAAACAAACACCACCCCAGAGAGAGAATCTGAAGGAATGGACATGCATAGTCTTCCGGTAAAAGAATTCAGAATAAAAGTCATAGCCATGCTGATGGATCTACAGAAAAATGTGCAAGAGCTGAGGGAGGAAGTGAGGGAAGTGAGGAAACACAATGCAGAAATGAGACAAGCCATTGACGGGCTCAACAGCAGATTGAATCAGGTTCAAGACACGATCAAGGAATTACAAGACAGGGACCAGGAATACAAAGAAGCTGAGGCAGAGAGAGATAAAAGGATCTCTAAGAATGAAAGAATATTAAGAGAACTGTGTGACCACTCCAAACGGAGCAATATTCACATTATAGGAGTACCAGAGGAAGAAGAGAGAGAAAAAGGGATAGAAAGTGTCTTTGAAGAAATAATTCCTGAAAACTTCCCCATGCTGGGGAAGGAAATAGTCTCACAGTCTACAGAAGCCCACAGATCTCCCAACACAAGGGACCCAAGGAAGACAACACCAAGACACATAATAATCAAGATGGCAAAGATCAAAGATAAAGACAGAGTATTAAAGGCAGCTAGAGAGAGAAAAAAGATCACATACAAAGGAAAACCCATCAGCTTGTTATCAGAATTTTCAACAGAAATCTCACAGGCCAGAAGAGAATAGCATGATATATTTAATGTAATGAAACAGAAGGGCCTCGAACCAAGAATATTGTATCCAGCACGATTATCATTTAAATATGATGGAGGGATTAAACAATTTCAAGACAAAAGAAAGTTGAGAGTTTGCCTCCCATAAACCACCACTACAGGATATCTTAAACGGACTGCTCTAGAGGGAAACACCCATAAGGCTAAAAAGATGTCACCAGAGAAAATAAAATCATAGCAAAGAAAGCAAACCATCCAAATACTAACTAAAGGCAAAGAATAAAACACCTAATATATAAAGAAAGGAGGAGGAAGAATAGGAAGGGAGAGATAAAGAAACATCAGATGGCGTTCACAATAACTTAACAAGAAAGTTAAGTTAGATTATCAGATAGTAAAGAAGCAACCCTTGAACCTTTGGTAACCACGAATCTAAAGCCTGCAATGGCAATAAGTACATATCTATCAATAATCACCCTAAATGTAAATGGACTGAATGCACCAATCAAAAGATACAGAGAAACAGAGTGGATAAAAAAGCAAGACCCATCTATATGCTGCTTACAAGAGACTCACCTCAAACCCAAAGATATACACAGACTAAAAGTGAAGGGATGGAAAAAGATATTTCATGCAAACAACAAAGAGAAAAAAGCAGGTGTTGCAGTACTTGTATCAGATAATATAGACTTCAAAATGAAGAAAGTAGCAAGAGATAAAGACGGACATTACATAATGATAAAGGGGTCAGTCCAACAAGAAGATATAACCATTATAAATATATATGCACCCAACACAGGAGCGCCAGCATATGTGAAACAAATACTAACAGAAGTGAAGGAGGAAATAGACAGCAATGCAATTATTTTAGGAGACTTTAACATGCCACTCACTCCAAAGGATAGATCAACCAGGCAGAGAATAAGTAAAGACACAGAGGCACTGAACAACACACTAGAACAGATGGACCTAACAGATATCTACAGAACTCTGCACCCAAAAGCAGCAGGATACACATTCTTCTCAAGTGCACATGGAACATTTTCCAGAATAGACCACATACTAGGCCACAAAAAGAACCTCAGTAAATTCAAAAATATTGAAATCTTACCAACCAACTTCTCAGATCACAAAGGTATAAAACTAGAAATAAATTTCAGAAAGAAATCAAAAAGGCTCACAAATACATGGAGACTTAACAACATTCTCCTAATGAATCAATGGGTTAACGACCAAATCAAAACAGAAATCAACGAATATATGGAGACTAATGACAACAACAACACAAAGCCACAACTTCTGTGGGATGCAGCGAAGACAGTTTTAAGAGGAAAGTACATTGCAATCCAGGCCCATTTAAAGAAGGAAGAACATTCCCAAATGAACAGTCTAAAGACACAATTATTGAAATTGGAAAAAGAAGAACAAATGAGGCCCAAAGTTACCAGAAGGAGAGACATAATAAAGATCAGACAAGAAATGAATAAAATTGAGGAGAATAAAACAATAGAAATAAATCAATGAAACCAAAAGCTGGTTCTTTGAAAAAATAAACAAAATAGATAAACCCCTAGCCAGACTCATTAAGAGAAAAAGAGAATCTACACACATAAACAGAATCAGAAATGAGAAAGGAAACATAACGACGGACCCCACAGAAATACAAAGAACTATAAGAGAATATTACAAGCATCTATATGCTAACCCCACAGAAATACAAAGAATTATAAGAGAATATTAAGAGCATGTATATGCAAAACCTGGAGGAAATTGACAACTTCTTAGAAACATACAGCCTTCCATTACTCACCAAGCAGGAAACAGAAAAACTAAACAGACCAATTACCAGCAACGAAATTGAATTGGTAATCAAAAAACTACCCAAGAACAAAAGCCCCGGACCTGATGGATTCACCTCTGAATTCTACCAGACATATAGAGAAGAAATAACACCCATTCTCCTTAAAGTTTTCCAAAAAATAGAAGAGGAGGGAATACTTCCAAACTCTTTCTATGAAGCCAGCATCACTCTAATACCAAAACCGGCCAAAGACCTCACTAAAAAAGAAAATCACAGACCAATATCCCTGATGAACATAGATGCAAAAATACTCAACAAATTATTAGCAAACCGAATTCAAAAATACATCAAGAGGATCATACACCATGATCAAGTGGGATTCATCCCAGGGATGCAAGGATGGTACAACATACGAAAATCCATCAACATCATCCATCACATCAATAAAAAGAAGAACAAAAACCACATGATCATCTCCATAGATGCTGAAAAAGCATTTGACAAAATTCAGCATCCATTTATGATTAAAACTCTCAACAGAATGGGTATAGATGGCAAGTACCTCAACATCATAAAGGCTATATATGACAAACCCACAGCTAACATCATACTTAATAGCGAGAAGCTGAAAGCTTTTCATCTAAGATCGGGAACAAGACAGGGGTGCCCACTCTCTCCACTGTTATTCAACATAGTACTGGAGGGCCTAGGCATGCCAATCAGAAAAAGGAAAGGCATACAGGGCATCCAGATTGGTAAAGAAGAAGTGAAATTGTCACTATATGCAGATGATATGATACTGTATATAAAAAACCCTAAAGACTCCACTCCAAAACTACTAGAACTAATATCTGAATTCAGCAAAGTTGCAGGATACAAAATTAACACACAGAAATCTGTTGCTTTCCTGTACACTAACGATGAACTAACAGAAAGAGAAATCAGAAAAACAATTCCATTCACAATTGCACCTAAAAGAATAAAATACCTAGGAATAAACCTAACGAAGGAAGTGAAAGACCTGTACTCTGAAAACTACAAGACACTCCTAAGAGAAATTAAAGAGGACACTAACAAATGGAAATGCATCACATGCTCTTGGCTAGGAAGAATAAATATTGTCAAAATGGCTATACTACCTAAAGCAACCTACAGATTCAACGCAATCCCTATCAGACTACCAACAGCTTTCTTCAATGAACTGGAACAAATAATTCTAAAATTCATATGGAACCAGAAAAGACCCCAAATAGCCAAAGAAATCCTGAGAAGGAGGAATCAAACAGGGGGAATTACGCTCCCTGACTTCAAGCTCCACTGCAAAGCCACAGTAATCAAGACAATTTGGTACTGGCACAAAAACAGACCCACAGACCAGTGGAACAGAATAGAAAATCCAAACATTAACCCAAACACCTACAGTCAATTAATATTTGATAAAGGTGCCTTGTACATACAATGGGGAGATGACAGCCTCTTCAGCAGCTGGTGTTGGAAAAACTGGACAGCTACATGTAAGAGAATGAAACTGGACTACTGTCTAACCCCATACTCAAATGTAAACTCAATGTAGATCAAAGACCTGAATGTAAGTCATGAAACCATAAAACTCTTAGAAAAAAACATAGACAAAAATCTCTTGGACATAAACATGAGCGACTTCTTCATGAACATATCCCCCCAGGCAAGGGAAACAAAAGCAGAAATGAACAAATGGGACTGTATCAAATTGAAAAGCTTCTGTACAGCAAAGGACACCATCAGTAGAACAAAAAGACATCCTACAATATGGGAAAATATATTCATAAACAATGTATCTGATAAGGGGGTGACATCCAAAATATACAAAGAACTCACACACCTTAACAAACAAAAAGGAAATAATCCAATTAAGAAATGGGCAAAGGACATGAATAGATATTTCTCTAAGGAAGAAATTCAGATGGCCAACAGGCACATGAAAAAATGCTCGACATCGCTAATCATCAGAGAAATGCAGATTAAAACCACAATGAGATATCACCTCACACCAGTGAGGATGGCCAACATCCAAAACACAAACAACAACAAATGTTGGCGAGGATGTGGAGAGAGGGGAACCCTCCTACACTGCTGCTGTGAATGCAAATTAGTTCAACCATTGTGGAAAGCAGTATGGGGGTTCTTCAAAAAACTCAAAATAGAAATACCATTTGACCCAGGAATCCCACTCCTAGGAATTTACCCCAAGAATTCAGCAGCCCAGTTTCAAAAAGACAGATGCACCCCTATGTTTATTGCAGCACTATTTATAATAGCCAAGAAATGGAAGCAACCTAAATGCCCATCAGTAGATGAATGGATTAAGAAGATGTGGTACATATACACAATGGAATATTACTCAGCCATAAGAAAAAAACAAATCCTACCATTTGCAACAACATGGATGGGGCTGGAGGGTATTATGCTCAGTGAAATAAGCCAGGCCGAAAAAGACAAGTATCAAATGATCTCACTCATATGTGGAGTAAAAGAACAAAGAAAAAAAAATGAAGGAACAGAACAGCAGCAGACTCACAGAACCCAAGAACGGACTAATAGTTACCAAAGGGAAAGGGACTGGGGAAGAAGGGTGTGAAGGGAGGGATAAGAGGGTAAAAGGGGTATTACGATTAGCAGACATAAGGTGGGGGGGCACGGGAAGGACTGTACAACTCAGAGAAGACAAGTAGTGATTCTCATCTCACTACACTGATGGACAGTGACTGTAATAGGGTTGGTGGGGGGGACCTGATGAAGGGGGTAGTTTAATCATCACAATATTGCTCATGTAATTGTAGGTGAATGATACTAAAATAAAATAAATTGTAAACAAAAAAAAAATTCATATGGAACCACAAAAGACCCTGAATAATCAAAGCAATCCTGAGAAGGAAGAATAAAACAGAGGGAATTACGATCCCAGATTTCAAGCTCTACTACAAAGCTTCAGTAATCAAGACAATTTGGTATTGCCACAAGAACAGACCCACAGACCAGTGGAACAGAAAATCCAAGCATTAACCCAAACATATACAGTCAATTAATATTTGATAAAGGAGCCCTGGATATACAATGGGGAGAGGACAGCCTCTTCAGCAGCTGGTGCTGGCAAAACTGGACAGCTACATGTAAGAGAATGAAACTGGAATACTGTCTAACCCCTTACACAAAGGTAAACTCAAGGTGGATCAAAGACCTGAATGTGAGTCATGAAACCATAAAACCCTTAGAAAAAACATAGGCAAAAATCTCTTGGACATAAACATGAGCGACTTCTTCATGAACATATCTCCCTGGGCAAGGGAAACAAAAGCAAAAATGAATAAGTGGGAGTATATCAAGATGAAAAGCTTCTGTACAGCAAAGGACACCATCAGTAGAACAAAAAGACATCCTACAATATGGGAGAATATATTCACAAATGACATATCCGATAACGGGTTGACATCCAAAATATATAAAGAAGTCACGTACCTCAACAAACAAAAAGCAAATATCCCAATTAAGAAATGGGTAGATCATGTGGTTTTTGTTCTTCTTTATGTTGATGTGGTGGATGATGTTGATGGATTTTCGATTGTTGTACCATCCTTGCATCCCTGGGATGAATCCCACTTGATCATGGTGTATGATCCTCTTGATGTATTTTCGAATTCGGTTTCCTAATATTTTGTTGAGCGTTTTTGCATTACGTTCATCAGGGATATTGGACTCTAATTTTTTTTTTTTTTTTTTTTTTTGGTGAGGTCTTCGCCCGGTTTTGGTATTAGAGTGATGCTGGCTTCATAGAAAGAGTTTGGAAGTATTCCCTCCTCTTCTATTTTTTGGAAAACTTTAAGGAGAATGGGTGTTATTTCTTCTCTATATGTCTGGTAGAATTCAGAGGTGAATCCATCTGGTCCAGGAGTTTGGTTCTTGGGTAATTTTTTGACTACCCCTTCAATTTTGTTGCTGGTGATTGGTGTGTATAGCTTTTCTGTTTCTTGTTTGGTCAGTCTTGGAAGGTTGTATTTTTCTAAGAAGTTGTCCAATTTTTCTAGGTTTTCCAGCTTGTTACCATAAAGATTCTCATGATAGTCTCTTATAATTCTTTGTATTTCTGTGGGGTCCGTCGTTATTTTTCCTTTTTCATTTCTGATTCTGTTTATGTGTGTAGATTCTCTTTTTCTCTTAATAAGTCTGGCTAGGGTTTATCTATTTTGTTTATTTTTTTCAAAGAACCAGCTCTTGGTTTCATTGATTTTTTCTATTGTTTTATTCTTCTCAATTTTAGTTATTTCTTCTCTGATCTTTATTATGTCCCTCCTTCTGGTGACTTTGGGCCTCATTTGTTCATATTTTTCCAATTTCAGTAATTGTGTATTTAGACTATTCATTTGGGAATGTTCTTCCTTCTTTAAATAGGCCTGGATTGCAATATACTTTCCTCTTAGAACTGCCTTTGCTGCGTCCCACAGAAGTTGTGGCTTTGTGTTGTTGTTGTCATTAGTCTCCATATATTCTTTGATTCCTGTTTTGATTTGGTCGTTAACCCATTGATTCATTAGGAGAATGTTGTTAAGCTTCCATGTATTTGTGAGCCTTTTTGTTTTCTTCCTGAAATTTATTTCTAGTTTTATACCTTTGTGATGTGAGAAGTTGGTTGGTAGAATTTCAGTATTTTTGACTTTACTGAGGTTCTTTTTGTGGCCTAGTATGTGGTTTATTCTGGAAAATGTTCCTTGTGCACTTGAGAAGAATGTGTATCCTGTTGCTTTTCGATGTAGAGTTCTGTAGATATCTGTTAGGTCCATCTGTTCTAGTGTGTTGTTCATTGCCTCCGTGTCTTTACTTATTTTCTGTCTGGTTGATCTGTACTTTGGAGTGAGTGGTGTGTTGAAGTCACCTAAAGTGAATGCATTGCTATTTCCTCCTTCAATTCTGTTAGTATTTGTTTCACATATGCCGGCACTCCTGTATTGGGTGCATATATATTTATAATGGTTATACCCGCTTGTTGGATTGACCCCGTTATCATTATGTAATGTCCTTCTTTATCTCTTGCTACTTTCTTCGTTTTGAAGTCTATTTTGTCTGATACAAGTACTGCAACACCTGCTTTTTTCTCCTTGTTGTTTGCATGAAATATCTTTTTCTGTCCCTTCACTTTTAGTCTGTGTATATCTTTGGGTTTGAGGTGAGTTTTTTGTAGGTAGCATATAGATGGGTCTTGTTCTTTTATGTATTCTGTAACTTTGTGTCTTTTGATTGGTGCATTCAGTCTATTTACATATAGGCTGATTATCGATAGATATGTACTTATTGCCACTGCTGGCTTTAGATTCGTGGTTACCAAAGGTTCGAGCGTTGCTTCTTTACTATCTAACAATCTAACTTAACTTTCTTGTTAAGTTATTGTAAACACAGTCTGATGTTTCTTTATTTCTTTCCCTTCTTATTCTTCCTCCTCCATTCTTTATATACTAGGTGTTTTATTCTTTGCCTTTAGTTAGTATTTGGATGGTTTGCTTTCTCTGCTACGATTTTATTTTCTCTGGTGACATCTTTTTAGCATTAGGAGTGCTTCCTTCTAGAGCAGTTCCTTTAAGATGTCCTGTAGAGGTGGTTTATGGGAGGCAAATTCTCTCAGCTTTCACTTGTCTGGAAATTGTTTAATCCCTCTGTCATATTTAAATGATAATCGTGCTGGATACAATATTCTTGGTTCGAGGCCCTTCTGTTTCATTACGTTAAATATATCATGCCATTCTCTTCTGGCCTTTAAGGTTTCTGTTGAGAAGTCTGATGATAGTCTGATGGGTTTTTCTTTGTAGGTGATCTTTCTTCTCTCTCTAGCTGCCTTTAATACTCTGTCCTTATCTTTGATCTTTGCCATTTTAATTATTATGTGTCTTGGTGTTGTCTTCCTTGGGTCCCTTGTGTTGGGAGATCTGTGGGCTTCCGTGGACTGCGAGACTATTTCCTTCCCCAGCATGGGGAAGTTTTCAGCAATTATTTCTTCAAAGACACTTTCTATCTCTATTTCTTTCTCTTCTTCTTCTGGTAATCTTATAATGTGAATATTGTTCCGTTTGGATTGGTCACACAGTTCTCTTAATATTCTTTCATTCCTAGGGATCCTTTTATCTCTCTTTGCCTCAGCTTCTCTGTATTCCTGTTCTCTGATTTCTATTCCATTAACAGTCTCTTGCATCTCTTCCAGTCTGCTGCTAAGCCCGTCGATCGCTTGTCTGATTTCTGCATTGTCTTTCCTAACTTACCTCACTTCCTCCCTCAGCTCTTGCATATTTCTCTGTAGATCCATCAGTATGGTTATGACTTTCATTCTGAATTCTTTTTCAGGAAGATTGTGCATTTCTATCCCTTCTGGCTCCCTCTCTGGTGTTGTCTGGGTCTCAGTGAGCTTTGTCTGTACCATATTCCTCTGTATTTTCATGGCGATAGAAGTGGTCGCTTATACGTGCCCCGTATGTCAGCGTGGCTCTTTAAGACTTAAAAAAAAAAAAGAGAGAAAAAAAGAAAGAAAAGGAAGAAAAAATCCCACCGGGAGTAGATTCTGTAAGGATGCTGTAGGTGATGCTGTTGCTCCACTATTCCGCAGCCGCAGCTGTGCAGCTCCACTGGGCTGTTTGTAGCTCTGGCTGGGGCAGGAACGAATAGGGGGCTGTTGTTCTCTGTGTGAAGTCTCAGTGTGGCTACTTTTTCTGAGTCGCCAGCCAAAGGGTCCGAAATTCCTCAGGACTCCCAGCCTGCTGGGCTGAGTGTGCTGGGATGATCCTGGGCCCTTGTCTCTTTAAGACTGCCAAGAAAAAAGCACGTGCTTTTCTTTTGTCCCAGGGAGCCTGCTGCAAGGACCTGGGCCTGTTCCCAGCTCAAAACCTGCACCTTCTGCCTCTCTAATATCCGATACACCATGTGATGTGTGTCAGTGGTCCTGGTGCAGATCACCAGGGCTGGTTATTTCGCAGGCCTGTACTTCCACTCCCTCTCGGCTCTGAGTCCTCTCCTCCCGCCGGTGCGCTGGGGTGGGGGAGTGCTTGGGTCCCGCTGGGACGCAGCTCCATATCTTACCCACCCTGCAGGGTGCCGAGTCATCTCAGGTGCAGATGCAGGCTGTGTGCTGTCCTGTATATTCTGGTCTCTTTTTTAAGAATAGTTGTATTTGTTGTATTTTCATAGATATATATGGTTTTGGGAGGAGATTTCTGCCACCCTGCTCATGCCGCCATTTTCCCAGAACTTGCATTCGTAATCTTGTCAAATTGCTCCAGAAAGGAAAATCCAACTCCAGGTGTTTCTACTTAACCTAATAAAACGATTTGTTCTATATTGCCTAGAAGCCATAAAACTACAAATAGTAATAAAAATGGAATCCAAGATGGAAGCGCCAATCCTCCGAGGCCCTCTCAACTGACCACCGATGGAGGCCTAACTGCACCCTTTATGCGCCCCCTCTCAGCATGAAGCAGCCAGAGCGTTCACTGCCCCCTTTCCCTAGCAGGAGCAAGGGTCTCTATCTGTAGAGGGGGAAATGAGACAGGGACCTTGGGTTTGGACAGAGTAGGGTGAGGGCCTCTGGAAGGAGCAGGGCGGGATGTTTGCAGTCAGAGCAATGTAACTACATGCAAGGAAATCCCCTACTGAAACTCTGTGTTAAACATTAAGCTCTTGAGTCTTTCTTCAGTGAGATCAGTTGAGGCTCAAAGGGCCAGGGGCAGCCTGGCCTGTAATGTTTGAGTGTTCCGCAGATGGGAGAGAGTGTCTCAGCATGGCCCGTGACTTCGCTGTGGGCAGCCCTAGCAGGCAGATGGTGGCCCGGCCCACCTTGGGGGCAGGGCAGGTGGTAGAAGTCCACCCCCTAAGCCTTCTCTTGACATTATCAAGGTATATGTGGTGCGGAATGCATCCTTCCTGCTCTAATAGATTATCCTGGAAATAGTCATGAAAGACTTCTCCGAGCTCTGCCGTCTGATTGTGACAACAACTTGAAGCTTTTGGATCCCTCCTCTGTTGCAGTTGCAATGGCATTCATCCTGCTGGTTCCTAGACTTGTCATTAGAATGCAAAAGGAAATATCTAAGCTGGTCTGTGCGTATAGTGAGACAACGAGTTTGACTGTTTCTATATTATCTGAACTTAATCAAGAGCTAAGAGAAGTGCAAGTTATGGTGCTTCAGAATCATGCTACCATAGATTATCTGCTGTTAAAAGAACATATGGGATGTGAACAGTTTCCAGGAATGTGTTGTTTTATTCTGTCGGATTTTTCTGCTCTTGCTATGTATTTGTATTCCTATTCTCCTAGCATGTGTACGGAGTGCAGTTCCTAATCTTTTAAAGCCAATACATGCTTGTGCTACTTTTCAAGAATTAACTTCAAGAAATAAGTGATTCCTTTTAAGCAACTTTTTGAAATCATATGCTGATTCCCCACCTGCATTTGCTGCAAGAATATAATCATATATATTATGATTTTATCCAGAATTATAGCTGTTGGCTGTCCTCTCTTGTATATTTTATCTCCCTATTTGGTCCCAAGAGATGGCTGGTTAGCCAGAGACAGGTAAGATTCCTCACGGGAGGAACAACCTAAGACAAGAACAGTCGCAAGGAACTTCAGGTGACCAAAGTGGGGCCAACTGAGGTGAGGCATAGAACCTCACCCCTCCAGATGAGAGAGACATTCCCTGTGACAGGCTGTGTCACAGGTCAAGCCCAGCTAATCTTTATTCTGGTACCTTTCTACAAATATATTCGTATATATCTCTGTCATTTAAAACAAAAAAAGGGGGAAATGTAGGATTAATGGGATTAATACATAACTCAAGTAATGTAGAAAACAAATACACGTGACTTGATTGCTTTTCTTACAACTCTCGATGTGTGATCAGGGACAAAATGATGAGAACCAGAACACTTCCCGTGGCTCGGGGCCGCTCTCCATGGTTTCAGTATCCTTGAGGAGTATCGCGTCCTTGGGCTAGACTCAAGGCCAGATGATGATGTTTTGGGTTCATTTTGAGTTCATTTGTTTAATAAATATGAGAGGTGCCTTTTCGGCATTACTCTTCCGCTGTTATGCCTTCAGTCCCCTAGCTGGTCCTTTCAGGTCTTTGATATTTCATTGCGTGGCCTCCTCAATCTGCGGTTCAGAGGCAGGGAGGGGGCTGACAGGGGCACCCAAACATTAATTTACCAAGGAGGAGGCCGGCACTGCGAGGTACAGTAGAAAAGGTAAAGGTTATAGCAGAGGAGGCACTCGGGGGAGGGGAGAGAAAGGTGCTATCAGCCCCAGAAATGGAGGAGCTAGAGAATGATGAAGGGGTGATGCTGGAGGGACTGGCGCCTCCTGTATTGAAAGCACGGCCTGTGGTTATAAAGAAAATAAAGACCCTGCAGCTGAAGGTTCCCCAAGGAGAGGAGCAGCCTCCCCCCCAGGTCGTGGAGTACTCTATGGTCCGCCCCTATACTCAGGCTGAGCTGGTGGATTTGGGCTCCTGGTTGAGGCAGAAGCCCTCGGAGTCAATATCAGCTTGGCTCCTGTGTCTGTGGGACTTGGGGGTGGATGGAATTGTTCTGTCAGGTTCAGGGATGGGAAAGCTGTCTTCCCTGAGAGTGCAGCCTGCCTTGAGGCAGCAATTACAAAATGCACATCAGACCCCAGGGAGTCACTCCCTCCTTGATTGGTTCATGGCTGCACTTCGTGCTGTGTGGCCCAATCCGGGTGATCTACCATCCTCTCCTGTTAGATGGCAGACATATGAGAGCTAGGCATGAGAAATGCCATCTATACTCCAGAGAATTATGGCCCAGACGAAGAGATTTTTACTACTGGGATGAGAAATATTGTACTTCAAAAGGCTCCTACATCCCTCTTTGGGTCTCTAGTGGCTATTCTTTCTACCCAGGGCATCCCATACGCAAGGTGACACGTACAGTAGCAGACTTAGGAGAGGCTGAGGCAACGAGGATTCGGAAAGAGATAAGAATTGTTGATCACAAGAAGAATTTACAGGGCCCCATGAAGGTTATGAGGACCCAGATGTGGGTTGATTTAATACAGGCAGGAGGAGATGGAAGGAAATTAGATGGGGAGTCAAATAGGATCTTACTAGAGCTATGGCAACAACTGAAACCAGAGCAGCAGTTCCAGCCATTAAGACCAAAGAGGCAGAGATCAGAGACAGAGCATGAGTCCGGCCTGTGTGTTTGAAATGCTTCTGGAAAGCAAGCCAACCTCAGTTGAGCCTACACAGGAAGGTGATTGGGGAACATGGTTTGACTGAGGGGAAGGTCAAGGTATCTGCCCTGAGAGACCAGGGGGTGACTGGAGACCACATGTTGAAATAGCTATTCATTGGTCCCCAGTGAACATACAATGTGTCCTGGCTCTGGTGGACACTGGGGCTGAATGTTCACTGATTCATGGTAACCCTGAGCAGTTCCCCGGGACCCCCACTATCATAGATGGATACAGGGGGAAGGCTATCAGAGTAAAAGAAGCCGAAATCCCTTTGGGAATAGGGCGTCTACCCCCAAAAGAGTATACCGTGTATATATCTTCTATCCCTGAGTATATTCTGGGGATTAATATCCTGAAGGGTCTATGGCTGCGGACCAATGCACACGAGCAGACTGACAGTATGTGTGGTGAAGGCAGTTCTGAGGGGACATGCTAGGCACCCGCCCATAGCTTTGCCTGTACCTCAGCAGGTGACTAATACCAAACAGTACAAACTGCCTGGGGGGCCTAAAGAGATTGGAGAAACTCTCCATGAGCTGGAAAAGGTGGGTATTATAAAGCCCACCCATAGTCTGTTGAATTCCCCAGTGTGGCCGGTAAAAAAGCCACATGGCTCCTGGCGTATGACTGTGAATTACAGAGAACTAAATAAGGTCATACCACCTATGCATGCTGCTGTCCCCTCTATTGCAGGCTTGATGGATACCCTCAGCCATGAACTAGGAACATATCATTATGTGGTAGATCTTGCTAATGCCTTCTTTTCCATTAACATTGAGCAGGAAAGTCAGGAACAGTTTGCCTTCATGTGGGAAGGATGGCAATGGACTTTCACCATCCTTCCACAGGGATACCTCCACAGCCCCACCATCTGTCATGGACTTGTAGCCCAGAACTTGGCTAAATGGGAGAAACCACCAACGGTGCGGCTATACCATTATATTGATGATGTCTTGCTCACGTCTGATTCTCTTTCAGATCTAGAAGGTGCAGCACCTAGACTGCTGCAACATTTACAGGAGAAAGGATGGGCTGTGAACAGCACCAAGGTTCAGGGACCTAGTTTGTCTGTCAAATTCTTGGGGGTCGTCTGGTCGGGTAAGACCAAAGTGATACCAGAAGCAGTTATACATAAAGTCCAGGACGTTCCTACCCCCACAACTGCAGCATTGCTACAGGAGTTTCTGGGGCTTCTAGGCTACTGGAGAGTGTTTATCCCACACTTGGCACAAATACTGAAGCCCTTATACCGGTTGGTATGAAAGGGTGTCAGGTGGGACTGGGATGAGACATGTGCACCTATCTTTACTACAGCAAAACGGGCAGTCAAGGCCATGAAGGCCTTGAGTGTGATATACTCATCAAGGCCCTGTGAGCTGGACATACATGTCACTGAAGATGGTTATGGCTGGGGTCTCTGGCAGCAGCTTGAATGAACTCGCCAACCTGTTGGATTCTGGTCACAACTCTGGAAAGGGGCAGAGGTACGATACACTTTGATAGAAAAACAACTGGCTGCCATGTCTCATGCCTTGCTGGCTACAGAACCCATCACTGGAATGGCCCCGATAAAGGTAATAACCACCTATCCCATTTTTGGGTGGGTATGAGACTGGACCCAAAAGCCAAGGAGTGGCGTGGCACAAACACCCACACTAGCCAAGTGGTGTGCTTACCTACAGCAGCGTAGTGTCCTATCTAGTAGCCCCTTGAGTGAAGAACTCCAATGTGTGTTGGGGCTGGTGACATATACTAGTGAAAAGCAGGAAGAACTTGCTTTTGAACCATTAGTGGCAGAGTCCCTATCAGGACGGAAGAGCCCCTATACCTGAAGATGCATGGTACACAGATGACTCCAGCCGTGGGCAGCCCCCAAAATGGAGGGCCATGGCTTTCCATCCTAAGACTGAGACAATGTGGATGGAAGATGGTGAGGGGAAGAGCAGCCAGTGGGCAGAGTTGCGGGCCATGTGGCTTGTGATCAGCCAGGAGCTCTCCCCTATAGTTGTCTGCACTGACAGCTGGGCTGTCTATCGGGGCTTGACCCTGTGGCTACCAACCTGGTACCATGCCAACTGGCTGGTTGGTCACCGACCCTTTTGGGGGCAAGAATTGTGGCAAGACTTATGGGCCTGTGGTCAGACTAAAATAATTACAGTATACCATGTGA
>JAQQAC010011420.1:999003-1025394 GCA_029783875.1 Phataginus tricuspis
GGAATTTAATCATTATAGATATCAAAGATTGTTTTTTCTCTATCCCATTGCATGCGCAGGACAGGCCTCGCTTTGCCTTTACCTTGCCAGCTATTAATCACTCTATGCCAGATAAGAGATACCAATGGAAAGTCCTGCCACAAGGCATGGCTAATAGCCCCACCATATGTCAGTTATATGTTCAAAAAGCCCTTGAACCCATTCGGGCTCGATTTCCATCCCTCATGATAGTTCACTATATGGATGACATTCTGCTATGTCATAGGGGACAGTCAGTTTTGCGCGCTTCTTACCCATTATTAACAAAAGTTTTAGAAAGATGGGGTCTCCATATTGCCTCAGAAAAGGTCCAAATGTCAGCAATCGGATCCTTCCTGGGCGCGACTATACACCCCGAAACAATCAGCCCTCAAAAGGTAACGATCCGTAGAGACCACCTCCATACTTTAAATGATTTCCAAAAATTGTTAGGAGACATTAATTGGTTGAGACCTTTTTTAAAAATCCCTTCGGCTGAGTTAAAGCCATTGTTTGACATTTTGGAAGGAGATACTCATATTACCTCACCCAGAACCCTGACGCCCGAAGCAGACTTAGCACTACAATTAGTAGAGAAAGCACTGCAGACTGCTCAATTGCAAAGGATTGTGAAGAACGCGCCCTTTCTCTTGTGTGTGTTCAAGACTTTCCAATTGCCCACTGCTGTGCTATGGCAGGATGGACCTTTATTATGGGTCCATCCCCACGCTTCCCCAGCAAAAATAATTGATTGGTATCCCGATGCAGTCGCTTGCTTAGCCCTGCGTGGAATAAAGGCAGCCCTCACTCATTTTGGAGAGAAGCCACAAAGCTTAATTGTTCCTTATACTGCGCATCAAGTTCAAGTCCTGACTGCCACCTCAGATACCTGGGCAGTTTTAGTCACTTCCTTTAATGGCAAGATAGATAATCATTATCCTAAACATCCAATTTTGCAATTCACATTAACCCAAGCTTTAGTGTTCCCCAGAGTGACAGCATCAAAGCCACTCCCCAATGGTGTGGTAGTCTATACCGATGGATCTAAGACAGGCAGAGGAGCTTATATAGTTGATGAAAAAATAACAACCAGACAGTATCAAGAATCCTCCCCCCAGGTGGTAGAATGCTTAATAGTTTTAGAAGTCCTACAGACCTTTTTACAACCCCTAAATGTTGTTTCTGACTCCATCTATGTAGTTAATGCTGTAAAAATTCTAGAAGTTGCTGGGTTAATTAAATCCTCTAGTAAAGTGGCCTCTATTTTTCGCGACATCCAGGCTGCCTTGTTGAATAGAAAGTCCCCAATATTTATTACACACATAAGGGCCCATTCCGGCCTCCCAGGGCCCATGTCTTGGGGTAACATGCAAGCAGATCAGGCCACACGCCTCGTGGCCACAGTGCTTGTCAACACAGCCCTTGATCAAGCCAAAGAATTCCATTCTCAGTTCCATGTCACTGCCGAGACGCTACGACATCGTTTTAATATTTCTAGAAAGGAAGCTAGGCAGATAGTAACTCAGTGTAAACAGTGTTGTCAATTTTTACCAGTACCTCATACTGGAATTAATCCTAGAGGAATCCGACCTTTACAGATTTGGCAAATGGATGTTACCCATGTCTCCTCCTTTGGAAAATCCCAGTATTTACATGTTTCTATTGATACCTGTTCTGGCGTTATATTCGCCACCGCACACTAAAATCGTGCCCACCGCACACTAAAATCCTACTTCATTAAACAAAAAGGGGGAATTAGAGACATTTTGTCTCCAGGCCCCCGGGCAGCGGTTTCTCTGGCTCTTTTTACATTAAATTTTTTTAAATCTGGATGACCATGGCGCATCTGCGGCTGATCGCCATTGCACACCAACAGATTCACCCAAAGAATTAGTGAAATGGAAAGATGTTATCTCTGGTCAATGGAAAGGCCCGGATCCTATTTTAATGCGATCCAGGGGAGCTGTCTGTGTTTTCCCACAGGAAGAAAATACTCCGTTCTGGGTGCCTGAAAGACTGACCAGAAGAATCTTAGAAAATGAAGAGGCACGAGACCACAAAGAGACCCCTGGTCGGCTTGGGGATGCTGCTCCTGAGCCTGATGGTGGTAACGGGGGAACCCCGGTGGGGAATCATGACGACATTTCCAATACCCATGCCAGTGATGCATAATGCTCAAGTTTTCCCACGCTTTTTTACCACCAACAGAAGCCTGGGGCTTGCTTTTATCCCCTATGATGACCAAAGTCAGAGGATGGCTACTAATAATAGTTACCTCTTAAAAGGGAGCCTGTGCTTTACGATCATCAAAAGCCCTAACGAGACTAGTCATTGTGTTCAAATTTATAATCAATTGCGGGGATGGTGACCTAGTGCCACAAACAACCGTGAAAAAACCACCCCCTCAACCTAAATTAGCCCCGTTTTGCAAGGGAACTATGGCAGATGACCTCTTCCTGCCATGGACAGGTTGTCAGGCCAGGCATTCATCTTGGACCATACAAAATTATTTTACCTTTTCCCCTAATATTAATACTTATTATAATAGTACATTTCTTGGTTATAATTTTACTTATATGATCCTTGAAAGAGCCAATGCTAACCCTTTTGATCAATGGCTCCTTTGCGGTATTAATGGAAGTTGCACTGATTTGTCACCATTTGTTATGATCAATGGAGGAGCCACTGCTAAAGGAAAAATAACATTTGATTTTAAAGGAACTGCTAAAGCCTCTGGCTCTGGAGGATCCTCGAATAAATTTCAGTGGACTACCGACTTTAAGTCCTATGAAGAATATCAAAACTTGACTTTTGAGCCCACACCTGTGTGTGTTTGGCCTCCATTCATATGGATTGTGAGCAATGATAGTTCTGTTTGGAATGACACCTTAAGGTGCACCTCAGAGACCTGCTTCTATGTGCTTTGCTGGGATGCCAGCACTTTTCCTTTTGCTATGGTGACTCGGTTACCTAGATTTGTACCTGTACCAGTCGAAGCACCCAGTAGTCTAAGCAAATTTAGAGTAAAAAGAGATTTTGGTATTTCTGCCATTATTGTTGGGATTGTTGCCGCCGCTGCCGTGACAGGGTCGGTCACGGCATCTGCCCTCGCCCTATCTACTTCTATACAGACAGCAGATACTATTAATCAGTTGTCTGCCGCAGTTACCTCAGCCTTAGATGTTCAGGCCTCTGCCAATTCACAAATTATGGGAGGCCTAATGCTAGTGAACCAACGTATAGATTTGGTTCAAGAACAGATTGATATTTTATGGCAGATGGCTCAATTAGGCTGTGAACAGAAAATGCCAGGCTTATGTGTTACCTCCATTCAATATGAGAATTTCACTCGAGCAGCAAATCTTTCTAAAACTTTGTCTCAGTTTTTACTACAGAATTGGACATCTGAATTTGAAGAAACGCTACGAAAATTGCGCTTTGCCATTATTGAAGTGAATTCGACCCGGCTTGATCTGTCTTTGACCGAGGGGCTGTCTTCTTGGATCTCCTCGGCCGTTTCCTATTTTAAGGAGTGGGTGGGAGTTGGACTTTTTGGTACTTTTGTGTGTATTGGCCTGGCGTTTGTCTTTTTTATACTGTGCAAGCTGCGGGCTCAAAGGCAACGGGATAAAGCAGTGATGGCTCAAGCCTTTGCAGCCTTAGAACAAGGCGAAGCAATAGGTATGTGGGTGTCCATGCTTAAGAACCAATGACCCCTTTTTATTTCTCTTCCTGCCCATGAGGTCCCTCGCTCCCCCATCAAGACCTGGTAAGTCAGTGACGGAGTGTTAGATAAGACTCTAACCGCCTAAGACAGGGCGACCTCGGGTGGGGAGGCCGACCCAGAGACGGGTAAGGAAAGAGCACTGCTCTCCAACAGGCTCAGGTCTTGTGGGAGGCCTTCCCTGGCTGCGAGACCTCCCCAGGATTTGCTTATGGACCCAGCTCTTGCACCTGGAGGGTTTTACCCATTGCACCCAGAGAGTGAGTCCCAGAGTCCCAAAAGAAATAAAAAAGGGGGAGATGTGGCGCGCGGCGCATGCGCACTTCTCTTTGCAAAAACGCCATTACAAGATGGCGCTGACATCCGCCCACTGCGAGCCGTAAACAACCGCGGGGCGCATGCCCAAACAGCCAAATACCACCTAGAGGTTGCATGACCTGAGACGTCAGATCGCCTGAGTCGTATCAGCCAGTGAAAAACAGACACGCCAGTGCTAGTGCTATAAAAGAGGGGTTTTGCCTCTCTTCTGGGTCTTCCTCTTTCCTCTTTCCTCCGGCTTCAATAAAGCTTGCTGCAGAAGGATCCTGGCGTCTGCGTGCGTTCTTGCTGGCGAGACGATTGCGCGGGCCGCAATATATAGACCCCATGGGGAAAGGAGTAAAAGTATGGTATACTAGACCTGGAAGGGACCCCCTTCCTGCTACAGTCCTATCACAGGACCACTCTCTTGCATGCATCCTACCTGATGGACAAGATTTGCCTATGCTGATGGCATTAAAACATGTGTCTTGTTGCCCCTAAGGTCTTTGTGGATTGGGAACTTCCTCTGGCTTGAGGATTATTATAATTTTTGTTATTAGGAACCTCCTTTGGCTTGAGGATTATTATAATTTTTACCTCTATCTTAATTTTTATTATTTCTAAGTTGTTGTTAGCCTCTGTTTCTCTGTGGAATCTGGTTACAGTGCTCCAGCTTTCTCGCACAGGGACCACTGCGGAAGATGGAAAGCGTGTAGATTGAAAGGTGAGAATCCTGGAGGGGTGGAGTGTGGGGAAGTTGGGGTTCCCATGGCCAGGATCCTCACTGAACTTAAACCACCTGATGATGTAACTGGCCTGTTGCTGGGCTACTGCTTCCACACCTTTAGGCGATAAGCTATTACTGTGCTATATAAAGAGCTCGGCCCAGTGCTCTGGGTGGAGGCAGAGATGCTAGTGCTCGACCTTGCTGCGAGAACAAGCTGGGTAATAAGCCCTTTCACCCTAAAGAACGTTCTGCTGTCAATTTCTTTGGTCGCATTGAATCCATAGCGAACTTGCCTGGGGCTGAAACCCATTGGCAAGACACCCCGTCACATAAACCCCTCCAGGAAGCAAGAGAACAGCAAGGTCTGGCTCCCCTCTGAGAATGGGAAAAATGGAATATAACACGTATTGAATTTGAATTAATTATCCTGCTGCAGGTTTACAAATGCTAAGGCATTTGAGACCAGTGTTATTAAGCAAAATAATTTCAGTTTATCGGTCTGTAATCATTAGCTTCCTAAAGCGTGTCAACCTCACTCCCATTGTAACAGCAAAGGTGTGAAAAACAACACAGTTAGAAAACAACTGATCTAAGAGGCTGTAGTCTCCCTCCCTGTCACAGCAGCAGCCCACAGTGGTCTCAGAAACCTGAGGACAGCAGTACTTCCCATTAAACAGAGGTGGTAGGTCGCCTCCTCCCAGGAGGTCCTGTGAAGGAGCAGAGATGTGGGTACAGATACACGCAGAAAGCACTGAGGGCCAGTCACCTAGATTCCTGTCTTTGAAGCAAAAGGCAGGAGCCGGAGCTGGACCAAGCAGGGGGGCAGAAGGGGCACTCTCCCAAAGGCTGCTGGCAACGCACTCACACTCCAGAAGACAAGCCCTCCTTACCCTTGGAGAGCTGGAACAACTGGCCACAGAACCACCCAGAGCTCCTATCAGTCAGCCACTGGGGCATTTGCTTCTCTTTGGAAACTAGAAACTCCAGAAGAGACTTCATATAAAAACCTTTTTCTTTCTTTTCCAAAACGTCAGAGATCCTGGGTGAGTGGAACTTAATACTTAAAAGAGTAAAAAGGCCCCATCCCTTAAAATAAGGATACTGCTACTGAGGCTCCTACCTCACCCATTAGCAGGTACATCTCCCAGGTCAGCCACAGTAATCTCACTCCCAGTAGAACAATGCCTTCAAGGCATCCTGGAAACACAGGTTGATTACCTACATAACCTTACTTTTCATTACAGAAAAAAAAGGAAATGTTTCATAGGTAAAGTCTTCCTAATCACTAGAGAAATCCAAATCCAATCTTAAGAAACAGTTTTTCAGGGCGGGGTGCACATGAAATGACTCCATGGCCAACCTGCCCCTCCCACAGCTCAGCCCCAGGGAACCAGTGGTCAAGCTCTGGCCAAAACCCCACTGTGCGCACTCACCCCAAGAGGAATGGTAGTGAGCAGTGGAGGGGCTGGAAGGAAAAAAGTAAGATTTCATATCCAAAAAGAAAATAGGAAGACTTTGATGTTCTTCACAGAACACTACTTAAAGATCCCCAACTGCTCAGAAAATAGAAAAAAAAAATCAAAAGCCTAACAAAACAGAAACACCCCAGACCAGCAACCTTACAGACATGGTGAAGGGAAGCTAGAAGGCTGGGGGTAAGTGGAAGTTTTCAACCAGAATTTCCATGTGGCCCTGCTAGTGATATGCACATAAGGGCCTGTTTGCACCTCACGTGATGTTAACTGTGGAGCCACCATTCCCACATGTGACTGCTGGTCAAGGGTAGGGGTGGAGAGGAAACAGCCATTCTCTCCTTCCCTCCCATCCTGGTACATAAGTGGTGGCACCCGCCAGTCACCAGAGACCCTACCATGGAGTTCCTGGCAGAGGAAGGGGCCAAGGGAAGCAGAGCACACCAAGGCCAGAGAGGAAGGACCTGGGAGCATGCTGGGAGAGAGCACCCAGAGCAGCTGGGGTTCACCAGGGGAGAGACTGAGCCGTGAGGAACGGATATGCAATCTTCATCAACCCTTCCCCGTGTGTTATTCCGGTATCAGCGGTTCCATATTGAACTTGCCCCAGGTGGGGAACCCCCTTCCTTTGGGAGCCACAGTCACTAAGCAATTCTCAAACAGCAGCAGGGCGTCCCAGAACTCAACTCAACTCTCACAGTATCTGCCCAGAGACCACATCAGATTCGCCAAGTTAAGGGCTCCTACCTACAAGGCTGCCCTCCACCGCCCACTCCAGGCACAGATCTCAGGCCAGACAGTTCCCTGCGCTTCCGACTTACCAGCTACAGGTTGGCGATTCCCACAACCTCCCCCTTAGGTTCAACTAATTTGCTAGAGCAGCTCACAAAACTCAGGAAAAAAACATACCTTTACCAGTTAAAGAAAGGATACCAAAAAGATACAAGTTAACAGCCAGATAGATAGAGAGACACAGGGCAAGGTACCAAATAAAGGGGCTTCTATCCTGGTGGAGGTTGGGGCCTGGCTCGGTGGCACACGGAGGTGTTCTGGTTCCCCAAGTGGAAAAACTCTCCCCGACTGAGAAGCCGGATCCAGGGGGGCAATCAGCTCATCCCAGGGGTCTGCGAGGCTGCACTGCACAGTCATGACTGACTACAATACTGGCCAATGCCTGACTCAGCTTCCAGTTCCTGACTTTGAATGGGGTACAAAATTCTCATTAACAGGAAAAGGCACCCATTACATGTTTAAGACTCTGCAGTGTTTTCAGGAACTGGAGATGAAGCCCAGAAATACCTGAGAAATACATATTTGGTCATATGAATGACCAAATACTATTTGTTATGATTCATTATATCACGTGTCTTCTGATGTTCAGGTTCCTTTGAACTGTTTTCTGCACATCAATTATCTCCTATTTTTCAGAGAACGTGAACTATAAACAGCCCACTTTCTTTGCCAATGTTATAAAGAGCTCAATTTTTCGTAGCTTCAACTACTAAGGGATGGTGCATAAACCAAAGAGAAAAGGGCTAGCACGGTGCCGACCGCGTCTCTAACTGCTTTTGCTTTTCTTTTAATATCCACATACAGTTGTTAAGGCTGGGTGGCTGCTGACTTAGTGTTCTGTTTACCACACCTCTTTTATTTTAACCAGCATGGATTTTTCTTAAACGTTCTGCTTTTGAAAGCATTCTGAGGACAATGGGAGACACCTGGAAGTCACAGCAAGGCTTTGAGAACACCATCACCCAAAATCCCTCCCTCCTGCGGAGAGTGCCGGCCCTGAGCCCTGGAAGAGCAGCTCACCTTCTCCATGCCCTCCAGCTCACCCTTCTCTCCGAGCGCCCACACCTGTCTCTCATGCCCTGCGTCACCTACAGCACAAACGGACCAAGGGACCCTTCTTCATATACATCTTGTGCACACACACAGCCCTACCCGGAGCTACCGGGCAAGCCGGCATTCACGCCAGCACACGATTTCTGAGCATTAACACCGAGACTGGGCAGACTCCACGTGCGGACACTGAACACACTCAGAGGAGGCAAGGGGCCATTCGGGAAAACGACGCGCACCAGGCTTTCCCCCGCAGGGCGGCGTCTCCTTCCAGACCACGGTCCCCAGGTTAAACTCCCGGTACGCCAACGGCAGCAGGGCCGTTGCAGCGCCCCGTCAAGCCGACGTCGGGCAAGCGAAGCGCAGGCTAGGTGAACCCCCCTCCGTGGCCCCATTCTAGAGCTTGACCGTCCCGAACGCCCAGCCGCGGGCACCTGCTGCCGGCGTCCTCGCGCCCGACCCAGGGGAGCCCGCTCCCGCGCGCTGCAGACAAAGCACCGCCCAACGCCGCTCCCAGCAACCTCAGCGTGGGCTCGCCTCCCCCACCGGCCCCTCCCTCGGGGAACCTCATGGGCGGAACCTCGGTGACTGGCAGGTGCCAGACCAATGCTGTGCCAAGAAGAGAGGGGCGGGGCCAGGGGCGCCGTCTGTGCAGCCCAGCCGGATCCCGCAGGCAGTGAAGCAGCCAGTGGTGCGCGGGTGGCCCAAGGCTGGGCCCGGGGTGCCGGGGCTGGTTTCTGCCACGCGCCCCACACGGTCCTACAAAGGTTCCCCAGTGCGGTGCGGGCCTGCGCACGGCGGATGACGCTGCGGCCTGGCTGCCCTGCTGGCAGCGCTGGGGCGGGTTCCGCGGGGACGGGCGGCAGCCCTGGGCCCGGCGGGCGGAGGCCGCGCCCCTGGTCAGCGGGCATCGGGCACAGGCCGCCCACCTCTGACCCTGCCCGGAATTTCCCGCCCACCTCGGCAAAGGGAGGGAGGCCGGCGCGCAGACCCGGCTGTACCGCCAGCTCCGGCGGGGGCCCCACCACACTTCCCGGATGGACGAGCGAGCCGCGAGCGACTTACCGAACCTGGGGCGCGGGCACGGGACGCGGGCAGATGCGGGACCCGAGGCGGTGAAGGCGCCGCGGTCCCCGGACCGCTGCGTGCCTCCCAGCAACGCCGGGGCACCACGCGGGACGCGGACCCAGGAACGGACGCTGGTCGGCGCGACACTGACCGCGAGTCCACAGGCCTCTGCGTGCCTAGAGGCCCAGGGGCCACGCCTCCCGCCGCAGGCGCCGCCCTGCTCCGCCCCTCCGTGCGCCAGGCTAAGGGCTAGGGGCGGGCCGTGAACGGACGGGACTGTGGGCAGAAACAGTGGGCCGGGGGCTGCTGGAACGGTTGGGCGGGCCGGAGGGCGCGGTGGCCCCGGGGGTCGTTGCTGGGCCTGGGCTCCTTCCGGCCCCGGGCAAGTTTGGATCCCCAGGAGGGAGTCCCCGAGCTGACCGCGCCATCTCCGGGAACTGCGTGTCCGCGACGGGGTCTGGCTCCCACGGCTCTGGCTGACATCTGTCCTTCAGAGTGAGTGGAGTGATGAAGTCTCCCAGAATGAATGCACTGCATTCTATTTCCCCTTTTAATTCTGATAGTATTTGTTTCACATATGTAGGTGCTCCTGTGTTGGGTGCATAGATATTTATAATGGTTATATCTTCTTTTTGGATTGACCCCGTTATCATTATGTAATGTTCTTCTTTGTCTCTTGTGACTTTTCTTTGTTTTGAAGTCCATTTTGTCTGATACAAGTACTGCAACTCCTGCTTTTTTCTGCCTATTAATTGCATGAAGTATCTTTTTCCATCCCTTCATTTTTAGTCTTTGTATGTCTTTGGGTTTAAAATGAGTCTCTTGTAGGCAACATATAGATGGGTCTTGTTTTTTTTATCCATTCAGTGATTCTGTCTTTTGATTGGTGCATTCAGACCATTTACATTTAGGGTGATTATTGATTGGTATGCACTTATTGCCATTGGAGGCTTTAGATTTGTGGTTACCAAAGTTCAAGGTTAACTTCCTTACTTTCTAAGAGTCTAACTTACCTCACTGAATATGCTATTATAAACACAATCTAAAGGTTCTTTTTTTCTCCTCCTTCTTCTTCTTCCTCCATTCTTTATATATTAGGTATCATTCTGTACTCTTTGTCTATCCCTTGACTGACTTTGGGGATAGTTGATTTAATTTTGCATTTGCTTAGTAATTAACTGTCCTACCTTACTGTGATTTTATTACCTCTGGTGACAGCTATTAAACCTTAGGGACACTTCCATCTATAGCAGCCCCTCCAGAATACACTGTAGAGATGGTTTGTGGGAGGTAAATTCTCTCAGCTTTTGCTTATCTGGAAATTGTTTAATCCCTCCTTCAAATTTAAATTATAATTTTGCCGGATTAAGTATTCTTGGTTTGAGGCCCTTCTGCTTCATTGCATTAAATACATCATGCCACTTCCCTTCTGGCCTATAAGATTTCTGCTGAAAAGTCTGATGATAGCCTGATGGGCTTTCCTTTGTATGTGATCTTATTTCTCTCTCTGGCTGCTTTTAATAGTCTGTCCTTATCCTTGATCTTTGCCATTTTACTTATTATGTGTCTTGGTGTCCTCCTTGATCCCTAATGTTGGGAGATCTGTGCACCTCCATGGCCTGAGAGACTATCTCCTTCCCAGATTGGGGAAGTTTTCAGCAGTTACCTCCTCAAAGATACTATCCCTTTTTCTCTCTCTTCTTCTTCTGATACCTAATAATGTGAATATTGTTCCATTTGGATTGGTCACACAACTCTCTAAATATTCTTTCTTTCCTAGATATCCTTTTTTCTCTCTGTGCCTCAGCTTCTTTGTATTCCTGTTCTCTAATTCCTACTACATTTACTATCTCCTCTACCTCATCTAATCTGCTTTTAAATCCCTCCATTGTATGTTTCATTTCAGATACTGTATTCTTCTACTGAATGTTTTTATCTCATTCCGAAATTTGTCCCTGAGTTCTTGAATATTATCCTGCAGCTCCATGAGCATGTTTATGATTTTTATTTGTACTCTCTTTCAGGAAGATTGATGAGTTCAGTTTCATTTCACCCTCTTTGTGGTGTTTGTGGGATTTTGGTTTGAACCAGGTTCCTTTTACATTTCATAGTTGTATGTGGCGCCCTCTACTCTCCAGAAGCTCCACTCTCTGGAGCTGCTCAGCCAGCAGGAAGGTGCAGCAGGTTGTGTATCATGGTGGGGGGCCTCGTAGCTGAGTAGCTAGCTAGGGTGGTGGAGCACCTCAAGCTCATGAAAGTTCCCAACATGCTGGGCAGAGTGTACCCAGACAATTTTCTCCACCTGTCCTTTCTACTGAACAGCAAACTCTGTGCAATCCTTGTCCCTTTAGCAGCCCCCTAAGCTGTTAGAAGTCTCTCAGACTGCCCGCCTTTATGTTGTCCCAGAGCAGCTGGATGTGGATCCCTGATCTCCACAAGCAGCTGGAATCAGTCTCTCCCAGTATTCTGCCTGTATTACCTTTCCAACCACACTAATCTTCAGAGCATCATGCAGTA
Source organism: Phataginus tricuspis (assembly GCA_029783875.1). NCBI lineage: Eukaryota > Metazoa > Chordata > Mammalia > Pholidota > Manidae > Phataginus > Phataginus tricuspis. The sequence goes on from JAQQAC010011420.1 coordinate 1,010,672, forward strand.
TAGGTTCCTGCTCCCATAGCAGATCTGCAGGGCTGGGTGTTCAGCAGTCCTAGGCCTCTGCCCCTTCCCCGCTCTGTTTGTCTTCCTCCCTCTGGTGATCTGGGGTCAGGGAAGGGTTTGGGTCCCTCCAGATCACGACTTTGGTATGTCAACATTTTCCTTGAGGTCTGCTGTTTTCCCCAGGTCTAGACAGTCTGTTGCAGCCTCTTCCTGTTGCTCTTTCGTGATTTGATATATTTATTTTCATATTATCTGTGGTTTTGGTAGGAGGTTTCTGTTTCACCTCTCACGCCTCCATCTTTAATCCTCTTCCAGGCGAAGAGGCTTTTTATAGCCAGGTGTATTGGCAGGCTTTTGAGAGGATGGGTCATGGAAAAGGTGGGCTTGTGGCTTGCTGACGTGTCCTCTGGAGAATGCTTATAGCCTAGGATGAAACCTAGGTCTCTCTGAGATGGCAGGTGGGCTTATTAAAAATGTGATACTCCAGTCCAGGTTCCATCATTTCTGGCTCTAAAGGGGTATAGGGAGACAGGTAACCATTCTTTTCTTGGCTACATCCTGCTGAGAGGGGGTTATGAAGGGGGTTTTATGATATTTTGAAGCAGGAAGGCTATTTAAAGGTGTTCTTGAGTAGTTGCCTGGGAGATGGCCAACATTCAATCCTGTAAAAATCTTTAGAATAGGTTAAGAAGGAAGGAAAAGAAGGAGGAGGGTGATAAAGGCTAATGGGGTCAGGGAGGTAGACACCAATGAAGAGGAAGGGAAATCAGTTATTAGAAGAGCCTTCAAGAAGTCTGGGAGCTTGCTCACGAAAGCGTTTTGCCCCATCCCTGATGAGGCTGGATTTGCTGATGTAAAAGCAGCATTGTTCCTGGAGTACAGCACATATGCCACCCTGCGAAGCTGTCAGGAGATCAAGGCTTCTGCGGTTCTGGAGGATGACTGAAGCCAGGCAGTCCACTTGATCTTGTAAGTGTGCCAGATGGTTGGAAATCTCTTTGCATCCTTCAGCAAGGTCACTGGACAGCCTGGTGAACTCTGAGAGACTCCTAGGGCCCCAGTGCCTGTTTCAGAGCCTGTGATTATTCCCAAGGTGGCCATTAAGGTGACTAGCTAGCTGTATGGCATGTTGTGCCCTGACATGGGTTAATGGGGAGACAGGGATGAGTAGAGCAGATGTTATGAAGGAAAGGGAGTGAGGAGGCACAGAGTGCAGACTCCGGTCCAGTTGGTTGGCATGCCAATGTATGCCTTATCTCCGCATACCCAAAAGATGCCTGTTTCCAGGGAAAGACATCCCATTAGATCAAACTGAGACAAGAGAAGGAGGTCTGGGGGTGGGTTCAGAAGTAAGTGTCAGACCACCTCAAATTTGTGCCATATATGGAAGGAGGAGCTAAAAGCTTCAGCCTTCCAGGTAGAGAGGGGTGAGGCTGGATGCAATACTGTAGGACTCTTGGCTAAGCGTGGGTAACTTTTGGTTCAGGAAGATTCTGCTGCCAAGTGTATCAGGATGTTGGCACTCTTCTGTGGGCTTCGGGAGTGCCTTTAACGGGGTCTTTTCCTCTATCTTGGCAGTACTAGATGTGACATTTAGATTGCCTTGGAAGGAACTGTACCCAGATACCCGTAAGAGAGTTCCCAGATGGTAAATATTGCAGTGATCCAAGGGTGGGAGAAGTTGAATGGTGAATTTGCAGAGGGAGGGACCTAAGGAGCCACCTGGGGTTTAGTGATCTTGTTGGGCTCAAGAGATGCACAAAGGAAGAGGTTGGGTTAGATGAAGTCCACTTGGGAGGGACCAGTTATGGCCCACTGGGGAAGTCAGTGAGCTTTTAAGTCCTGTCTGATACCTTTTAGTGCCCCCTGGAAGCCTGATGTCAGATCCTTTGGCTAGCGCTGTACCCGGGGACTGGCAGGCTCAGTGGAATGTAGCCCTTCAGAAGTGTTGATCCGTGTTCCAAGGAGAGCAGGGGTTGCCAACTCTGCTGTCGGGGAAACGTGGAGACAGACCCAGCAGGGTGGCTGGATGGTCCTGTTAAAGGTTTGGATGATTTGAGCCATGTGGGGGTGTCTGACTGAGGTATTTAGGAAGGGTCTGTGCTGTGGTGTTAGGAGCCAAGAGGATGAGTAATACTGAGAAAGGATTGGAGCAGGAGAACACATGAGGTACAGGTGGTGATTTGGCTTGGGGAGAAGTCTCAGAAGGTTCCCTGTAGCCATAGGTGCTGGATTATTGTATGTAAGGAGGTGGAGGGTGAGTAATGGGAGAGTTCTATTAGAATGGTCAAGAAACAAGCAAAGTTATGAAGTGAGACTCATGGGATTGTTTAGCCATGCTGTCAATCTCTTCAGCCACAGGAGGCAGCTTGGTGATCTTCAGGGATGTGCATCCTGTTGGTGTGCACTGGAAAGGGGGAGCCTTTCTGAGAGAAGTGGACCCAGGAGGAATGACCTTTTAATTTGGCCACTGTTGGGGTAGTCAGGATTACTTGGAAGGACCCCATCCACTTTGGTTTTAGCCCCTGGGATGGCTGAGGGGCTTCATAAATACCATCTTCGGGTTGTAGAACAGAGCAGTGAGGGTCTGTAGGTTCCCAAAGGGTTTAGGGAGGGTGGAGTTAGCATAGTTGCAGATGAGATGTCTAAGGGTCATAAGTAAAGAATTCAAGAGAGGGAGGGGTAGCTTTGAGTTGGAGGTGGGAAAAGTGATGGCATTAAGGGGCCTTCAATACAGAACCTCAAAGGGGCTGAGCATAAGAGGTTTGTGGGGGAGAGACCTGAATTTAAAAATGCCTAAGGGCAGGAGCTTAGTCCAATCCAAATGAACCTGGAGGGAAAACTTGATCAGGGTCTGCTTGAGGTGATTAGCCTTCTCTACCTTACCTGAGGACTGGGGTTGACACATGATGTGGAATTTCCAGATTATATTTAGGGAAAAGACCACCTGCTGGGTGATCTGTGAGTTGAATTCAGGTCCATTTTTAGTTTGGATAGAGGTTGGGAATCCAAAGCGGGGGGATGATTTCAGTGAGTAGGGTTATGTGCTACTGTGGAGAACATTTTGTTTGATGTAGGAAAGGCCTCTATCCACCTGGAGGTGTCAACCATGAAAAGGAGGTATCCTTGTTTCTTTACTGAAGGCATATGGGTAAACAATTTGCAGTCAGTGCCAGGGAGGGATCCCAGAACTGATGGACAGGGAAGGGGGAAGGTCTTGAGGGTTGGTGGTTTCACATATGGCGCATTGGGCGATAATCTTTTGTAGGGAGGTCTGAGACCAGAGGTGAGATGCATGTGGGCCTGTAGGAACTGGAGCAGAGGGAATGACCCGGCATGGAACTGGTCATGGAAAGATGAAAGTAATTTACTTTGTAAGCTTCAGGAAGGGCCAGTTTTCCATGGAGGAAGCAACGTTGTCCTTCTTGTAGTGCCCCGTTCTCTGAGTACAGCTAATTCTTATGGAGTGAGTAGGGAGGCATAAGAGGGAACAGGAAGCAGGGAATGGAGAGAGGGTTGGCAGCTGTTCGTTTGCTACTCTATCAGTCTCATTATTTCCACGAATGATGTGTCCAAGGTTTTTATCCTGTGAGGTAGGTCTTTGATGGCCTTTGCAATGAAAGACAGCAGGTCTCTGGGGTAGAAGCGTTGCCTCTAGGAGATCTTGAATTACAGGTCCATTTTGTATAGGGGTGTTTTTTCCTGTTAGGAATCCTCTCGTGCCAGATATGGGCATAAGAATGCAGGATATTATAAGCATATTCAGAGCCTGCACAGACGTTGATAGTTTTTTTTTGTCTTAATCTCTTTTATATTTTATTTATTATTATTATTTATTTATTTTTACAATTTATTTTGGTATCATTAACCTACAATTACATGTGCAATATTATGGTGATTAAACTACCCCCTTCATCAGGTCCCCCCCACCAACCCCATTACATTCACTGTCCATCAGAGTAGTGAGATGCTATAGAATCACTACTTATCTTCTCTGAGTTGTACAGCCCTCCCCATGCCCCCCCAACATTACAACTGCTAATCATAATGCCCCTTTTACCCTCTTATCCCTCCCTTCCCACCCATCTTCCTCAGTCCCTTTCCCTTTGGTAACTGTTAGTCCTTTCTTGGGTTCTGTGACTCTGCTGCTGTTTTGTTCCTTCAGTTTTTTTCTTTGTTCTTATACTCCACATATGAGTGAAATCATTTGATACTTGTCTTTTTCGGCTTGGCTTCTTTCACTGAGCTTAATACCCTCTAGCTCCATCCATGTTGTTGCAAATGGTAGGATTTCTTTTCTTCTTATGGCTGAATAATATTCCATTATGTATATGTACCACTTCTTCTTTATCCATTCATCTACTGCTGGACACTTAGGTTGCTTCCATTTCTTGGCTATTGTAAATAGTGCTGCAATAAATATAGGGATGCATCTGTCTTTTTGAAACTGGGCTGCTGCATTCTTAGGGTAAATTCCTAGGAGTGGGATTCCTGGGTCAAATGGTATTTCTATTTTGAGTTCTTTGAGGAACCTCCATACTAATAGTTGAACTAATTTGCATTCCCACCAGCAGTGTAGGAGGGTTCCCTTTTCTCCACATACTCGCCAAGATGTTGACAGTTTTACCTTTTGCAAGAGTAAGAGGTCTGGGCAGTTCCGGGAAGTTGGTGGCGTGAGCAGGGTGGCGGAAATGTCCTCCCAAAACTATATAAATCTATGAAAATACAGTGAATACAACTACTCCTAAAAGAGGGACCAGAATTTACAGCACAGTGCAAACCCTGCATCTGCACCCAAGACGACTCGGGACCCCGCGAGTCGGTCTTAAAGAGCCCAGCTGACATACATGGCACTGACCAGTGACCACTTCTATCGCCATGAAAAGACACAGGAATATGGTTCAGACAAAGATCACCCAGACCCAGACAACACCTGAGAGGAAACCTGAAGGGATGGAAATGGACAACCTTCCTGAAAAAGAATTCACAATAAAAGTCATAACCATGCTGATGGATCTACACAGAAAAATGCAAGAGCTGAGGGAGGAAGTGAGGAAAGACAATGCAGAAATGAGACAAGCCGTCAACGGGCTTAGCAGCAGACTGGACGAGATGCAAGAGATGTTAATGGAATAGAAATCAGAGAACAGTAATACAGAGCAGCTGAGGCAGAGAGAGATAAAAGGATCTCAAGGAATGAAAGAATATTAAGAGAACGGTATGACCAATCCAAACGGAACAATATTTGCATTATAGGAGGGCCAGAGGAAAGAGAGAGAGAAAAAGGGATAGAAAGTGTCTTTGAAGAAATAATTGCTGAAAACTTTCCCACGCTGGGGAAGGAAATAGTCTCGCAGTCCACGGAAGCCCACAGATCCCCCAACACAAGGGACCCAAGGTAGACAACACCAAGACACATAATAATTAAGATGGCAAAGGTCAAAGATAAAGACAGAGTATTAAAGGCGCTAGAGAGAGAAAAAATATCACCTACACAGGAAAACCAATCAGACTATCATCAGACTTCTCAACAGAAACCTTACAAGCCAGAAGAGAATGCCATGATATATTTAATGTAATGAAACAGAAGGGCCTCGAACCAAGAATGTTGTATCCAGCACGATTATCATTTAAATATGATGGAAGGATTAAACAATTTCCAGACAAGCGAAAGCTGAATTTGCGTCCCATAAACCACCTCTACAGGAAAGCTTAAAGGAACTGCTCTAGAGGAAAGCACCCCTAAGGCTAAAAAGATGTCACCAGAGAAAATAAAATCATAGCAAAGAAAGCAGACCATCCAAATACTAACTAAAGGCAAAGAATAAAACACCTAGTATATAAAGAATGGAGGAGGAAGAATAAGAAGGGAGAGAAATAAAGAAACATCAGACTGTGTTTACAATAACTTAACAAGAAAGTTAAGTTAGATTGTTAGATAGTAAAGAAGCAACGCTCGAACCTTTGATAACCACGAATCTAAAGCCAGCAGTGGCAATAAGTACATATCTATCGATAATCAGCCTATATGTAAATAGACTGAATGCACCAATCAAAAGACACAAAGTTACAGAATACATAAAAGAACAAGACCCATCTATATGCTACCTACAAAAAACTCACCTCAAACCCAAAGATATACACAGACTAAAAGTGAAGGGACGGAAAAAGATATTTCATGCAAACAACAAGGAGAAAAGAGCAGGTGTTGCAGTACTTGTATCAGACAAAATAGACTTCAAAACGAAGAAAATAGCAAGAGATAAATAAGGACATTACACAATGATAAAGGGGCCAATCCAACAAGAGGATATAACCACTATAAATATATATCCACCCAACACAGAAGCGCCAGCATATGTGAAACAAATACTAACAGAATTAAAGGAGGAAATAGACTGCAATGCATTCATTTTAGGTGACTTCAACACACTACTCACTCCAAAGGACAGATCAACCAGACAGAAAATAAGTAAAGACACAGAGGCACTGAACAACACACTAGAACAGATGGACTTAACAGACTTCTACAGAACTCTACACCCAAAAGCAACAGGATAAACATTCTTCTCAAATGCACATGGAACATTTTCCAGAATAGACCACATATGAGGCCACAAAAAGAACTTCAGTAAATTCAAAAATATTGAAATCCTACCAACCAACTTCTCAGATCATAAAGGTATAAAACTACAATTAAATTTTAGAGAGAAAACAAAAAGGATCACAAATACATGGAGACTTAACAACATTCTCATAATTAATCACTGCGTTAACGACCAAATTAAAACAGAAATCAAAGAATATATGGAGACAAATGACAACAACAACACAAAGCCACAACTTCTGTGGGACGCAGCAAACGCAGTTCTAAGAGGAAAGTATACTGCAATCCAGGCCTTTTAAAAGAAGGAATGACATTCCGAAATGACCATTACTGAAATTGGAAAAAGGAGAACAAATGAGGCCCAAAGTCACCAGAAGGAGGGACATAATAAAGATCAGAGAAGAAATAACTAAAATTGAGAAGAATAAATCAATAGAAAAAAATCAATGAAACCAAGAGCTGGTTCTTTGAAAAAATAAACAAAACAGATAAACCCCTACAAGACTCATTAAGAGAAAAAGAGAATCCACACAGATAAACAGAATCAGAAATGAGAAAGCAAAAATAATGACGGACCACACAGAAATACAAAGAATTATAAGAATACTACAAGCATCTATATGCTAACAAGCTCCAAAACCTAGAAGAAATGGACAACTTCTTAGAAAAATACAGCCTTCCTAGACTCACCAAGCAGGAAACAGAAAAACTAAACAGACCAATCACCAGCAATGAAATTGAATCAGTAATCAAAAAACTACCCAAGAACAAAAGCCCCGGACCTGAAGGATTCACCTCTGAATTCTACCAGACATATAGAGAAGAAATAACACCCATTCTCCTTAAAGTTTTCCAAAAAATAGAAGAGGAGGGAATACTTCCAAACTCTTTCTATGAAGCCAGCATCACTCTAGTACCAAAACCGGGCAAAGACCTCACCAAAAAAGAAAATTACAGACCAATATCCCTGATGAACGTAGATGCAAAAATACTCAACAAAATATTAGCAAACCGAATTCAAAAAAACATCAAGAGGATCATACACCATGATCAAGTGGGATTCATCCCAGGGATGCAAGGATGGTACAACAATCGAAAATCCATCAACATCATCCACCACATCAACAAAAAGAAGAACAAAAACCGCATGATCATCTCCACAGATGCTGAAACAGCATTTGACAAAATTCAGCATCCTTTCATGATTAAAACTTTCAACAAAATGGGTATAGATGGCAAGTACCTCAACATCATAAAGGCTATCTATGAAAAACCCACAGCTAACATCATACTTAACAGCGAGAAGCTGAAAGCTTTTCATCTAAGATCGGGAACAAGACAGGGATGCCCACTCTCTCCACTGTTATGCAACATAGTACTGGAGGTCCTAGCCACGGTAATCAGACAAAACAAAGAAATACCAAGCATCCAGATTGGCAAAAAAAAAGTCAAATTGTCATTATTTGCAGATGATATGATATTGTACATAACAGATCCTAAAGACTCCACTCCAAAACTACTAGAATATCTGAATTCAGCAAAGTTGCAGGATACAAAATTAACACACAGAAATCTGTTGCTTTCCTCTACACTAATGATGAACTAACAGAAAGAGAAGTCAGAAAACAATTCCATTCACAATTGCATCAAAAAGAATAAAATACTTAGGAATAAACCTAACGAAGCAAGTGAAAGACCTGTAGTCTGAAAACTACAAGACACTCCTAAGAGAAATGAAAGAGGACACTAACAAATAGAAATTCATCCCATGCTCTTGGCTAGGAAGAATAAATATTGTCAAAATGGCTATACTACCTAAAGCAACCTACAGATTCAACGCAATCCCTATCAGACTACCAACAGCTTTCTTCAATGAACTGGAACAAATAATTCTAAAATTCATATGGAACCAGAAAAGACCCCAAATAGCCAAAGAAATCCTGAGAAGGAGGAATCAAACGGGGAATTATGCTCCCTGACTTCAAGCTCCACTACAAAGCCACAGTAATCAAGACAATTTGGTACTGGCACAAAAACAGACCCACAGGCCAGTGGAACAGAATAGAAAATCCAAACATTAACCCAAACATTTACAGCCAATTAATATTTGATAAAGGAGCCTTGGATATACAATGGGGAGATGACAGCCTCTTCAGCAGCTGGTGTTGGAAAAACTGGACAGCTACATGTAAGAGAATCAAACTGGACTACTGTCTAGCCCCAAACACAAAGGTAAACTCAAGGTGGATCAAAGACCTGAATGTAAGTCATGAAACCATAAGACTATTAGAAAAAAACACAGGCAAAAATCTCTTGGACATAAACATGAGCGACTTCTTCATGAACATATCCCCCCGGGCAAGGGAAACAAAAGCAAAAATGAACAAGTGGGACTATATCAAGCTGAAAAGCTTCTGTACAGCAAAGGACACCATCAGTTGAACAAAAAGACATCCTACAGTGTTGGGAGCCGCTCCCAGCCATTACAAGATGGCGCCCGTTTCCTGCTGGCTGATTTGGTAAACACCAGTGCTGCGCAAGCGCGGGACGTGGCGCTGACCACGTCATCTGGCCTGAGTTTGTGCGCCCTATAGAAGAGGACCACGTCATAAGCAGGGCTTGGGACCTATATAAGAGGCTGCCGCCTGCATCCTAGGGTCCTCTACCCCACCCCACGGTCAGCTTGTGATCTCACTCTCAAGATGCATTAAAGCTGTTGCTGCAGAAGAATCCATTTTGTCCTGTGCTTATTCCTGCTGGCGGGAGATAGCGCGGGACAACTGGTGCCGAAACCCGAGAAAAGCCGTAGCATCGCCAGCACCTGGAGGACCCCTCGCTGAGGTGGATTCAGAACTGCAGTGGTGAGTTCGGTAAGGTATGTCTGTGTCTGTTAATTTTGGTCTCTTCTTTAATTATATGTTCCTGTAAGACGGACGTAGATAAGCCGCTGGCTGTTTCCCTTTCGATTGGTATCGATCTCGTTGTAAGTCCGGCGTAGATAAGTCAGCTACGAGTCAGCATGGGTTCCTCATACTCTGTCTATACTACCTTAGAGACCATCCTGAAGCAACGAGATATTAAGGTAGGTCAGAGAACCTTGAGGAATTTCATCAAGGAAGTGGACCGCGTGGCCCCATGGTTTGCAGTATCAGGCTCGTTTTCCCTTCCCTCTTGGGATAAGCTGGGAAAAGACTTGACGGCTGCACAGAAAAGACAGGATCTCCGTCTAGGGGTCCTAGCTATCTGGAAGCTGGTAAGGAACTGTCTGCAAGATGACAATTGCCAGGCAACAGTTAGGTCAGGACAAGTAGTATTTGAGGCCATTCAGGACAGCATGTCAGAAACCGAGCGCAGTGAGAGACTGGGCGCCCGAAAGAAAGTAAAATCCCCTAAGAGAAAAGAGAAAAAGGACCCTCCGGGAAAGGAGGAATACTCTGTCCATAGAGATAAGATAACATCAGATCCTACGGGACAAGAATATCCCCGTCCCGCTGATACCCCGAAAGGGAGTAATGAGAACAAGCTTTACCCCACGCTTGATGATACATCCTCAGGTAGTGAGGACCTTGAATACCTTTCCGATCTAGAGGCTCTAAACCTGGGAGAGGGAGCAGACTTAGAAAGAGAGGCCGCCCAATATGAGGCGGATAGATATCATCCTGATGAGCCCTACGGGCTCATCGCCTCGGCTGGCAAATTGGCGCCCTCTGCGCCACCGCCTCCTTATGCGCCGATCGCCAGCAAGATCGGCCCCCTTTTTCGAATTCCAGAGAAGGTGAGGCGACAGCTGTCGGCCGCCTTCCCCGTTTTCGAGGCAGAAGGAGGTGGTCGTGTTCATGCACCTGTCGATTTTAATCAATTAAAGGAGCTTGCTGAGTCTGTCCGCAAGTATGGCCCTAATGCTAATTTCACTTTAGTTCAGTTGGACCGTCTAGCAGTTCACGCCCTTACCCCGGCTGACTGGCAGACTGTAGCCCAAGCTGCTCTCCCGAGCATGGGCCAATACATGGAATGGAAAGCCTTGTGGCACGAAGCGGCACAAAATCAGGCCAGAATTAACGCGACTGCCTTAACCCCAGAACAAAGAGAATGGACCGCTGAACTCCTTACAGGGCAGGGCGCCCACGCGGCCATTATTGGAGATGAGAGCTTTCCTCAACCACAGTTGTCCCCCTATTGTACTGGCTCAGATCCAGACATGCTAACGCTGCCCTGGACAGGATGTCAATCTAGGAACGCTAAGAAAGTCCAAAATTATTTCTCTTTTTCCCCTGCCATTTCTACTGTTTATAATACCACCTTTCCTGGCTATAACTTTTCCTACCAACCTATTGATAGGGTTCCTGCCAATCCTTTTGATCAGTGGCTATTGTGTGGGACAAACGGTAGTTGCACAGATCTGTCCCCAATAGTCATGATTGGAGGGGGGCGCGTAGAAAAAGGACAATTAACATATGATTTCAAAGGTACCATGCAAGGGTCTTCTGGTAGTTTTCACTGGACCACCTCAGATACTTCTTATAAATCATTCAAGGCCTTATCCTTTCATCCTACCTCTGTGTGTGTTTGGCCTCCATTTATATGGATTGTGAGCAACGATAGCTCTGTTTGGAATGACACCTTAAGGTGCACCTCAGAGACCTGCTTTTATACTCTTTGCTGGGATGCTTCTGCTTATCCTTTCGCCATGGTGACTCGGTTACCTAGATTTGTACCTATACCAGTTGAAGCACCCAGTAGTCTAAGCAGATTTAGAATAAAAAGAGACTTTGGTATTTCTGCCATTATTGTTGGGATTGTTGCTGCCGCCGCCGTGGCAGGGGCGGTCACGGCATCTGCCCTCGCCCTATCTACTTCTGTACAGACAGCAGATACTATTAATCAATTGTCTGCTACAGTTACCTCAGCCTTAGATGTTCAGGCCTCTGCCAATTCACAGATTATGGGAGGTCTAATGCTGGTGAACCAACGTATAGATTTGGTTCAAGAACAGATTGATATATTATGGCAGATAGCTCAATTAGGCTGTGAACAGAAGATGCCAGGTTTATGTGTTACCTCCATTCAATATGAGAATTTCACTCGAGCAGCAAATCTTTCTAAAACTTTATCTCAGTTTTTATTACAGAATTGGACATCTGAATTTGAAGAAACGTTACGGAAATTGCGCTTTGCCATTGTTGAAGTGAATTCAACCCGACTTGATTTGTCGCTGACCGAGGGGCTGTCTTCTTGGGTCTCCTCAGCCATTTCCTATTTTAAAGAGTGGGTGGGGGTGGGCCTGTTTGGTGTACTCCTATGCTTTGGTGTGGTCCTCCTCTTGTGGGCTGTCTGCAGACTCAGGTCACAGCGCCAGCAGGACAAGGTCGTCATCGCGCAGGCATTGGCAGCACTGGATCAAGGTGGCTCAGCAGCGGTTTGGATAGCCATGATGGAGGACAATCGCCCTAGAACACAGGCTCCTCTTTTTCCTTTCTAGCTGCACTCCCAGCCTTTGCACACAGAGGGGCCGTTGAGCCCCATTGCACCTAGTGATGGTGGGAGCCGTCTTGACTGGGGAGCATTTAAAGACACACATAGGGCTCAGGTTCCCATTGCACATGTGTCGTTGCTAATTGCTGCCCTCCCCCATGAGTTGTGAGGGCTCAGGATCCCATTGCACCACGACTGGTGGGAGAGCTCAGGCCTGGCCTCCGGGTGTCGGGGCATGCTATGGCATGGCCCAGCCTCCCCCGTAAATTTCCGGCCTGACCCCTTCTTTCCTTCTCCTTTTTCTTGATCTTTCTCCTTTTGATGCCTGCTGTTCTTAGTTAAATTATAAGGGGCAGTTGTTGGGAGCCGCTCCCCGCCATTACAAGATGGCGCCCGTTTCCTGCTGGCTGATTTGGTAAACACCAGTGCTGCGCAAGCGCGGGATGTGGCGCTGACCACGTCATCTGGCCTGAGTTTGTGCGCCCTATAGAAGAGGACCACGTCATAAGCAGGGCTTGGGACCTATATAAGAGGCTGCCGCCCGCATCCAGGGGTCCTCCACCCCACCCCACGGTCAGCTTGTGATCTCACTCTCAAGATGCATTAAAGCTGTTGCTGCAGAAGAATCCATTTTGTCCTGTGCTTATTCCTGCTGGCGGGAGATAGCGCGGGACACTACAGCATGGGAAAATATATTCATAAATGATGCATCTGAGAAGGGATTGACATCCAACATATATAAGGAACTAACGCACCTTAACAAACAAAAAGAAAATAATCCAATTAAGCAATGGGCAGAGGACATGAATAGACACTTCTCTAAGAAAGAAATTCAGATGGCCAACAGGCACATGAAAAGATGCTCCACATCGCTGGTCATCAGAGAAATGCAGATTAAAACCACAATGAGATATCACCTCACACCAGTGAGGATGGCCAACATCCAAAACACAAACAACAACAAATGTTGGCGAGGATGTGGAGAAAAGGGAACCCTCCTACACTGCTGGTGGGAATGCAATTTAGTTCAACCATTGTGGAAAGCAGTATGGAGGTTCCTCAAAAAACTCAAAATAGAACTACCATTCGATCCAGGAATCCCACTCCTAGAAATTTACCCTATGAACACAGCAGCCCAGTTTCAAAAAGACAGATGCACCCCTATGTTTATTGCAGCACTATTTACAATAGCCAAGAAATGGAAGCAGCCTAATTGTCCATCAGTAGATGAATGGATTAAGAAGAAGTGGTACATATACACAATGGAATATTATTCAGCCATAAGAAGAAAACAAATCCTACCATTTGCAACAACATGGATGGAGTTAGAGGGTATTATGCTCAGTGAAATAAGCCAAGCCGAAAAAACAAGTATCAAATGATTTCACTCATCTGTGGAGTATAAGAACAAAGAAAAAAACTGAAGGAACAAAACAGCAGCAGACTCCCAGAACCCAAGAACGGACTAATAGTTACCAAAGGGAAAGGAACTGGGGAAGATGGGTGGGAAGGGAGGGATACGAGGGTAAAAGGGGTATTACCATTAGCAGACGTAAGGTAGCGGGGGCACGGGGAGGGCTGTACAACTCAGAGAAGACAAGTAGTGACTCTGTAGCATCTCACTATGCTGATGGACAGTGAGTGTAATGGGGTTGGTGTGGGGGACCTGATGAAGGGCCTAGTTTAATCACCATAATTTTGCACATGTAACTGTAGGTTAATAATACCAAAATAAATTGTAAAAAAAAAACCATATAGTGGTGGGGTTTACACCACAGAATGGTGTCTACCTTGGTGAACATTTCATATGTGCATGAGAAAATGCGTATTCTGATGCTGTGGGACCAAATATTCTGTAAATGTCAGATCCAGTCGTATCATAAGTGATTTTCTACTCTGTTCTCTGCCTTCTGGATACTTCAGTTACTGATAGAGGGCTGCTGAAGTCTCCAGGTCTTATAGAAAGCATGTGTATTTCTCTTTGCAGTCCTATCAGGTTTTGCTTCATGTATTTTGAGGCTCTGTTAGGTGCACAGCAATTAAGGATTGTGCTAACTTCTTGGAGTGTTGATCCCCTTATTACTATGTGATGCCTCTCTTTGTCATGGATAATTTTCCTTGTTCTGAAATTGGCTTTGTTTAAAGTCAATGTAGCTTTTCCAGTTTTTGTTTATTGTAGCAGTGATATACCTGTTGCCACTTACTTTAACTTATAGTCTGTATTTATATATAAAGTGTATATTTTCCAGATAATATATGGTTCTTTACCTCAAAAGGGATTGTTATAGTTGGATTAATAACTCCCATAGATGTAACTGTTTTGCATTCACTTCACCTTCTATGTATTTTTTCCTTCTGTGACTCTGACTTTTTGCATGATTCCATGTTCTCTTCTAGCAAATTCATACTTATTTTTTATAATTTGCAGTGCTTCCAATAGTTTTTAAGCACATTATCAACTCACGTAGGTCCTCTAAAATAACATTACACTGTCTCATGGGCAGGTTAGATACCTTATAATAACACATTCTCAATTCTCATGTTGTCATTAATTTTACTTATTCATAAGCTATAGATAATTGCTATTATTTTGAAAACAAATCAAGATGGCCATTAAGAAAAATTATATTTACCTTGTCAACAC
>JAQQAC010011420.1:1030394-1040444 GCA_029783875.1 Phataginus tricuspis
GCCTTTATGATGTTGAGGTACTTGCCATCTATACCCATTCTGTTGAGAGTTTTAATCAAAAATGGATGCTGAATTTTGTCAAATGCTTTTTCAGCATCTATGGAGATGATCATGTGGTTTTTGTTCTTCTTTTTATTGATGTGATGGATGATGTTGATGGATTTTCGAATGTTGTACCATCCTTGCATCCCTGGGATGAATCCCACTTGATCATGGTGTATGATCCTCTTGATATATTTTTGAATTCGGTTTGCTAATATTTTGTTGAGTATTTTTGCATCAACATTCATCAGGGATATTGGTCTGTAATTTTCTTTTTTAGTGAGGTCTTTGCCCGGTTTTGGTATTAGAGTGATGCTGGCTTCATAGAAAGAGTCTGGAAGTATTCCCTCCTCTTCTATTTTTTGGAAAACTTTAAGGAGAATGGGTGTTATTTCTTCTCTATATGTCTGGTAGAATTCAGAGGTGAATCCATCCGGTCCAGGGCTTTTGTTCTTGGGTAGTTTTTTGATTACCGATTCAATTTCGTTGCTGGTGATTGGTCTGTTTAGTTTTTCTGTTTCCTGCTTGGTGAGTCTTGGAAGGCTGTATTTTTCTAAGAAGTTGTCCATTTCTTCTAGGTTTTGCAGCTTGTTAGCATATAGATGCTCGTAATATTCTCTTATAATTCTTTGTATTTCTGTGGGGTCCGTCGTTATTTTTCCTTTCTCATTTGTGATTCTGTTTATGTGTGTAGTTTCTCTTTTTCTCTTAATGAGTCTGGCTAGGGGTTTATCTATTTTGTTTATTTTTTCAAAGAACCAGCTTTTGGTTTCATTGATTTTTTCTATTGTTTTATTCTTCTCAATTTTATTTATTTCTTCTCTGATCTTTATTATGTCTCTCCTTCTGGTAACTGTGGGCCTCATTTGTTCTATTTTTTCCAATTTCAATAATTGTGTCCTTAGACTGTTCATTTGGGAATGTTCTTCCTTCTTTAAATGGGCCTGGATTGCAATGTACTTTCCTCTTAAAACTGCCTTTATGCGAATATTGTTCCGTTTGGATTGGTCACTTAGTTCTCTTAATATTCTTTCATTCTTAGAGATCCTTTTATCTCTCTCTGCCTCAGCTTCTTTGTATTCCTGGTCCCTGTCTTGCAATTCCTTGATCATGTCTTGAACCTGATTCAATCTGCTGTTGAGCCCGTCAATGGCTTGTCTCATTTCTGCATTGTCTTTCCTGACTTCCCTCACTTCCTCTCTCAGCTCGTGCACATTTTTCTGTAGATCCGTCAGCATGGCTATGACTTTTATTCTGAATTCTTTTTCTGGTAGACTATGCATGTCGATTCCTTCAGATTTTTTCTCTGGTGTGGTGTTTGTCTGAAGCTTTGTCTGTATCATATTCTTCTGTCTTCTCATGACTATAGAATTAGTTGTTGGTAGTTGTCACGTATGTCCGCTGGGCTCTTTATGACTTTAAAAAGGAAAGAGAAGAGGAGAGAAAAGAAAAAATGACAACAAAGAGATGTGAAAAAAAAATACTTCTACTAATAAAAAAAGTAAGCAGAGAGAGGGAAAAAGGAAAAGAAAGGAAAAGAAAAAGCAGCAACACGTAAAAGAAAAAATAAAACGAACAACTACACCAAAAAAAAAAAAAAAACACCAAAACGCCCACCGGGGTTGGTTTCTGTGTGAATGCTGTTGGTGGCGCTATTGCTCCACTATTCCAGAGCCGTGGCCACATCGCTCCACACGGCCCTTTAAAGCTGTGGCCGGGGTGAGAATGAATGGGAGGCTGTTGAAAGAGAGGGAAAGAAAAAAAGGAAAAGAAAGGGGAGAAAAAACAATAACTAAAAAGAAAAAAAAAAGCCACTGAGAGTGGGTTCTGTGTGAATGCTGTAGGTGGCGCTGTTGCTGCACTATTCCAGAGCCATGGCCACACTGCTCCGCAAGGCCCTTTGTAGCTCTGGCTGGGTTGGGAACGAATGGGAAGCTGTTGATCTCTGTCGGGTTCTTAATAGCAGCCACCCTTTCGCAGTCACCAGCCAAGGGGTCCAAAGTTCCCCAGGACTCCCAGCATGCTGGGCTCAGCTTGTGGGGCTATCCGGCCCCTCTACTGAGCTCCCGTCTCCCCAAGACCACTGAGAAAGAGTGCACGCCTTTCTTCCCTTTTTTTTCCTTTCTTTTTCCTTCCCGGAGCCTGCCGCGGGCAACTTGCACATTCCGGGCTGGGACCCTGTGCCCTCTGTCTCTCCAATCTCCGCTACACCACAGGCTGTGTGTCGGTGCTCCCGGCGCAGACTTCCACTCCCTCCCGGCTCTGAATCCTCTCCTCCCGCTGGAGCGCTGGGGGAGAGGAGCGCTCGGTCCCGTCGGGTCACGGCTCCGTACCTTACCCGCCTTGCCTGGACTCCCGCTGGAGTGCTGGGGTGGAGGAGCGCTCTGGTCTCGCTGGGTTGCAGCTCCGTCCCGCCTCGCCGGGTGCCGAGTCCTCTCTCCGGAGTGTCTGACCACTGGAGCTCTGGGGGGAAGGAGTGCTCGGTCCCGCTGGGTCACGGCTCGGTATCCCGTCCGTCTCACTGGCTGCCAAGTTCTCTCAGGTGTACCTGTACGCTGTGCACTTTCCTGTGTATTCTGGTCTCTCTTTTAGGGATAGTTGTATTTGCTGTATTTTTGTGAATAAATATAATGTTGGGAGGAATTTTTCTGCCGGTCCGTTCACGTCGCCATCTTCCCGGAAGTCCTTCTGAGAAAATTTTCATCTCCTAAAAGTCTGGCCTACTGACAAAAACTTTCCATTTGTTTTCTGAGGAAGGCTTTCTTGTCCACTTCTGAATTTCATGGGATACAGAATCCCAGGTTAGTTTCTTTTTCTTTCAACTTGTTAAGTATTTCACTCCTCTCTTGTTGGTAGTATGATTTCTAAAGAGAGGTCCCATTACCATTTTTTGCTGGATGCTAAACATTGTTAGCAATGCTGCTCAAGTAAAACTTTCATGAGATTGTGTATTAATAATACATTAATTTTAAAACGTGATGTTAGGTATGACAGAACTGGAAGTAACCAGGCCTTCAGTGTGCAGTTTTGTATTTCTCTCAGTTGGGCTGTATTTGTTGTAGCTGTGTGTCAGAGGCTGCAGTGTCCACTAGTGTCCTTTCAGTCTCCTCTGGTGGGTATTTCCCCAAGAAATTGTTCTTACATAGAGTCTCTTGGTTGTAATTTACTGCAACTATACTAGGCCCTATTGATGTGGTGGCCAGGTTTGGTGAAGAAAAGGTGTTTTTAAATCTTATAACTAATTTCCTTAAAGTGTACCCATGTCCCTGTGCTAACCTGAGAATGTTTATTGCCATTGAGAAAGTATGGTTTATTTTCTTTAGGTTTTAGAAATAAGCAAGCTGGTGACTTGGACTTGTTTTAAGGAAGTGTGCCCAGCATCCTCTTCATGAGATACAAGAGCTAGAGGGAGGAGCTAGCTAATTACCTTCCCTCCTAGTCAGAGGATTGGCTGAGGTAGGTCTCAGTGACAGAACCTTGTTAGGTGTAGGTTTGTGGCATTTTTCAGAATGGTTACTTCTCCCCAGGGGATATTTCAAAATGGCCTCTATCTTTTCCCTTGCTGGAAGCATGAGGTTTTTCTCAGATCTTCACTTAGAATGAGTGAACATGCTGAAGGTAAATCTCAACAATTTGTGGTGATTCCCCTCAGAATGGCCAACAGGCATTGTCTTAACTGTTTATTTCTCCCAGCTGGGAGGCTGATGGCAGGGGCCTATTGTGCAGGGGCTGGTGCATGTAGGTCAGGCCACATCAGGCATTACTCCTTTCGTAGAACATTCTCTAAAGAGGGCTTCCAGTCATGAATATGGATCACACTACTGAGCTCTTTCCGTAAGACGCAGAACCGTTCCTTTGAAGTAGGATCAAGGGGGATGGGATTTTCCTGGTTTCTGGGAGGACAGAATTCTAACTACACTAAGAAGCTGACCTGAACACATCCAGAGCAGCCCCTTGAATATTTTCACTTTTCTGACTTTACCGAGACCCTGTGCTCCCTCATTCCCTCATCCTTCAAAATGACCAAGTCAGTCCTAAAAACCAATGAGATCTACACACACAGATATACGAATTGGCTCATGCAATTATGAACCCCAAGAAGCACCACAACCCACTTGGAAAGAGGGTGTGAAGGCCTGATAACTAGGGAGGTGACGGAAATCCCAGAGAAAAGGACTTCCAAGTGCTCTCTGGTGGAGACCTGAGCACCAAGGACTCACATGTCTGAGGGCAGGAGAAGGCAGATATTCCAACTCCAGGAGAGAGAATTCACCCGTCTTCACCTTTTGTTCCATTTTGGCCAACACAGTGGGTGCTGCTACTCCAGTGGCTGAGGACAAAGTCCACTCAGTCTACTGAGTGAAATATGCTTCTCAGGGACCGCCTCCCAGAAACACCAGAATAATCTTACCACCTGTCTGGGCATCTCGTACTGTAGGGAACAAAGTTAAACCCCACAGCAACTGACTGCATATTACAGATGAACAGCCTTCTGCATCCCAGTATCCTTCTGCAGTGCTGGTGGAGGGCAGCAGGGAGCAGTCCCCCCTGGTCTTTAAGGTCCTCCTCTCCCTACATTCAAGTGCCCAAGTCATCACACCTGTCACAGCTTTGCCTCCACCAGGGCATTCCCCAGGGAACAGCTTGGGAAACAGAAGTTGAGTGCCTACCTGTGCCCATGTGCCAACCTGCTCTTCTGCCAGCCAGGCAGGGAACCATTCCCCAAATCCCTATTTTACCATCCGTGTTGTCAGGCTGCTCTGGGTACCACCTATATGATGGCTCTTTGCAAAGGAGAAACAGATGAAACTGAATACAACAAGGCTTTTATCTGGGGAGAGAATACGTGAGAACAAGGCGAAGAGGTGAGGCCGGCTGGGAGAGAGGAGGCAACAGGAGCGACTGGTGGGAGAGTCCTGGTCTGCTGTGTAGCCTCAGGGAGGGTGTGTCAGCAGCAGGCCTGCCCGTATCCCCGGGCTGTCGTCACGGGCTCAGAGCTATCCACGGGAAGCTCGGGCAGTCACAAGACCCGGTCTGCAGGAGAGAGACCACGATTCCCCAGGAGCCAGGGTAATTCCCTCCCCTACCCTGGTGTTTGTTTCTCAAACTTGGACCTCTTGTCTCAGAATCGGCTATTAATATTCTGGACCACCGAGACTTCTTTTTCCTTGTGGATGGGGAACATATCCAAGTTCAAGTCTCAGTATCCCTGCTGATCCCCTCAGGCTGCATGACGCATCCGTGAGCGAGGTCACAGGCTCAGCTGTAGTTTTGTAAAGCAGCAGTTACTGGATGAGAAAGGCAGACCAACACAGGCAGACCCTGAGGTGCAGACGCCCACACATCAGGTCAGTGCCCCTTCATTCTTCCTTGAGGAAGCCCCTTAAGAGAGAAATTGCAATAATTGCTACTTATACATGTGTAGTCAGGGGGGTTATGAAGTTTCCCTGGATCTTGGATGGGGAGGTGAGAGGTGGCGAACAGATTACTTCTGTGTCTGTTGAATTCTAACTAACGCTTTGGCCACACTGTGCACACAGTGCTTCCCTGCTGAGTGGAACCTCTGATGCCCACAAGTGTGATTATGGCTCACCTTTCTCAACCTGCAGCACACAGGCTCTTTTCTCCATGTGTGCACTGGGGCCTTACCCACATTCCCTTCATACAAAAGGCTTCTCCCGTGAGTGTGTCTTCAGATGTCTCTGGAGATTTGACTTTAAGCTAAATTTTCGCTCACAATATGTGCACACAAAAGGCTTCTCCCCTGAGTGTGTCTTCTGATGTCTCTGGAGATTTGACTTACTCCGAAAACCTCGTCCACAATAACTACACACAAAAGGTTCCTCCCCTGAGTGTTTCCACTGGTGGGAGATCAGGGATGGCTTGTGGAGAAAGCGCTGCCCACACTCCATGCACAGAAAAGGTTTCTCCCCGGTGTGTGTCTTTTCGTGGTCCATCAGGTTTGATCTCTGGATAAAGCCTCGTCCACACTCTTTGCACACAAAAGGCTTCTCCCCTGAGTGTCTCCTCAGGTGGGAGGTAAGAGATGATTTCTCGATATAGCCTTGCCCACACTCCTTGCAAACAAAAGGCTTGTCCCGTAAGTGAACCTTCTGATGTCTCACGAGCCTTGACTTCAAGCTAAAAGTTCGCCCACACTCCTTGCACACAAAAGGCTTCTCCCCTGAGTGTTTCCACTCATGGGTTGTCAGGGATGATTTGTGGGGAAAGCCTTTCCCACAGTGCTTGCACAGAAATGGCTTCTTCCCTGAGTGTTTCCACTGGTGGTCGATAAGGGATTTTTTTCGTAGAAAGGCTTGTCCGCACTCCTTGCAAACAAATGGCTTCTCACCTGCGTGCGTCTTCAGATGACTTTGGAGATATGAATTCAATCTGAAATTTCGCCCACAGTACCTGCAAACAAAAGGCTTTGCCCCCAAATGTTTATTCTGATGGTTTAGGAGACCAGACTTCCACCTAAAACTCTGCCCACAATACCTACACACAAAAGGCTTCTCTCCTGAGTGTTTATACTGGTGGGAGATCAGGGATGATTTATGGGAAAAGCCTCGCCCACACTCCGTGCACACAAAAGGCTTCTCCCCTGAGTGTCTCCTCTGGTGGTATATCAGGTTTAATTTTCGGGTGAAGCCTTGCCCACACTCCTTGCACACAAAAGGCTTCTCCCCTGAGTGTGTCCTCTGATGGGGTATCAGGGCTGATTTTTGGGTAAACCTTTTCCCACACTCCTTGCACACAAAAGGCTTCTCCCCTGAGTGTTTCCACTGGTGGGACATCATGGCTGATTTTTGCATAAAGCCTTTCCCACACTCCTTGCACACAAAAGGCTTTTCCCCTGAGTGTGTCCTCTGGTGGCAGTTCAGGTATGATTTTTGGGTAAACCTTTGCCCACACTCCTTGCACAGAAAAGGCTTCTCACCTGAGTGTTTCCACTGGTGGGAGAACAGGGATGATTTTTGGATGAAGCCTTGCCCACACTCCTTGCACACAAAAGGCTTCTCCCCAGAATGTGTCCTCCAGTGGCGTATCAGGTTTGAATTTTGGGTAAAGCCTTGCCCACACTCCTTGCACACAAAAGGCTTGTCACGTGAGTGTCTCCACTGGTGGGAGATCAGGGCTGATTTTCGGGTAAAGCCTTGCCCACACTCCTTGCACACAAAAGGCTTCTCCCCTAAGTGTGTCCTCTGGTGGCAGTTCAGGTATGATTTTTGGGTAAACCTTTGCCCACACTCCTTGCACACAAAAGGCTTCTCACCTGAGTGTTTCCACTGGTGGAACATCAGGGCTGATTTTTGTATAAAGCCTTGCCCACACTCCTTGCACACAAAAGGTTTTTCCCCAGAGTGTATCCTCTGATGGGGTATGAGGGATGATTTTTGGGTAAAGCTTTGCCCACACTCCTTGCACACAAAAGGCTTCTCCCCAGAGTGTGACCTGTGTTTTATGAGGTTTGACTTATTGCTGAAGTCTGGCCCACCCTCTCTGCACATATAGGGAGACCCTCCTGGGTGTGTCTTCTGGTGCAAAAATAGTGCTGACTTATCGGTAAAGTCCTGTCCACACTCCCTGCATGTTAAAAGATTTTGTCTATAATGTGCTTTTCTGTGTTCAAGGAGCTTTGTCTTCTGGCTAAAGTCTTGCCCACACTCTGCACATCTGAACACTTCCCATCCTGAATTTTCTCTTCTTTTTGATACTTTGCTAGTTTCTTTATTTACCCTCTGGGTTTCGCTGCCTTCTGTTTCCACCACTGTGTTCCTCTTCCCCAGCCTTACTGCCTGTGTGGGGTGTGGGCTGGAAGATGCCCCTGAGGTCTGACTCCTCCCCCTCAACAAGGTTTGGGAGTTTTCTTCTCTCTCTTGACCTTCTCCTGTATTACCCTGGTTGCTCTGATGAGAGAGTTGTTCCTGCTCTTGTTCCTGGTGCTCCAGGCCAGGACTCCTTCTCTGTGGGTAATTTGTTGCACATACACCTGCAGACATCTGAGCAGAATGGTCGTGAATCGTGTGCCTGATGAGGATGTGTTGACTGCAGTCCAGGGGGCAGCAGGGAGAGAGATGCATTTCTGCCTTTGCTTCTGCTGGAGAGAAAAAATGCCCCGTCAGGATGGTCACAGGTGAGGCAGCCTGGGCCACCACACAACACAAATGCCACCACCTCCCACAAGGGTTCCCCTCACAGGTCCTGCCCTTCCATCTAGTTGGAAGCTTGTATCTTCTCTTGGAGAGAAGAATGTACACACTACAGAAGGATTTCCTCCAGTCTGCTTTCTAAACTTCAGCTAGAGCATCAGCTAAGTTATAGATGTTACTGAGCTTTAGCAGTGAAATCTTGCTGTCTGTGACAACATGTGGACCTAAGGGCATTATGCTGAGTCAAGTTAAGACAGACAAATCCTGGATGACAGCACCTGTATATGGGATCTGAGAAAAAACAGAAACAGACGGACATGTAAGGAATCCGATGGACACCAAAGGAGGAGGAGGGGCTGGGGGCAGGCAAAACAAGGGGAGGGGATGAAGCTGTACAAACTTCCAGCTGTAACATAGGTCATGGGATGTACTGTGCAGCACAGGGAATACAATGTAGTTAATTTGTGAGATGATAGATGGCAACTAAAGTTATCAGGGGAATCATTTTCTAATGCATAAAAGCAACAAATCACTATGAACTGAAATGTATCACACCTGAAAATAATAGGATATTGTATGCCAATGACAGTTTAATAAAAAAAAATACAGATGTCACCTTCAGCTTACATACTCCAGTGGCTTCCCATCACATGGATTACATCTTAGCTTGGATTACAGGGCCCTATACCCCACTTCCTGCTCAGACCTCAGTTCCTTTTACCTTCTGAGTCCCTCACTCCAACTGACACTGGCTGAGGTTTTTTTGGTCCTTTGAACAAAGCTCCTTCCTGACTGGGCAGAAGGAACAGCAAATACACCTGTATAAATGTGCTTAGCTTAATGGTTTAGTTAGTCCGAGTTCTGCTCAAATGTCACTTGGTCTGAGAGGCCTCTGCTGTCCTTCCTGTGTGACCGCTTCACCCACCCCCAGCCCACTGTCCCAACACCGCCTCCACGGGCTTTTCTGGGAGCAGAGTCTTAACAGCACTTCTTTCCTGAAATCACAAAGCGGTTTAGCGGTGCTGTCCATGTTCTGGCCACCTACCAACACTGTATGTAAGCAAGGGGAGGGAGAGACAGGACGGGCTCCTTCAGGGCTGCATTCCCAGTCTGAGAACAGAGGTTGGCATGGAATGAAAAGCCTAATGATGATTCATTAATATGTCCTATGAATAACCATATGTTTATTCTTTGGACTTTTAAAGGTGAAAAGTTAAGAGGATTGACAAGAGTTTCCCTTGCTGAGAAAGATGGGAAATATTTGAGGAGACTTTGTTTTTATTCCATAAGCTGCTCACCATTAAGTGCCAATGTAAAGTGGCAATGTAAAAAAATAATATATACACACAAAAAATGAATACAAAAACCACCTGTAGAAAGGAAATATTTACATCGGCTATTTTGACTACAGGAAAACAAAATATTCATGTTCAGATAGGAAAACCTGCAGTGAAAGGAGAAGCTCCAACTTGACTGAAAGCTCTCCTGCTGCGTCTGGCCATCAATGTGCTGACGGTCCCAGAGAATCACCTGGGCCCTGTCAAACACGTGACTGTCTGAACGCTCGCATGTCACCCAGAGGGCTTCCCGTTGCTCTCAGTGGCTTCTGACCATTCAGAGGATGCAGCCCTGGCTGTGTCTGCCAAGACCAAGAAGTAAGGGGCTACCTGCTGGCAGCCTCAGTTCCGCACCAGCAGGGAGACCCCAGATTCCCGAGTGCACCACACAGGCTGAAAGCCCCTGCCAGGGCCCTCCTGTATCAGTTACAGGTCTGCCACAGATGTGCTTTTTTCTAAGAATTCTGTGTTCAAAATATGAATGCTGGTGTCACATTTCAATACTCACACTCTGAGAA
>JAQQAC010011420.1:1050444-1070782 GCA_029783875.1 Phataginus tricuspis
AAAAAAAAAAAAAAGATGCTCCACATCGTTAATCATTAGAGAAATTCAGATTAAAACCACAATGAGATATCACCTCACACCAGTGAGGATGGCCAACATCCAGAACACAAACAACAAATGTTGGCGAGGATGTGGAGAAAAGGGAACCCTCCTACACTGCTGGTGGGAATGCAAATTAGTTCCACCATTGTGGAAAACAGTATGGAGGTTCCTCAAAAAACTCAAAATAGAAATACCATTTGACCCAGGAATGCCACTCCTAGGAATTTACCCTAAGAATGCAGCAGCCCAGTTTGAAAAAGACAGAGGCACCCCTATGTTTATTGCAGCACTATTTATAATAGCCAAGATATGGAAGCAACCTAAGTGTCCATCAGTAGATGAATGGATTAAGAAGATGTGGTACATATACACAATGGAATATTATTCAGCCATAAGAAGAAAGCAAATCCTACCATTTGCAACAACATGGATGGAGCTAGAGGGCATTATGCTCAGTGAAATAAGCCAAGCTTAAACAGACAAGTATAAAATGATTTCACTCATATGTGGAGTATAAGAACAAAGAAAAAAACTGAAGGAACAAAGCAGCAGGAGACTCACAGAACCCAAGAATGGAGTAAGAGTTACCAAAGGGAAAGGCACTGCGGAAGATGGGTGGGAAGGGAGGGATAAGAGGGAAAAAGGAGCATTACGATTAGCAGATGTAATGTTGGGGCATCTGGGGAGGGCTATACAACTCTGAGAAGACAAGTAGTGATTCTATAGCATCTCACTATGCTGAGACAGTGACTGTAATGGGGTTGGTGGGTGGGTCCTGATAAAGGGGGTAGTTTAATAACCATAATATTGCATATGTAATTGTAGATTAATGATACCAAAATAAATTATAAAAAAAGAAAATATCTATGAACCCAACAAAGGAGCACCTACATTTATGAAACAAATACTAACAGAATTAAAAGGGGAAATAGAACGCAATGCATTCATTCTGGCGACAGACCTCAACACTATACTCACTCCAAAGGTCAGATCAACAAGAGAGAAAATAAGTAAGGAGACAGAGGCACTGAGCAACACAGTAGAAAAGATGGACCTAACAGATATATACAGAACTCTACACCCAAGATGAGCAGAATACATATTCTTCTCAAGTGCACATGGAACATTTTCAAGAATAGTTCATATAGTAGGCCATAAAAAGAGCCTCAGGAAATGGAAAAAGCTTGAAATTGTACCAAGTAGTTTCTCAGACCACAAATATATGAAACTAGAAATAAATTACACAAAGAAAATGAAAAATCCCACAAACACATGGAGGCTTCACAACATACTCCTAAATAACAAATGGATCAATGACCAAATAAAAACAGAGATCAAGTAATCTATGGAGATAAATGACATAAATTCAACACTGCAAAATCTGTGGGACGCAGCGAAGGCCATGCTAAGAGGGAAGTACATTGCAATACAGGTCTAACTTAGGAAACAACAATCCCATATGAACAGTGTAAACTCAAATTAACGAAACTAGAAAAAGAACAAATGAGGCCCAAAGTCAGTGGAAGGAGGGACATAATAAAGATTAGAGCATAAATAAATAAAATCGAGAAGAAAAAAACTATAGAATCAATGAAAGAAAAAGCTGGTTCTTCGAGAAAATAAACAAAATAGATAAACCCCTAGTCAGACTTCTCAAGAAAAAAAGAGAGTCTATACACATAAACAGAATCAGAAATGAGAAAGGAAAAATCACTATGGAAACCACAGAAATACAAAGAATTATTAGAGAATACTATGGAAAAATTATATGCCAACAAACTGGATAACTTAGAAGAAATGGACAACTTTCTAGAATAATACAACCTTCTAACGTTGACCCAGAATGAAACAGAAAATCTGAACAGACCAATTACCAGCAACAAAATTGAAAGGGTAATCCAAAAACTACTTAAGAACAAAACTCCTGGACCAGATGGCTTCATGGCTGAATTTCATCAAATATTTAGTAAAGACCTAATACCCATCCTCTTTAAAGTTTTCCAAAAACTAGAAAAGGGAACACTCCCAAACTCATCCTATGAGGCCAGCATCACTCTAATACCAAAACCAGACTAAGACACCACACACAAAAAAATGATAAGCCAATACCCCTGATGAACACAGATGCAAAAATATTCAACAAAATATTAGCAAACCGAATTCAAAAATACATAAAAAAGATCATCCAACATGATCAAGTAGGATTTATTCCAGGGCTTCAAGGATGATACAACATTTGAAAATCCATCAACATCATCCACCACATCGACAAAAAGAACAAATTGAATGTGGAGGTCCTAGGCATGGCAAGCAGACAACACAAAGAAATAAAAGGCATCCAGATAGGCAAGGAAGAAATTAAACTGTCCCTGTTTGCAGATGACATGATATTGTACATAAAAACTCTGAAGAATCCACTCCAAAACTAGTAGACCCAATATCTGAATTCAGCAACGTTGCGGAATACAAAAATAATACACAGAAATCTGTTGCATTCCTATACACTAACAATAAACTAGCAGAAAAAGAAATCAGGAAAACAATTCCATTCACAATTGCATCAAAAGGAATAAAATATCTAGGAATAAAGCTAACCAAGGAACTCAAAGACCTATACTCTGAAAAGTACAAGACACCTATGAGAGAGATTAAAGAAGATACCAATGAATGGAAACACATCCCATGCTCATGGATAGGAAGAATTAATATTGTCAAAATGGTCATCCTGCCTAAAGCAATCTACAGATTCAATGCAATCACTACCAAAAAGTCAATAGCATTCTTCAACAAACTAGAGCAAATCATCCTAAAATTCACATGGAACCACAAAAGCCCCTCAATAGCCAAAACAGTCCTGAGAAGGAAGAATAAAGCTGGGGGGATTACGCTCCCTGACTTCAAGCTCTACTACAAAGCCACAGTATTCAAGAAAATTTGGTACTGACACAAGAACAGAACCATAGACCAATGCAACCATATAGAGAGCCCAGATATAAACCCAAGCATATATGGTCAATTAATATACAATAAAGGAGCCATGGACATACAATGGGGAAATGAAAGCCTCTTCAACAACTGGTGTTGGCAAAACTGGACAGCTACATGCAAGAGAATGAAACGACTATAGTTTAATCTCATACACAAAAGTGAATTCAAAATGGATCAAAGACCTGAATGTAAGTCATGAAACCATAAAATTCTTAGAAGAAAACATAGGCAAAAATCTCCTGTATATATACATGAGCAACTTCTTCCTGAATGTGTCCCCATGAGCAAGGGAAACAAAAGCAAAAATGAACATATGGGACTACATCAAACTAAAAAGCTTCTGTACAACAAAGTACACCATCAGTAGAATGAAAACATCCTACAGTATGGGAGAATATATTTGTAAATGACATATCTGACAAGGGGTTGACGTCCAAAATATATAAAGAACTCACATGCCTCAACACCCAAAAAGCAAATAACCCGAGTGAAAAATGGGTGGAGGATATGAAGAGACAGTTCTCCAAAGAAGAAATTCAGATGGACAACAGACACATGAAAAGATGCTGCACATCACTCATCATCAGGGAAATGCAAATTAAAACCACAATGAGATATCACCTCACACCAGTTAGGATGGCTAGCATTGAAAAGACTAAGAACATCAAATGCTGGCAAGGATGCAGAGAAAGGGGAACCCTCCTACACTGCTGATGGGAATGTAAGCCAGTTCAACCATTGTGGAAAGCAATATAGAGGTTCCCCAGAAAACTAAAAATAGAAATACCATTTGAACCGG
Organism: Phataginus tricuspis; assembly: GCA_029783875.1. NCBI lineage: Eukaryota > Metazoa > Chordata > Mammalia > Pholidota > Manidae > Phataginus > Phataginus tricuspis. The sequence continues at coordinate 1,054,274 of JAQQAC010011420.1, forward strand.
GAATCCCACTCTTTGGAATTTACCTGAAGAATACAAGTTATTAGATTCAAAGAGACATATGCACCCTATGTTTATCACAGCACTATTTACAATAACTAAGATATGGAAGCAACCTAAGTGTCCATCAGTAGATGAATGGATAAAGATGTGGTACATATAAAAAGGAATACTATGCAGCCATAAGAAACAAATCCTGCCATTTGCAACAACATGGATGGAGCTGGAGGATATTATGCTCAGTGAAATAAGCCAGGCAGAGAAAGTCAAGTGACAAATGATTTCCCTCATCTGTGGAATATAACAATGAAGCAAAACTGAAGGAACAAAACAGCAGCAGACTCCCAGACTCCAGGAAGTGACTAGTGGTTACCAAAGGGGAGGGGTCTGGGAGGGTGGGTCAGGAGAGAGGGAAATGGGGATTGTGGGGTATTATATTTAGTAAACATGGTGTGGGGGGTCACTGGGAAAACTAGCACAGAGAAGGCAAATAGTGAATCTGTGACATCTTTCTATACTGATGGACAGTGACTGCAATTGGGTATGTTTCGGGATTTGATACTATGAGTAAATGTAGTAACCACATTGTTTTTCCATGTGAAACCTTCATAAGAGTGTATATGAATACCTCAATAAAAAATTAAAAAATAAAATAAAAATAAAAAGGAAAAAGTTCTTGAGGGCAAAAGTGTGACTCCAACAAACACACATATGATAAAGTGAAACAGCCTATGGACGATATGGGGACGTTTCAGTGGTCTGGATAAAGACGAAACCAACCACAACATTTCCTAAGACCAAAGCCTGAGCCAGAGCGAGACCCTCACTCTCTTCAATCCTATGAAGGCTGAGTGAGAGATGCGAGGAAGCTGCAGAAGAAAAGTCCGCAGCTGGCAGAGGTTGCCTAATGCAGTTTAAGGAGAGAAACCACCTCCGTAACAAAAGTGCAGGTGAAGCAGAAGTGCTCAGGGTGAAGCGGCACAAGACCTTTTCCCAGAAGGTCCAGCTGAGATCACGGATGAGGTGGGCACACAGAACAACAGGTGTTCACTGTAGACCAGGCGGCCTTGCATTGGAAAGTGTCATCTAGGACCATGATAGCTGGAGATCGGAAGTCAATGCCTGTTCGCAAAGCTTGAGAGGACAGGCTGGCTCTCTTGTTAGGGGCTAATGCAGCTGGTGACTTTAAGTTGAAGCCTCTCATTTACCATTCTGAAAATCCTGAAAATTAGGCTAAATTTATGCTTCCTGTGCTCCCTAAATGGAAACTCAAAGGCCTAATAACTGTACCTCTCTTTGTAACATAGTTTACTGAATATTTGAAATCCATTGTCGAGAGCTCCTGCTCAAACAAAAGATTCCTTTCAAAATTTAATTTCTTCTTGACAGTGCAGCTGGTCACCAAAGACCTCTGACAGATGTGTACAATAAAGTTTGCAGGCTTATACATCCACTGGATACAGCGCATGGATCAAAAGTGATTTTGGACTTTGTCTTGCCAGTGGGTTTCAGCCACAGGCAAGTTCGCTATGGATTCAATGCAACAAAAGAAATTGACAGCAGAACATTCTTTGGGGTGAAAGGGTTTATTGCCAGGCTTTTTCTCCTGGTGGTAGCACTGAGCTGAGCTCTCTCTCTATACAGCACAGTAATAGCTTATTGCCTAAAGCTGTGGAAGCAGTAGCCCAGCAACAGGCCAGTTACATCATCAGATGGTTTAAGTTCAGTGAGGATCCTGGCCACAGGAACCCCAACTTCTCCACACTCCACCCCTCCAGGATTCTCGCCTTACAATCTACACGCTTTCCATCTTCCACAATGGTCCCTGTGCGAGAAAGCTGGAGCACTCTAACCAGATTCCACACAGCAACAGAGGCTAACAACAACTTGGAAATAATAAAAAATTAAGATACAGGTAACAAAAATTATAATAATCAAGCCAAAGGAGGTTCCTAACAAAAATTATAATAATCCTCAAGCCAGAGGAAGTTCCCAATCCACAAAGACCCTAGGGGTGGTAAGACACATGTTTTACTGCCACCAACATAGGCAAATCTTGTCCATCAGGTAGGATGCATGCAAGAGAGTGGTCCTGTGATAGGACTGTAGCAGGAAGGGGGTCCCTTCCAGATCTAGTATACCATACTTCTACTTCTCTCCCCGTGTGGCTTACTGAAGGGTCTATATATAGTGCTACTGGAGGTGCATGCACTGGCCATAATGATAAAACAAACACCCCCAGTAAGATGCTCCTACCTTCTGGCCATTCAGGATATACTACTGTGACCTTTGGCAGCCACTCTGCTGTTACTCCAGGAATACACAGGAGGCCAGCTTCCAGGCCTTGTCCCCAAGGTGCCAGGACAGCCAGCCATCACTGGTTCATGTGTCAAAAGGTCCAAGGCCATGTCCACTCAATGGAGTCTCTGGGATTCAGTGCAGTTGGTGCTGGCAGCAAGATGTTAATTCTGGTGTCCAAACCTCGGCTTCAGTGATTCTTCCTTGGTCTGCACTTGCAGTTGTATAGGGGAGGCTGCCATATGTGTTAACATGTCTATGGGGCTCAGGGCTCCCTTTCAGGGGTCATTCAAATGCCGTAGCATGGTCCATAAGCGGACTGACCATCTCCGCAGACTGTTGGTATCTGACTTTAGTCCAGATTTTAACAAGCCACTGTGCCTCTCTATCATGCCTGTTGCGGGAGGATTGTATGGCACAGGAAACTTCCATTTGATTCCCAGCTGTCACACCCATTCTTGCAGTGTATGTCCAGTAAAATGGGTGCCCTGATCACTCTCAATTACCTGTGGTTGGCCATAGGCAGCAAAGAGATGCTCCAGGCCTCTTTTGGTCGTCTGCTGGTCTGCACAACGGGTAGGAAAAGCAACCAGAAGTCCAGTAGCTGTGTACACACAGGTCATTGCATACCGATATCCTTCTGACACAGGCAAAGGCCCAATACAGTCTATCTGCCACCTGACGAGGGGTATAGGCCCCTTAGCTATTGTCCCATGTTGCTGTGGAACTCGGTGTAAGGCCCTTTTGGAGCACATGACACACTCCTGCCGGGCTCTGGTAACTTCTTCGAAGGTCAAGGGAAGCCCCACCAACGGGCTACAGCCCACATTGTCTTTGCCCCGCATGCAGCAAACACTGATGTAGCCATTGGGCTACATCAGAGGCAAGCTTGCCTTCTAACCAACGTATCTGGGCCAATTTATCTGCTTCATCATTTCCTGGGGATGCCAGTGGCAAATGACCTGTCACATGGTATACTGTAATTATTTTAGTCTGACCACAGGCCCATAAGTCTTGCCACAATTCTTGCCCCCAAAAGGGTCGGTGACCAACCAGCCAGTTGGCATGGTACCAGGTTGGTAGCCACAGGGTCAAGCCCCGATAGACAGCCCAGCTGTCAGTGCAGACAACTCTAGGGGAGGGCTCCTGGCTGATCACAAGCCACACGGCCCGCAACTCTGCCCACTGGCTGCTCTTCCCCTCACCATCTTCCATCCACATTGTCTCAGTCTTAGGATGGAAAGATATAGCCCTCCATTCTGGGGGCTGCCCACGGCTGCAGCCATCTGTGTACCATGCATCTTTGGGTACAGGGGCTCTTCCCTCCCTATAGGGACTCTCTGATACTAATGGTTCAAAAGCAAGTTCTTCCTGCTTTTCACTAGTATATGTCACCGGCCCCAACATGCGTTGGAGTTCTTCACTCAGAGCTACAGAGCTATTAGAAAGGGCACTACGGTGCTGCAGGTAAGCACCCCACTTGGCTACTGTGGGTGTTTGTGCCATGCCACTCCTTGGCTTTTGGGTCCAGTCTCGTACCCACCCCAAAATGGGATAGGTGGTTATTACCTTTATCGGGGCCATTCCAGTGATGGGTTCTGTAGCCAACAAGGCATGATACACCACAGCCAGTTGTTTTTCTATCAGAGTGTACCGTACCTCTGCCCCTTTCCAGAGTTGTGACCAGAATCCAAAGGGTTGCCAAGTTCGTTCAAGCCGCTGCCAGAGACCCCAGCCATAACCGTCTTCAGTGACATGATCGTCCAGCTCACAGGGCCTTGATGGGTCTATCACACTCAAGGCCTGCATGGCCTTTACTCCCCTTTCTGCTGTAGTAAAGGCAGACGCACATGTCTCATCCCAGTCCCACCTGACACCCTTTCGTACCATCTGGTATAAGCGCTTCAGAATTTGTGCCGAGTGTGGGATAAACACTCTCCAGTAGCCTAGAAGACCCAGAAACTCCTGTAACAATGCTACAGTTGTGGAAGTAGGAAATGGCTTGACTTATATATAACTGTTTCTGGTATAACTTTGGTCTTACCCGACCAGATGACCCCCAAGAATTTGACAGACAAACCAGGTCCCTGAACCTTGGTGCTGTTCACAGTCCATCCTTTCTCGTGTAGATGTTGCAGCAGTCTAGGTGCTGCAACTTCTAGATCTGAAAGACAGTCAGATGTGAGCATGACATCATCAATATAATGGTACAGCCACACTGTTGGTGGTTTCTCCCACGTAGCCAAGTTCTGGGCTACAAGTCCATGACAGACGGTGGGGCGGTGGAGGTATCCCTGAGGGAGGACGGTGAAAGTCCATTGCCATCCTTCCCACATGAAGGCAAACTGTTCCTGACTTTCCTGCTCAATGTTAATGGAAAAGAAGGCATTAGCAAGATCTACCACATAATGATATGTTCCTAGTTCATGGCTGAGGGTATCCATCAAGCCTGCAATAGAGGGGACAGCAGCATGCATAGGGGGTATGACCTTATTCAGTTCTCTGTGATCCACAGTCATACGCCAGAAGCCATCTGGCCTTTTTACCGGCCACACTGGGGAATTGAACGGACTATGGGGAGGCTTTATAATACCCACCTTTTCCAGCTCATGGAGAGTTTCTCCAATCTCTTTATGGCCCCCAGGCAGTTTGTACTGTTTGCTATCAGTCCCCCACCAAGGTACAGGTAAAGCTATGGGTGGGTGCCTAGCATGTCCCCTCAGAACTGCCTTCACCAGTACTCTCAGTTTGAACTCACCTGCAGTGGTCTGCCACCATAGACCCTGCAGGATATCAATCCCCAGAATATACTCAGGGATAGGAGATACATACACGGTATACTCTTTTGGGGTTAGACGCCCTATTCCCAAAGAGATTTGGGCTTTTTTCACTCTGATAGCCTTCCCCCTGTATCCATCTATGATAGTGGGGGTCCCGGGGCACCGCTCAGGGTTACTATGAATCAATAAACATTCAGCCCCAGTGTCCACCAGAGCCAGGACATGTTGTATGTTCACTGGGGACCAATGGATAGCTATTTCAACATGTGGCCTCCAGTCCCCCCTTGGTCCCTCAGGGCAGATACCTTGACCTTCTCCTCAGTCAAACTGTGTTCCGTAATCATCTTCCGGTGTGGGCTCAAGTGAGGTTGGCTCGCTTTCCAGCAGGAAGTCTTGCAAACACACAGGCTGGACTCGTGGCTCTGTCTCTGATCTCTGCCTCTTTGGTCTTAATGGCTGGAACTACTGCTCGGGTTTCAGCTGTTGCCATAGCTCTAGTAAGATCCTATTTGACTTCCCAGCTAATTTCCTTCCATCTGCCCATATTAAATGAACCCACATCTGAGTCCTCGTAACCTTCACGGGGCCCTGTAAATTCTTCTTGTGAACAACAGGTCTTATCTCTTTCCTAATTCTCGTTACTTCAGCCTCTCCTAAGTCTGCTACTGTACGTGTCACCTTGCTTATGGGATGCCCTAAGTGAGGAGAAAGAATAGCCACTAGAGACCCAAAGAGGGATGTAGGAGCCTTTTGAAGTACAATATTTCTCATCCCAATAGTAAAAATCTCTTCATCTGGGCCATAATTCTCTGGACTGTAGATGGCATCTCTCATGCCTAGCTCTCGTAGCACCTGTTGGAGTTCAGCATATGTCTGCCATCTAACAGGAGAGGATGGTAGATCACCCAGATTGGGCCACACAGCACGACGTGAAGCCATGAGCCAATCGAGGAGGGTGTGACTCCCTGGGGTCTGATGTGCATTTTGTAATCGCTGCCTCAAGGCAGGCTGCACTGTCAGGGAAGACAGCTTTCTCATCTCTGACCCCAACAGAACAATTCCACCCACCTCTAAGTCCCACAGATGCAGGAGCCAAGCTGATATTGACTCTGAGGGCTTCTGCCTAAACCAGGAGCCCAAATCCACCAGCTCAGCCTGAGTATAGGGGCGGACCATAGAGGGCTCCATGACCTGGGGAGGGGGCTGCTCCTCTCCTTAGGGGGAACTTTCAGCTGCTCGGTCCTTATTTTCTTTACAACCACTGGGCATGCTTTCAATACAGGAGGCACCAATGCCTCCAGCATCACCCCCTCATCATTCTCCAGCTCCTCCATTTCTGGGGCTGATGGCACTTTCTCTCCCCTCCCCCGAGTGCCTCCTCTGGTACAACCTTTACCTTTTCTACTGTGCCTCGCACCAATGCTAGCTCAGTCTTTAGATGGTCTCTTCAGCTCAATGTTTCGCAGCTGATGTTCTCGTACCACCTCCACCTGTGCTCCCCTCAGGAGTTCGTCTTTTTCCTTGATGGCCTCTTCCTCCTTCAGAACACCTGGCAGCACTGCCGTCTCATCTCCAATGGCACCTTTCTGCTGGTGCTCTTGTATCAATGCCATTTCTTTCTTCAGGGAATTCACAAAAGTGTGCAGCTCCTGTTCTCATACCACCTCCTCTTGCATCAATGCCATTTCTCTCCTCAGGGAATCCACAGAGGTTTGCAGCTTGCATTCTCATGCCGCCATTTCCTCTGTAGACTATTTTAATACTGTGAGAAGCAGCCAACCCACAGTCCCCGCTGTCTCACGGGCACTCTGCTTCTCAAAGGATCTGCTTACTATACCAAGGGCCTCCCCTATAGCCTCAGGTGTTACCTCCACTTGCCTCCAGTCCTGGGGTGAGGCCCAGTCCTGGGGAGGGCAGCCACCTCAGACCACATACCCATTGGGGGACAATCCACTGTCTCCCCATTCACAGGGGCACCCTGCTGAAGCACCCCTCCCATAAGGGCAGCTTGTCTTTTTCCTTGGTCAACAATGAGCCCTGCCAACTTGTGCCAATTGTCTTGCCAATAGGTTTCAGCCCCAGGCAAGTTCACTACGGATTCAATGCGACCAAAGAAATTGACACCAGAACGTACTTTGGGGCAAAAGGGTTTATTACCAGGCTTCTTCTCCCAGCAGTAGGTGGAGCACTGGCGTCTCTGCCTCCATGCAGAGCACTGGGCTGAGCTCTCTATATAGCACAGTAATAGCTTATTGCCTAAAGGTGTGGAAGTGGTAGCCTAGCAACAGGCCAGTTACATCATCAGGTGGTTTAAGTTCAGTGAAGATCCTGGCCATAGGAACCCCAACTTCCCCACAGACTTTAAGTCTTATTATAAAGGAAACAAATGTCATAAAGGTACAGCTGCCAAAGACAGTCATTCCTCTGATGAATCTGAGCAAAGGAAATTGAAAATCTTCTGAAAGGGATTCACCCTTCTAGATGCTATTATAAGAATATTCAGGATTCCTGGTAAGAGGACAAAATGTCAACACTTACAGGAGTTTGGAAGAAGCTGTGCCCAACCTTTGCAAATAACCTCAAGTGGTTCAAGTCTGCAGAGGAGGAAGTAACTATAAATGTCATGCAAACTAGAAGGGTGGGAAGGGAGGGATAAGAGGGTAAAAGGGGCATTATGATTAGCAGACGTAAGGTTGGGGGGGCACGGGGAGGGCTGTACAACTCAGAGAAGACAAGTAGTGATTCTCATCTCACTACGCTGATGGACAGTGACTGTAATGGGGTTGGTGGGAGGGACCTGATGAAGGGGGTAGTTTAATCACCATAATATTGCACATGTAATTGTAGGTTAATGATACCAAAATAAATTGTAAAAAAAAAACAAAACTGGGGTTATTTGATATGACTCCAAAATTAGTAAAGTTGTTACTGGTTCTGCTGGCTGCCTTTACTTTGCAAACTGAAGATAAAATTCTATAACCAGGGCAGTTGTCTGTGATGGGTACTATTGTCATGTTAACTAAACTTTTCACAAAACCAGATAGACTGATTCTAAATCTATATTGTCAAATGTCATCCTGCAGTGTACATTGATATTTCAGTGTTTCGAAAAAAATAAAAAATAAAACGAGTATAAAAAAAAATGTGCAAACTACAAGAGACGTAGGACTCCAAGTAGGGCCTCAAGATGCCTGGATCACCAGAATCTCAGCATAAACTTTAATGGATAAGGAGTTGCTTTTTATGCATGAACAAAGGGGGTTCTTGGGAAGGAATCTATCTCTGGTGTAGATGTTGTCACGACTGTTGAAATGACAGGGAAGGATTTAGAATATTATATAAACTTAGATGAAAAACCAGCAGCAGGGTTTGAGACACTACCATTTTGAAAGTTCTACTGTGGGTAAAATGCTATCAAACCGCATCCCACACTACAGAGAAATCATTTGTGAAATAGAAAATAGGACATAATAAAGATGAGAACATAATAAAATACAGAAATTAAAGAATAGAAAAAAAATGAATGAAAACAAGTGCTGGTTCTTCAAGAAGTTAACAACATAGATAAACCCCTAGCAGATTTGTCAGGAAAAGAGAGAGAGGACACAAATAGTCAGAAAGAAAAAGGAGAAGTAACAACTGACACCACAGAAATACAAAGAATTCCATGGAAAATTATATGACAATAATCTGGACAAGCTAGAACATGTGGACAATTCCAATAAAAGTACAAACTTCCAAAACAGATCTGGAGGAAACAGAAAATCTGGACAAATTACCAGCAACAAAAGTGAACTGTTATTAAAAAAAACTCCCAAAATATGAAAGTCCAGATGGCTTCCCAGCTGAATTGTACCAGACACTTAAGGAAACGCTAATACCCATCCTTCCCTGAAGCTTTGCAAAAAATAGAAGAGCAGGGGCTACTTCCAAAATCATTCTATGAGGCCAGCATCACCATAATAGCAAAACAAACACATTACAAAAAACAGAATGATAGACCAATATCCCTGGTGAACAGAGATGTGAAAACCCTCAACAAAGTATTAGGAAACCATATTCAAAAGCAGAGCAAAAAGACCATCCATCACGACCAAGTGCAATTTCTCCCAGGGATGTGAGGAGCAAAAATATTTGCAAATTGACCAATGAGATACACCACCGTGGGGAACTGCCTTTGAATTTCAGCTGCGCCACAAAGATGGCCACTGAGAACCTTTGAATTTCTGCTGCGCCATAGCTTCCCACCAAGTATTCTCACTTAAGTCTGCTGCTTACATCAGAGACAACTACACATGCGCACAACTCTGTGCATAATTGGAAATTTGAGATCGCCTTGTTAGCATAAGGTGTAACCAATCAGAAGAGACCACACCCTATAATGTGTTTATATTCCGTGCTCTAAGCTGCAATAAACAAGTTCCTGCTTTGACTGAGCTCCCTGTTGCGTCTGATTGTCTCCGGGGACAGTGGCTGCAGACGGGGTAGACAGCCGGCTCTTATCTCTTCCGCTCTCGTTTTGTCGGGGTGTGCCTTTCCCCCTTTTTTCCCTCTGCAGGCTCGGAGGGTCACGGGGAGAGCTAGAAACCCCGACACACCACTTTAATAAAAGGGCTAAAAATGATGTGATCATCCCAATAGATACTGAAAAAGCACTTGAAAAAAATTCAACACCCATTCTTGATAACACTGAACAAAATGCATGTACCCAGTACACACTTCAACATTAGAAAGGCCACATAGGACAAACCCAGAGCTAACATCAACTGAATGGTGAAAAGCTGAAAGATTTTTCTCTAATATCAGGAAAAAGACAAGTTCGCTCTCACCACTTTTAGTCAACATAGTGGCATTCCTAGTCATGGCAATCAGAGAAGACAAAGAGACAGAAAGCATCCAAATTGGTGAGAAAGAAGTAAAACTGTCACTATTTGCAGATGACATATTATACATAAAAAACCCTGGACTCTTCACTAGAAAACTGTTAGAACTAGTAACTGGATCCAGAAAAGTTGTAGGATACAAGATCAATATACAGAAATTTGATGCATTTCTATATACTAACAATGAACTAGTAGAAACAAAAACCAGCGAACCAATTCCATTTGCAACTGCATCAAAAAGAATAAAATACCTAAGATTCACCTTAACCAAGGAGGTTAAACAGCTGTACTCTGAAAACTGTAAGACACTCAAGAAAGAAATTGAAGAAGCACCAATAAATTGAAATCTATCCTGTGCTTCTGGATAGGAAGAATTAATACTGTCAAAATGGCCATCCTGCCCAAAGCAACCTACAGGTTCAATGCAATCCCTATGGAAACACCAATGGCATTTTTCAGTGAACCACAGAAGACCCCAAAGAGCCAAAGCAATCTTGAGAAAGAACAACAATGGGGCAGTAGGGTTAGCCCTTCATATAGTAAGTGGGTCTTTTGAGAGACAAGAGTGCCCATGAGGCAGCGGGGACTGTGGGTTGGCTGCTTCTCATAGTATTAAAAAAGTCTACAGAAGAGAAGGACATGCTCCTGAAAGACCCAAGAACTGGCAGCACGAGAACACGAGGTGCAAACGTCTGTGGATTCCCTGAAGAAGGAAATGGCATTTATGCGAGAGAAGGCAGCATGAGAACGCCGGCAGCAAGGTGTCATTGAAGAGGTAAAAAATTCTTTACAGAATGAGAGGGCAGCACTGCCAGGTACTCTGGAGGAAAAGGCCATCAAAGAAAAAGATGAACTTCTGAGGGAAGCACACGCTGAGGTGGCACGAGAACGCCAGCTGCAAAGAATTGAGGTGAAGAGAGCTGAGCTAGCATTGCTGCAAGGCACAGTAGAAAAGGTAAAGGTTGTAGCAGAGGGATGGCCACACTGTCTGAGATGTGTGGCAGCAGTAGCCCTGCTAGTACCTGAGGCCACAAAACTGACCCTGGGAAGAGACTTGATAGCGCATGCACCCTAATATCACCAGCTGATTGAACACCCAGGGGAACCTGTGGCTGTCAGACAGCAGGCTACTAAAATATCAGTCACTCCTCCTTGAGGGCCCTGTAACCCAGTTGCTCCACCCTAAATCCAGCTACCTTTCTACCTGAATCTGTGAGCAAAGGACTTGAGCATGACTGTCAAGAGGTCCTTGCCCTAAACTATTCTGCCAGAGAAGACCTAAAAGACACCCCATTAGAGAACCCAGAGTTTGTCCTCTTTACAGATGGCAGCTCCTTTATTGAGCAGGGCCAGAGGAAAGCTGGCTATGCAGTTGTCACTCTGTGGGATACTATCGAGTGCCAACCACTTCCACTGGGCACGAGTGCCCGGCTGGCAGAATTAATAGCCCTCACTAGAGCCCTTGAAATAGGGAAAGGAAGGAGAGTCAATATATATACTGACTCTAAGTATCCATACCTAGTGCTGCATGCCCAGGCAGCCATATGGAAAGAAAGAGACCTTTTAAACTCTAAAGGTTCCCCTATCAAATACCATAATGAAATTAACCAGCTCATACAAGCAGTACGTAAGCCTAAAGAAGTAGCAGTTATTCACTGCAGAGGCCCCCAGAAAGGAACAGATGAAGTGACAGAAGGAAACAGGCGAGCTGATACAAAAGCCCAAGAGGCAGCTCGAGAGACTTATAAGGCACCTGTCCGAGCCCCTCTCTTATGGACAGGGGTGCCAGCTGATATTATCCCCGGCTACAATAAGAAAGAGCTGCCAGATGGGCTCTCCAAAGGCGGTTCTCTCCTTCCCTCTGGTTGGCTTCAGACGGAGGATGAGAAAATTTGCCTCAGAGTACAGAATGGAAAGTTCTTAAAACTTTACACCAGACTTTCCATTTAGGTATAGAAAATACCTATCAGATGGCCAGAAGTATTTTTGCAGGCAGTAGTCTATTAAAGACCATAGCGCAAATTACTAAAGCTTGTGAGATCTGTCAAAGAAATAACCCATTAAATAGAAAAGCTGTCCCTCCTGGATTACAGCGAACAGGCAGATACCCAGGGGAGGACTGGCAAATAGATTTCACACATATGCCAAGGGCAAAAGGGCTCCAGTATCTCCTTGTGTGGATAGATACATTCACAGGATGGGTCGAGGCCTTCCCCTGTAGAACTGAACAAGCAAAGGAAATAGTAAAAGTACTCTTACATGAAATTATTCCCCGATTTGGGATGCCCCAAGGATTACAAAGTGACAATGGCCTGACACGGGCATTCAATATAATTTACACTGTGCCTGGAGGCCACAGTCCTCAGGAAAAGTAGAAAAAACTAATGACATTATAAAGACACCTAAGAAAGCTGTCACAAGAAACTCACTTGCCCTAGCCTGACTTACTACCTTTAGCCATAATAAGAAATACTCCCATAATTTTGGGGTTAAGCCCCTTTGAAATGCTCTATGGAAGACCTTTCTTAAGGAATGATTTAATCATGGACAGAGAAGTCACAGAGATAACCCGATATGTGACAAATTCGCTAAATTTCAGACACTCCTTCAAAATCTAACTGAAGGACAGAACAGAACCCCTGGGGAAGTCCTCTTTGAATCAGGAGATAAAGTCCTAATTAAGTCAATTCCTTCTAATTCTCCACCTCTTACTCCAGCCTGGGAAGGGCCCCACACTGTTATACTCTCTTCTCCTACAGCTCTCAAAGTCACAGGTATCAGGGCTTGGATTCACCACTCCAGAGTAAAGACCTGGAAAAACTCCGAAGACCTCCTAGACAACACAGATAAGGAAAAACCTATTGCACAGAACACCAAAATTCAGGAACCCAAGTATGCCTGTGAACCTACAGAAGATCTGAAGCTACTGTTCAAAAGAAAGTCCTCAACTACCAATGTTTGAGGTAAGTACTACATGTTTTTTTTCTTTTTTTCTCTTCTTACAAGTAATCAATATGAAGTCTACATTACTCTTTTATTTACTGCTCTCTAATGCTCCCTTCATAATAAATTGATCTAATTCCTTAAATTGGGCTGAAGACGTACCTAGAATAAATGGAAGTTCATCCTGTTAGATACGCAGATTACTTCCTGTTTCTAGTACCTCAGAAATCCCTTAGTAGGTGTCTCCTCTTCAGGACACGATCGGTTGCAATTACAAATTTTTTAAAATGATACACGCACTAATTAGAATGTAAAATTCTGGCCAATTAATAATACCTTAAAGGACAAAAGGCCTTAAATGATACTATCTGAATAGCCCTCCTAAACATGAAGTTAAACTAATGTGCCAAGCAGTTATACAAAACAGAACACCACTAGACATCTTAACAGCAGCACAGGAGGAACCTGTGCCCTAATCAAAGTTAAGTGTTGTGTGTACATTCCAAATTATTCACAAATGTCTCTAATTCACTCCAGGACCTCCAAAGGCAAATCCAACCTATGTCAAGCCCAGAAATCCCGTGGACGACTACAATAGGAAACTGGCTTTCTAAGTCTTTTTGGTGGAAATCCATTTTACTCATCGAGCTCATCATTATTCTCATACTAATATTTGGCCCCGGTATACTTAACCTAACAACATGATTTATTCTATCTCACCTAGAAGCCATGAAACTGCAAATAGTGATGGAAATAGAACCCAGGATGGAAATGCCGATCTTCCAAGGCCTGACCAACCGACTACTGATGAAGACCTAGCTGCACCCCTTATTGTGCCCCCTCTCAGCATGAAGCAGCAAGAGCAGTCCTCGCACCCTTTCCCTAGCAGCAGCTAGGGTCTCCATCTGTAGAGGCGGGAATGAGACAGGGACCATGGGCTTAGACTGAGTAGGGCAAGGGCCTCCAGAAAAAGCAAGGCAGGATATTTGCAGTCAGAGCAATGTTAACTAACTGCAAGGAAACCCCCTACTAAACTGTGTTAAAGATTGAGCTCTAGAGTCATTCTTCTGTGAGATCAGTTAATATTCCCCAGATAAGGAAGAGTAGCACATGTTTTTTTATGCTAATCATTTATAATCATGTGTGGGATTCATTTTAACATGCTAAAAGGCCCAAGCATATGATGCTGTCTTTCTTCCTTCGGATCTGATGAAATGATTTGCAAACTGGGCAACTAATTTAGCATGTAGGCCCAGCCATAAACAACACAGTAAAAGGAAAGAAGGATTCCACCTTAAAGATAAAATTGTATTTTAATACCCAAGAAGTTAAGATGTTAGAAATTCTTAACTTACTCTTTAGCAAACAATACCTCAGCCTACCTTAGGGGCTGGGCAGGTGGCTTTCTTTCATATGTTCCCAGACCAAGATGCTGGTATCTCAGGGAAAGATCATCAGAGCAGGAGGTTGCTTGTGTTAAGTTAATTCTAAATATTCAAGGTCCACATAATCAGTCCACACCCCTAAGCCTTTTTTCGTGTACTCAAAAATCCTCAACTGCCTTAAATTCCCTAGACAATGCACCACCCCCTACTGGCGTGATGCAGGAGCTCTGTCCTTTCACTTTATCTCTAAATAAAAGCCTGGATCTTGCTCTTCTACCTTGAGTGTTGGTGAAGCTCATTCTTCGGCTTTGTGAACAAGAATCCTGGCATCAAGTGTCTGCGTTCTTTGGCTCTGTCATTCTAATCCTCTGGATTTAACCTCAAACCTTCACTCCCTCAGTCCTATTACAGATAAGTAAGGAGGGGCTGCTCAGGGCTCAGATCTGGGCTTGCAAATTACCATCGCCTGGGTGCCCCAGATGGAGCTGCAGCTTAAGGTCATGCTCTTCACCAGCCTGCCTGAAAGTTCCCTTTCTTTGTCTCTAGGAAGTTCGCAGAACATGACCTCATCCATCCAGTGCTCTGCGGCTCCCCCAAAACCTGGGGTGGTAGGGACTCAGTTCCCACGCTGTGCAGATCCGAGTGGACACTGAACGCAAGGTGACACTGGCTTAAGCAGTTAGCGGAGATGCGCCCCAAGCAGAGTAGAGGTTCAGTGAACTTCCTTTATCATTCTGATCTGACATTCCCTGACACTCCTGCTTTAATAAACTCCTTCCTCACCTTGTACTGTGACTTATATCCATTTCTGAACAAACACCGCCCCCCCGAACAATATGTCCCAGCTGTTTGAGGGGAAGCACTATCTCGGAGAACTGGATCAAGAGAATCCTTGTATTAAGTTTATCTCACAGAACATCTAAAGGACAGACTATGGACAGTGACATAACATCTCTCACCATGTCTCAGGTCACAAGACTGCACAGCATAAGACTGGTAGGCAGAACACATATGAGTGGGGTGGAAAGAAGGGACTCAAAAGAGTTAACCACGTTAAACTAGAGAGCCAGAAGACTCGGAGTTAATGAGTTAATCAGTTAAGGCTCAAAAGGCCAGGAGTAACTTGGCCTGGAATGTTTGAATATTCCCCAGATAAAAGTACCTCAGCATAGCCTATGTCTTCATTTTGTCAATTACACCATGCCATTGTAAGATTTACTTTTGCCTGCTAAAAGGCCAGCTTATTCTTTCACTTTACCTATATGCTGTTCAAGTAATTTGCAACCTGGGCAAGAGATAAGCATCATGATTAATTTCACAAAGAAGCCCAGTTATAAACAGCACAGCAAAAACAGGAACGATTCCATCTTAAAGTCAATATTGCATTTTGAAACCCAGGAAATTAAGAAGTAAGATTCTTAACATACTCTTTAGCAAACACACAATGACTCCGCCCACTTAGGGGCAGAGCAGGCAGTCATAAACTGACATGCTGGAAGACAGAAGGTGCTACCATAGGAAGAAATCAGAGCAGTACATTTTCTGCATTAAGTTAATTTTGTACAATTACCTGGAGGTCAGAGAAGAGACTTAATGTCTCATCACAGATGAACATTTCAGGACCACTTAAAAGTCTACGCTCCCTAGCCCTGTCGCATTCCTGAAAAATCCTTAAAAGGAGAAACCCCCACCCTTCAGCATGCACCTCTCTGAGGTCGCCCACACTTTCTAAGTGCTTAGCCTTAAATGAAATTTAAACCTTCCAGACAGCGCTTCTTCCCTGAGGTAACCCACTCCTCTTTGAGTGTGGCACTTTCTCTAATTATAACTTTAACCCTTTAGGGTGCCTCTCCCCCCTGAGGTCTCCTGTACTTTTTCCCTAAATAAGTAACTTTAAAGAAAACTTTCACTCTACTTCACCACTTTCTCTCTTCCGTTCAATTCGTTGTTGCAGTGGGGGCAAGAACGAAGGAAAATAAACAACGCTCCCCTAAGGAGATCACAAGTCATGCCTATGCCCAACAACGACCCAGCTTTTCCCCATTCTTGAAAGCCTGAAAAGACAGAATCCTAAGACTACGAGAGAACCTTCTCTGAGGCTGTCCACACCCCTTTTTCGATGGGGTACTTTTTGACTTAAAGATTTCTCACTGATGAGATCAACTTATTTTGTTTCCTCTCTGCGCTCTCCAGTGGTAAGCGCCTGTTACTTCGCTATTCATT
>JAQQAC010011420.1:1082909-1098880 GCA_029783875.1 Phataginus tricuspis
TTGTGGAAAGCAGTATGGAGGTGCCTCAAAAAACTCAAAATAGAAATACCATTTGACCCAGGAATCCCACTCCTAGGAATTTACCCCAAGAATGCAGCAGCCCAGTTTGAGAAAGACACATGCACCCCTATGTTTATTGCAGCACTATTTACAATAGCCAAGAAATGGAAGCAACCTAAGTGCCCATCAGTAGATGAATGGATTAAGAAGATGTGGTACATATACACAATGGAATATTACGCAGCAATAAGAAAGAAACAAATCCTACCATTTGCAACAACATGGATGGAGCTAGAGGGTATTATGCTCAGTGAAATAAGCCAGGCCGAAAAAGACAAGTACCAAATGATCTCACTCATATGTGGAGTATAAGAACAAAGAAAAAAAAATAATAATAAATAAATAAATAAATAAATGAAGGAACAAAACAGCAGCAGACTCACAGAACCCACGAATGGACTAACAGTTACCAAAGGGAAAGGGACTGGGGAGATGGGTGGGAAGGGAGGGATAAGAGGGTAAAAGGGGCATTACGATTGGCAGACATAGGGTGGGGTACTGTACAGCTCAGAGAAGACAAGTAGCGATTCTCATCTCACTACGCTGATGGACAGTGACTGTGGTGGGGTTGGTGGGGGGGACCTGGTGATGGGGGGAGTTCAATCATCACGGTATTGCTTATGTAATTGTAGGTTAATGATACTAAAATAAAATAAATTATTAAAAAAAAAAGTCAGAGCGATTTCATAAGGATAGGGAGGCACTGTTGAGTGGAACAGGGCATGACTTGTACTTTCTGGAGTGAGGGAAACCTTCTATGTCTTGATCTGAATGGTGGTTATATGGGTGTGTACAGAGGTGCAAATTCATTAGGTTGTCCCATCCGTATATGTGTACTCTATTGTATGTAACTGTCACCTCAACTTAAAATAGGCAGCATACTGACTCTTTAATAAGTAAATATTAAATACTTTAATTATGTAAAAAAAAAAAAAAGAATGCAGCAGCCCAGTTTCAAAAAGACAGATGCACCCCTATGTTTATCACAGCACTATTTACAATAGCCAAGAAATGGAAGCAACCCAAGTGTCCATCAGTAGATGAATGGATAAAGAAGAAGTGGTACATATACACAATGGAATATTATTCAGCCATAAGAAGAAAGCAAATGCTTCCATTTGCAACAACATGGATGGAACTAGAGGGTATTATGCTTAGTGAAATAAGCCAAGCAGAAAAAGACCAATATCAAATGATTTCACTCATATGTGGAGCGTAAGAGCAAAGAAAAAACTGAAAGCACAAAACAGCAGCAGACTCACAGAACCCAAGAATGAACTAACAGTTACCAAAGGGAAAGGGACTGGGGAGGATGGGTGGGAAGGGAGGGACAAGGGGGAAAACGAGGCATTATGATTAGCAGGCATAATGTTGGGCAGGCACGGGGTGGGCTGTACAACTCAGAGGACACCAGTAGTGATTTTATAGCATCTCACTATGCTGATGGACAGTGACTGTAATGGGGTAGGTGGGGGGGACCTGATGAAGTGGAGAGTATAGTAACCATAATGTTGCACATGTAATTGTAGATTAATGATACCAAAATAAATAAAACAACTTAGTGCTTCTACAATTGCATCAAAAAGAATAAAATACCTACGAATAAACCCAACCAAGGAAGTGAAAGACTGATATGCTGAAAACTAGAAGACACTCTTAAGAGACATTAAAGAGGACACTAAAAAATGGAAATTCATCCCATGTCTTGGCTAGGAAGAATAAATATTGTCAAAATGGCTATACTACCTAAAGCAATCTACAGACTCAATGCAATCCCTATCAAACTACCAACAGCATTCTTCAATGAACTGGAACACATAGTTCTAAAATTGATATGGAACCACAAAATACCTTGAATAGCCAAAGCAATCCTGAGAAGGAAGAATAAAACGGGATATTATGCTCCCTGACTTCAAGCTCTACTACAAAGCTTCAGTAATCACAACAGTTTGGTACTGGCACAAGAACAGACCCACAGACCAGTGGAACAGAATAGAGAGTCCAGATATTAACCCAAACATATATGGTCAGTTAATATATGATAAAGAAGCCATGGATATACAATGGTGAAATGACAGCCTCTTCAACAGCTGGTGTTGGGAAAACTGGACAGCTACATGTAAGAGAATGAAACTGGACCTTATCTAACCCCATATACAAAAATAAATTCAAAATGGATCAAAGACCTGAATGGAAGTCATTAAACCATAAAACTCTTAGAAAAATACATACGCAAAAATCTCTTGGACATAAACATGAGCGACTTCTTCATGAACATATCTCCCCGGGCAAGGGAAATAAAAGCAAAAATGAACAAATGTGACTTTATCAAGCCGAAAGCTTCTGTACAGCGAAGGACACCATCAGTAGAACAAAAAGACATCCTACACTATGGGAGAATATGTTCATAAATGACATATCCTATAAGATGTTGATATCCAAAATATATAAAGAGCTCACACACCTCAACAAACAAAAAGCAAATAAACCAATTAAAAAATGGGCAGAGGATCTGAACAGACACTTCTCCAAAGAAGAGATTCAGATGGCCAACAGGCACATGAAAAGATGCTCCACATCGCTCATCATCAGAGAAATGCAAATTAAAACCACAATGAGATATCACCTCACAGCAGTAAGGATGGCCAACATCCAAAACACTAACAATAACAAATGTTGGCGAGGATGTGGAGAAAGGGAACCCTCCTACACTGCTGGTGGGAATGCAAATTAGTTCAACCATTGTGGAAAGCAGTATGGAGATTTTCAAAAAATTCAAAATAGAGATTCCATTTGACCCAGGAGTTCCAGTCCTAGGAATTTACCCTAAGAATGCAGCAGCCCAGTTTGAAAAAGATATACGCACCCCTATATTTATTGCAGCACTATTTACAATAGCCAAGAAATGGAAACAACCTAAGTGTCCATCAGTAGATGAATGGATAAAGAAGAGGTGGTACATATACACAGTGGAATAAATTCAGCCATAAGAATAAAACAAATCCTACTATTTGCAACAATATGGATGGAGCTAGAGGGTATTATGGTCAGCAGAATAAGCCAGGCGGAAAAAGACAAGGGAGGGGTAAGGGGGGAAAGGGGGCATTATGATTAGCAGACGTAATGTTGGGGGGGGCCATGGGGAGGGCTGTACAACTCAGAGAAGACAAGTAGTGATTCTATAGCATCTCACTACGCTGATGGACAGTGACTGTAGTGGGGTTGGTGGGGGGGACCTGATGAAGAGGGTAGTTTAATCACCATAATATTGCACATGTAATTGTAGATTAATGATACCAAAAGAAAATAATAATAAATAAGATTTCACAAATAACAACAACAAAAAACAGCACTGTGCTTCTATATGTTTCAGATCAGGAGGCGGGGCGAGTTTCAGTTTTCTCATCCTAATGATGCTTCCCCACATTCTCCTCCTGTCGCCCCTCCACCCACCTTGCTTCCCACGGTCCCTCTGAGTGAAGAATATCAGCTTTGCCAGGAGACACTAGGAGATAGAGAAGCCCACCCAAGGCCCCTCCTAGAGAAGCTCCTTCAGGAGGTGCCACGTGTATGGGCTGAAAAGAACCCCCCCAGATTGGCAAAACATCACCCCCCTGTGGTATTTCAGTTGATCAGCCAAGCCACCCGAGTGAGGCAGAGGCAATATCCCATGTCAATAGAAGCAAAGCGGGGACTCCAAGTTCACATACACCACCTGCGAGAGGTGGGGATCCTGGTGCCATGTCACTCCATGTGGAATACTCCTCTACTCCCTGTGCTAAAACCAGGGATGACGGACTACCAACCAGTTCAAGACCTGCGGGAAGTGAACTGCAGAGTTGACACAGTTCACCCTACTGTCCCTAACCCCTATACTTTGCTAAGCACCCTGCCTTCAAGGAGACAGGTATACACAGTTCTGGACTTAAAAGATGCTTTTTTCTCTATCCTGCCGGCCCCAAAATCCTAACCCATCTTTGCGTTCAAATGGACTGATACGGCCTCTGGGTTCAGTGGCCAGCTCATGTGGATGAGACTCCCCCAAGGATTCAAGAACTCTCCTACACTTTTTGATGAGGCTTTAAGTAAGGACCTGGAAGAATTCTGGGAAGAAAACTCCCAAGTGTCACTCCTACAGTATGTTGATGACCTCCTTCTGGCCGCAGAGTCTGAGCAGGCCTGTTACGAGGGGACTAAAAATCTATGAAGGACCCTCCAGGATTTGGGTTACAGAGTGTCAGAAAAGAAGGCTCAGCTCTGCATACCAGGGGTGACTTACCTGGGTTATGTCCTGCGCCAAGGCAAGGGCTCGCCCTCTGGTAGTCGAGTGAACACCATCCTCAGACACCTGCTCCAGACACTCGGCAGAAGTTGTGTGAGTTTTTGGCAACTGTTGGATACTGCAGGCTCTGGACCCCATGATTCACTGAGCTAGCCAGACCCCTCTGTGAGGCCACGAGAGGTAAGGAGGGCCCGCTGTCATGGACAGAGATAGAAGAAGGAGCTTTCCAGACACTGAAACAAGCCCTGGTCTCTGCCCCAGCCCCGGCTCTCCCAGATGTGACAAAACCCTTCCTATTGTTTGTGGATGAGCAAAAGGGTGCAGCAAAAGGAGTCCTGACTCAAAGGCTGGGGCCATGGAATAGACCTGTGACTTATCTCTCAAAACGGCTCAACCCAGGGGCAGCCGAATGGCCCACCTGCCTAAGAGCAGTAGCAGCCACGGCCCTCCTGGTAGAAGAGGCCGATAAGCTCACCTTAAGGCAGGACCTGTTCACTGTGGCTCCACATGCTGTTGAGTCACTTCTCCAGGGCCCGCCTAACTGGTAGATGACAAATGCCTGCATCACCCAGTACCAGGCTCTGCTCCTTGACCATCCCTGCATCCGTTTCCAGAAACAGCAGATCCTGAATCCTGCCACAGTGTTACCTGACTCTGCAGAAGGTGAACTCCTCCGTGACTGCCTGGAAGTGGTGGAGAGTGTCCAGAGCTTGTGACCAGACCTGACTGTTGTCCCATGGACCGACCCAGACTTGACCCTCTTCTGTGATGGTAGCAGTTTCATCAAGGATAGGAAATGGTATGCAGGGGCCGCGGTTGTTAGACTGGAAAGAGCTGTCCGAGCAGAACCTCTCCCGCGAAACTCCTCCACGCAGAAGGCTGAGTTGGTAGCATTGACCTGAGCCTTGGCAGAGGGAAAGGGACGAACTGTCAACATTTATACCGACAGCAGGTACGCTTGTGCTACTGCCCATGTGCATGGGGCCATATACTGGGAAAGGGGCTTTCTGACAGCAGAAGGAAAAGACATTAGAAACAAACCCCAGATCTTAGAACTCTTGAAGGTGATTTGGCTGCCCAGGAGAGAGGCCGTAAGGTTCCGGCCAGGACATCGGAAAGGAGATTCACTTGAGGCAAGGGGAAACCATGCAGCTGACCTGGCAGCATGGAAGCGGCCCTGGAACAAATCTCAGAACTGATCATGTCCTTGACGCCACTCATGTTCAAGAAAAGCCACACTATGGTAGAAAGGACTTAGAGTTTGCGGCAGAGTATGGAGCCAAGGAAACAGTCAAGGCTGGGTGATCCACCCTGATGGGAGAGTTATGCTCCCCGCTGTGCTGGGGAAGGACCTGCGGAAACAGATACACTGTAGCACCCATTGGAGTAAAAATAAAATAGTAGACTTGGTCCAGAAAGACTTCTGGGTTCCCAGGGTGAGTAGGATGAAACAGGGAAGGTTGCATTGCCTGTCAACAAGTAAATCCCTCCCGACAGGTTACACAGGTGCAGGGAAACAGGGAGACAGGAGAATCCCTGGGGCGACATTGGGAGGTGGATTTCACTGAGATAAAACCTGGACAATACGAGAACAAATATTTGTTAGTTTTTGTGGATAACTTCTCTGGGTCGGTAAAGGCTTTCCCAACAAAGACAGAAATGACCCAAGTGACTGTGAAAAAGCTTCTAAACAAAATTGTCCCCCAGTTCGGGTTGCCTCTGACTATGGGGTCTGATAACGGACCGGCTTTTGTGGCATGACTGACCCAAGGAGTTGTTAGTGCCCTGAATGTCCCATGGAAACTTCACTGTGCCTACAGGCCCCATAGTTTGGGCCAGGTTGAGAGGATGAGTCAGACCCTGAAAGAGACTCTTACTAAGTTAACTTTGGAAATTGGTAAAGTGTGGGTACAGCTCCTCCCCTTGGCACTTCTCCAGATAAGATGCATCCCATATATTTTAAAGCTCACCCCTTTTGAGATTCTGTTGGGTCACCCCCCTCCTCTCCTCTCTCAAGTAAGCTTGGAAAAAGCTACAGAAACCTCTCGTCAAGAAATTGCACAGTCCTTACAGGCCCTACAGAGAGGGCGAGACCAAACCCACTCCCTGGGGGAGGCCGCCACCCAGGGAAAGGATCTGCCAGAACCACACCCGCTCCAGCCAGGAGACCCCAGGTGAGTAACATGGCCTAAGGCTGAGGCGCTGGGGCCCTGGGGAGAGGACCTTACCCAGCTGTCCTGGTGATGCCCACAGCTATGAGAGCTGCTGGTGTAAGAGCATGGATCCACCCCACGCAGGTGAAGCTGGTGAGAGAAGGGGAGGAAAACCCCATGGCCTGGACAGTGGTGAGGCTGCCGCCCAACCAAGACCCGCTAAAGATAACACTCAAAAGGAAAACCATAACCTCAGATGTATTGTTTTAATATGGTTTTTGGAGGCCCTACGTGCTCCCAGCCTTGCCACCCAGCACCCCCACTAGCCAGGAAATTAGTCATGGAATTTAATCAATACAGCCTCGGGAAAGAATATTGTTAGTTTTACAGGAGGCGATCCCCCAGTTTTTCGATTTGATCTTTTTGAACTATGGCCAGAACTATCCACTTATAAGTATCCTAAGAATAAGGATGACAAGGCTTTTCAAAGAGCATTCCAAAGGTGGGATTTTTATGTATGCCCAGCAAATGGGGGCCCCACTGTCAGGGATAAGGACACTATCATTGTGCAAGTTGGGGATGTGAAACCATAGCCCCTTGGACAGACCATGACCCCTATACTTCCTTGTCTCGAGACAGCCTCCCTGACCTTGATGCAGCTGGAAGGATGAACCCGCTAAAAGTGAAAGTTAAGCATTGGTACCCTTATAGTGTGGGGAAGGATTGGAAGACGGGAAGGACATGAGGGCTCCAGCTGTATATAAGGGCCAGGACTCGGGAACCAAGTTCGCTATCCAAAGAATTCAAATACCTCAGCTTCCGAACCCTGTGGGCCCCCTCCGGGAGGTACCTTGTTAAATCCCATGCCCCTTCCAACGAGGGGAACACTGCAACTCCCCATCCCAATGCCAAAACCCCACACTGAGCCCTCAAGTGGGAAAATTGGCCTAACAGAACCTCCTGGCCCTGCCTGTTAATGGCCACTGCAGGACCCCTGACCAGATGCTTGAGGTGCTAGAGTCAGTCTACAAATTTGTAAATCAATCCACTGTTTATTTGACAAATGACTGCTGGTTCTGCCTAAATCCCAAACCTCCTTATTACGTTAGTCTAGCTGCAAATGCGATCCTGGGACAAGAAGAAAATGTTTGCCTTTTTAGTCTAGATGAGATGAGGGACAGAGGTCTCTGCCTGTGGGGACTGCACCCCTCCCTTACCTTAGGGGATGTGCAAGGCACAGGGTTTTGCATCCATTCCCCTTCTATCCCCATCTTCAGAAACTGTGAAACTACTCTAAACTACATTTCTCTGGCCTCCAGTGAGAAAGTTAACTTCCTGGTCAGGCCATCTGTCACGTGGTTTCCTTGTGCCAGCGGGTTAACCCCTTGTTTGGGCAGTTAGTAACAGCTGGTGTAGGGGAACCAAGGTCACCCGAGCTCTGTTTTGGTTCACATCCTCCCTCAAGTTTACCTCTATAACGGGGAAGCTGGCAGAGAACACATGGCCTTAGTATGTTCTCTTAGAACAGAAAGAGCGGCCCCCATCCTAGTGCCCCTCCTGGCTGGGTCCGGAATAGCAGGATCAGTAGCAGCAGGGACTGCTTCTCCTGCTGTGAATGATGCCAGTTTCAAAGTGCTCAGTAAACAAGTAGATAAAGATCTAGGGACTTTAGAGAGCTCGGTCCATCAGTCAGAGTCAGCTGTGGACTCCATAGCAGAAGTAGTCTTGCAGAATAGAAGAGGACTGGACCTCCTCTTCATGAAACAAGGGGGACTTTGCATGGCATTAGGTGAAACCTGCTGCCTCTATGCAAACAAGTCAGGCATTATTCAGGATATGCTAGCTATGGAGAGAGAACCTCACAGAAAGAGAGGTTCAGAGGGAAGCAACAGCAAACTGGTATAAAGGCTTGTTCTCATGGTCCCCCTGGCTAACGACCCTCCCGACAGCCCTTGCAAGTCCCCTCGCTCTCCTTCTGCTTACAGCTACTGCAGGGCCCTGTGTTGTGAATTGCCTCATGAGTTATATTCAGAAGAGACTAGCGGCAGTAAAGCTGCTTTTTGTTAGAGAACGTTACCAAGCCCTGAAAACTGAAGTCAATGGTTTGACTCTGTTACAAGGAGACGGGAGAATGTGAGGGGCTGAAGCAGTTTCAGACATAAAAATAGGACACAAAGCTCTGTAAAGTTAGCCCCAGACCCTAGTCACATACCAACTACTGAGAAACTAAAGGAAAAAATATAAATCCCATGAGAAACAGGATGTTCAACTAACCCCAGGCTATTTCTGCTTCTGTACATCGCTTTGCTAGAAGCCAGCAGTATCACATGTTTCCTGCAGCAAGTAAGCAAAACAGGATACTTGAGAGAGCAAGAGAAACTCCATTTTAGAAAAAAAGCCATCCTAAAGAAAGAAGCCTCACCCCCGACCTAATACTTAAAAACCTTTGTTCCAGTTCCAGTGTCCTTTCTCCTAAATAGTTCCCCTAGCAACGCTCCTGCTCCTTGAAGATAACATACCTTACCTACTACATCAGCCGGCAGCTTGGGACAGCTGGACTCTACCAGTCAGATTTGAATAAGTTTGCATCCTTCATTTACATGAACGGACCTCAGTGGGAACTAACAACCACCCACCTGACCATAGATAACATACCTTGCAGGTTACATCATTATGGTCAGGCCAGCCGAACTTAACCAATAACAATTGTTTAACTTCCAAAATCCCCAATCAACTTATGCCAAGTTAGAATCCCCTCTTCCTGAACCTGTAATGCATAAAAACCCTGCCCACCCTGGGCTCGGGCTCACATTCCTGACCCGCTGTGTGGGTGAAAGGTGTGAGTCCAAGCTCGAGCTTGAAATAAATGACCCTTTTGTGTTTGCATCGGAATCGGCTCCTTGGTGGTCTCTCAGGGACTCGTGACTTGGGCACAACATACTTAAGCCCCCCTAGCATTAAACAAGGAATATAGCTTGCTGAATTTAGACAAAGGCAGAAAAGCAGTAAAAATGTGTAAAAGGATGTTGTGACAGGGGCTCAGGGCTGCACTTGGCGAGCTTGCTCCTTGGAAGTCACCGGCCGGCTAAAATAAAGTCTCCCTTTTTATAACCTACGTTTCTGTGAGGACCTGTTTCCTTATTCATGCTCCAGCATGCCTGATCTGAAACCCATAACAAAGCCTCCTTGTATATCGGTTTCTAGCATATCATGAGCCATCACACAGTCTCCAGGCTGTACTCCGAGAAGATCACAGCAGTAATAAAATATGGAAGGATCCGGTTTCTCTCCCTTCTGCTCTCCAACTACAACAATAGCATCGAAACAGGACTGGCAGACACAAGCCTCCATCTTCTCCCTCTGGGCCTGTCTCCGATCATTAAGAGCAGGTGGATCTCCTTTCGAATGTCGGTGAATATGGCTTGATGTCTTCTGCTAGGGTCATAAGCTGTAAACGTGTAGATTTCCACAGGAAATAACATTCCTCAGTCAACTTCCTGGTGGCAGCCCCACCCACTGTTTCCTGGATGGCTTCTTCCCAGTGAGAAGTCCTGAGCTCAGTAATGCATGTATGGGGGAAGGAAAACGTGTCTTGTTGAGTTTAACTTCCACTTTGTGACAGATGATCACAGCCTCAGCTCTATAATGGCATTTCGACTGTAGCAACTTTATAACCTAAATACAGAAAAAGAACTCCACTAAGGCACTTTGTATTTTTCATAGTCGTGCCCTGAGAAGCTCCGGTCCTATGACCCCAGAACACAGAGACTGGAGCTCAACCTGTCTTAAGGCATCTCTATTACTAACCCACTTCTGGTGGGAATTCATCTTACTTTAAAAGACATCCAAGTGAAGATCTCCCAACCTCTCAAAACAACTCATTCTTATTTCTGAACAAATCCTATATTAAGAAGATTCTTTACACAGAGCTAATAAAAATCCCTCATTTGAGACTTAAGCCCACCACCTTTCATTCTGGTCCTGAAGAAATTAAAATGACACTTGCATTTATTAGACTATTCCCAGAAATAATGCTAGTTCATTTAACCTTTTCTTATCTATATCCATTTTATGTCTTGAAGGCCTAAACTGACCACCATATAAAAGAGGGTGCAATTCCATGCTTTTAGAAATGTGGGTTTATTTAGCTCCGATGGAATCATGTGGGCCTGTATTGAGCCGCTGCTTCTCCCAAACCTGATTTTCCAAATAAAACCTCAGACAGTGCTTCCTCTTTATTACTGGCTCTGAATCCCACGTCAGAACTGAGCGCTCTCTAGTGCTCTCCCCACATCTTTTTCTCAGCCTTTATTGTATTAGGTTCTTGACCATTTGGGCTGTCTTCTAACATTTACAAAGACCCTAACACAGCAAGCGTTATGCCCAATGCCCACACAGATTGCTTCTAGCCTTTCCACGACTCTGAAGGGAGTTCACCTTTGGAGGTGAGGAAATGGAAGTTCAGAACTGGTAAGGCCCTCGCCAGAGCTGGAGCTGAAACCCATGCCTGCCTCCTTCCAAAACGCACACACTTGCCTTTACACACCAACAGCAGGCACTGGGTGGGCCTGAGTCCCTGGTTCTCAGCACGGTGCTTGCAGGGGAAAAGGAGCAGGCCTGCAACCAGCACCAGGGCTGGGCTGAGTGTGTAACAGTCACGTGGACACTGGGGACATGAAATGGAAGGAGCAAGGCCCTCCGCAGGGCTGCTGGGTCGGCTGTGGCAGGGGGAGTGACATTCAAACCAAGGAGTTACCCGGCCCACAGGTGCTGGCGGGAGGAGGATGGAATCATTCTGGACAGAAGGCTCAACATGGAAGGAGCTCGGAGATGCAGGAACTGGGAAAGGCTGAGTTCCGCGGAAATGGAAGGCGGGCTGGGGAGAAAGCTCAGAGAGGCGGTTGGAGCGGGGGTCAGGAACCAGTCCGCAAATGGCCGAGGGTCCAAGGCCGCAGCAGATGCTACCAAACCCCCCTGGCCCGCAGCAGCCCCGATAGGCCAAGGGCTCCATTATGTAGGTCCTTGGGCTTCTCTACCTGTGGCCTTTCTCGGCCACAGGGGACCCAGGCACGTAGACTGGGGCCTAGTGTTGCTCTGGGCGTAGGCCCCAAACCAAGGAGGGGCAGAAATTGTGCATAAATGTCACAGCTTTCTTGACCCACTGGGGGACATACGAATCATGTTCTGCACACTGTCTCCGAGTTCCCGGCTGCTCGCACCAGGAACCTGCTCCTTTATGCGACTGGCGTTCCGTCCTTCCTTCCCCTGTCTTACCACCTCCCCCAGGGCCTCCTGGGATCACCTCCCAAATGAGTTGCCTGCACTTGAAGTCTCTGCGTGGGGCTACTGGGGGGCAAGTGAGTCATGCCAAGACAGTTTGGGTCTTTGAGGGCAAGTGCAATGCACAGAACTGAGATGAGGACTGTCTGCTGTGGAGGCAAATGTGTTGCCCTAAACTACACGGGGGTAAGTGGTATGCTGCTCACAGCAGACACTCAATTCACCTGCTGAAAGGGTAATGATAAATGGACACTTTCTTCCTTCTGAATGTGAGAGTAGAGCTAAGGAATAGTTTTCAGGCTACTTGTGCTCATTAGAAAATGTGATGGTTACGGGAAAGCTTAGAACAGGAAAAATATATCGGGTCTTAGAACTGTACGTGATGGCAAAACACTGAAATCTCTGCCTTAAAAAGTTAGCATTCACTTGACAAATCAAGGTTTTAAAACCTCCATGTTTACGGCAGCATCTTTATAAATGATGTCAACTGAGTTACTCTCGAAGGTCACTGTAAAGGTTTACGACCCTGCTGTGACCCAATAAAAGGACAAAGACGTCGTGGACTCCGCAGTGCATGAGCTTAAACAGGAGGCGGCTCACAGCCCGTAAACAGCCACCAATAAACATTTCCTGTTACTCCACCTGGCAATTCCTCGGGCACATC
This sequence comes from Phataginus tricuspis, assembly GCA_029783875.1. Taxonomy (NCBI): domain Eukaryota; kingdom Metazoa; phylum Chordata; class Mammalia; order Pholidota; family Manidae; genus Phataginus; species Phataginus tricuspis. The sequence continues at coordinate 1,095,349 of JAQQAC010011420.1, forward strand.
TCGGGCTGCTCAAAAAGCAGGTTTAGCTCCGTTCAAAGGGGAGATTCTGGCAAAGGTAGAGCCACCGCTCCCAGTTTTCAAAACCATTACATCCCCCGAACTAACTTTCCTATGTTTCTCACACAACTATTTATAGATTCATGTGGATAAAAATACCATTTTAATAATAAAAATGCAGGGAAAATGGTAATCACTCATGTACATATTAATATGATTTTGAAGAGAAACAACACCTAAGTTGAATGAATCAATACTAACTGGCATTACTACAAACTGTCCTGATGTCCACAGGGAGTGAATCGGAGTTTTGATTGAATTCACGGTGGACGGAAAGGATCTCTAACTAGGACATGTGGTGACGTTCTGCACAGGGGGAAGACAGAATTGAAGAGTTTTGAGTAGGATAAGCCCACCAGGCTCCTACAGGCCTGAAAAAAGGGGCCCTAAGAGAGTGAGGGGTTTGCACCAATTTGGAGATTTGAAGTCAAATTTCTCGTACTTCAAAACTCTAACGCTCGATCTTAACACATACCAACAAGACACTCTTCTTCTACCTGTTATGCTCTGGACCCAGAATGAGAGTTCATATCATCAGTACTCCTGTTCAGCTAACTGTGATTTAAGACTATTTGAGGCTAGTGTGGGAACCACATAACACTTTACAACACCATGAATAAGATGCAAGGTGGCTGATTTGCAATAACATGGATGGAGCTGGAGGATATTATGCTCAGTGAAATAAGCCAGGTGGAGAAAGACAAGTGCCAAATGATTTCCTTCATATGTGGAGTATAACAACGAAGCAAAACTGAAGGAACAAAATAGCAGCAGACTCAGAGTCTCCAAGAAGGAACTAGTGGTTACCAAAGGGGAGCGGTGTGGGAGGACGGGCGGGGAGGGTGGGAGAAGGGGATTGATGGGTATTATGTTTAGTACACATGGTCTGGGGAATCACTGGGACTGCATTGGGGTATGAGTGGGGACTTGATAATATGGGTAAATGTAGTAATCACATTGTTTTTTCACGTGAAACCTTCATAAGAGTGCATATCAATAATACCTTACAAAACTTCCGGGAAGATGGCGACATAAGCGGACCGGCAGAAAAATTCCTCCCAACATTATATTTATTCACGAAAATACAGCAAATACAACTATCCCTAAAAGAGACACCAGAATACACAGGAAAGTGCACAGCGTACGGAGCTCTGGCGGTCAGCCACTCTGGAGAGAGGACTCGGCACCCAGCGAGACCCGAGCGCTCCTCCACCCCAGCACTCCGGTGGGAGTCCCGGCAAGGCGGGTAAGGTACGGAGCCGCGACCCCGGAGGGACCGAGCGCTCCTCTCCCCCAGCGCTCCAGCGGGAGGAGAGGATTCAGAGCCAGGAGAGAGTTGAAGTCTGCGCCGGGAGCGCCGACACATAGCCGGCGGTGTAGCAGACATTGGAGAGACAGAGGGCACAGGGTCCCAGTCCTGAACATGCAAGTTGCCCGCGGCAGGCTCCGGGAAGGAAAGAGAAGGGGAAAAAAAAGGGAAGAAAAGCGCGCGCTCTTTCTCAGCGGTCGTAAAGAGACAGGAGCTCAGTAGAGAGGCCGGATAGTCCCGCAAGCTCAGCCCAGCACGCTGGTAGTCCTGGGGAGCCTTGGACCCCTCAGCTGGCGACTGGGAAAGGTGGGCTGCTATTAACACCCCTACAGAGATCAATAGAGCTATAGGGGGCCTTGCGGAGCACGGGGCCATGGCTCTGGAATAGTGGAGCAACAGAGCCACCTACAGCATTCACACAGAACCCACTCCCAGGGGCTTTTTTTTTTTCTTTCTTTCTTTTTCTTTTTCGTTATTGTTTTTTTCTCCCCTTTCTTTTCCTTTTTTTTTTCTTTCACTCTCTTTCAACAGCCTCCCATTCACTCTCACCCCGGCCACAGCTTAAAGGGCCGTGTGGAGCGACATGGCCATGGCTCTGGAATAGTGGAGCAATAGCGCCACCAACAGCATTCACACAGAAACCAACCCCAGTGGGCATTTTTTTTGTTTTTGTTTTTGTTTTGTTGTTGTTGTTGTTGTTGTTTTTTCTTTTACGTGTTGCTGCTTTTTCTTTTTCTTTCTTTTCCTTTTTCCCTCTCTCTGTTTACTTTTCTTATTAGTAGCAGTATTTTTTTTTCACATCTCTTTGTTGTCTTTTTTTGTTTTCTCTCCTCTCTTCTCTTTCCTTTTTAAAGTCATAAAGAGCCCAGCGGACATACGTGACAACTACCAACAACTAATTCTATAGTCATGAGAAGACAGAAGAATATGATACAGACAAAGCTTCAGACAAACACCACACCAGAGAAAAAATCTGCAGGAATCGACATGCATAGTCTACCAGAAAAAGAATTCAGAATAAAAGTCATAGCCATGCTGACAGATCTACAGAAAAATGTGCAAGAGCTGAGAGAGGAAGTGAGGGAAGTCAGGAAAGACAATGCAGAAATGAGACAAGCCATTGACCGGCTCAACAGCAGATTGAATCAGGTTCAAGACACGATCAAGGAATTGCAAGACAGGGACCAGGAATACAAAGAAGCTGAGGCAGAGAGAGATAAAAGGATCTCTAAGAATGAAAGAATATTAAGAGAACTAAGTGACCAATCCAAACGGAACAATATTCGCATAATAGGAGTACCAGAGGAAGAAGAGAGAGAAAAAGGGATAGAAAGTGTCTTTGAAGAAATAATTGCTGAAAACTTTCCCCCACTGGGGAAGGAAATAGTCTCGCAGTCCACGGAAGCTCACAGCACTCCCAACACATGGGACCCAAGGAAGACAACACCAAGACACATAATAATTCAGATTGCAAAGGTCAAAGATAAAGACAGAGTATTAAAGGCATCTAGAGAGAGAAAAAAGATCACCTACAAAGGAAAACCCATCAGACTATCATCAGACTTCTCAACAGAAACCTTACAGTCCAGAAGAGAATGGCATGACATATTTAATGTAATGAAACAGAAGGGCCTCGAACCAAGAATATTGTATCCAGCACGATTATCATTTAAATATGACGGAGGGATTAAACAATTTCCAGACAAAGGAAAGTTGAAAGAGTTTGCCTCTCATAAACCACCACTACACGATATCTTAAACGGACTGCTCTAGAGGGAAACACCCCTAAGGCTAAAAAGATGTCACCAGAGAAAATAAAATCATAGCAAAGAAAGTAGATCATCCAAATACTAACTAAAGGCAAAGAATGAAACACCCAATATATAAAGAATGGAGGAGGAAGAATAGGAAGGGAGAAATAAAGAAATATCAGACAGCGTTCACAATAACTTAACAAGAAAGTTAAGATAGATTCTTAGATAGTAAAGAAGCAACCCTTGAACCTTTTGTAACCACGAAACTAAAGCCTGCAATGGCAATAAGTACATATCTATCAATAATCACCCTCAATGTAAATGGACTGAATGCACCAAGCAAAAGACGCAGAGTAACAGAGTGGATAAAAAAGCAAGACCCATCTATATGCTGCTTACAAGAGACTCACCT
>JAQQAC010011420.1:1111605-1147043 GCA_029783875.1 Phataginus tricuspis
TTCTCCCCTGAGTGTTTCCACTGGTGGTACATCAGGGCTGATTTATGAGCAAAGCGTTGACCACACTCATTACACAGAAAAGGCTTCTCCCCTGAGTGTGTCCACTGGTGGGAGATCAGGTTTGACTTTCGAATAAAGCCTTTCCCACACTCCTTGCACACAAAAGGCTTCTCTCCTGAGTGTTTATACTCATGGGAGATGAGGGACGATTTTAGGGTAAAGCCTTGCCCACACTCCTTGCACACAAAAGGCTTCTCTTCTGAGTGTTTATATTGGTGGGACATTAGGGCTGATTTTCGGGTAAAGCCTTTGCCACATTCCTTGCACACAAAAGGCTTTTCCTCTGAGTGTGTCCTGCAATGGCGTATCAAGGCTGATTTATGGGAAAATTGTAGCCCACACTCATTGCACAGAAAAGGCTTCTCCCCAGAGTGTGTCCTCTGGTATGTTATGACCTTTGACTTATTGCTGAAGTCTGGCCCACCCTCTCTGCATATATATGGAGTCTCTCCTGGGTGCGTGTTCTGGTGCGAGAAGAGTGGTGACGTATCAGGGAAGTCCTGTCCACACTCCCTGCTTGTTGAAAGATTCTGTCCATAATGTGCTTTTCTGTGTTCAAGTAGCTTTGTCTTCTGGCTAAAGCCTTGCCCACACTCTGCACATCTGAACACTTCCCATCCTGAATTTTCTCTTGCTTTTAATATTTTGCCTGTTTCTTTAGGATTTCCCCTCTGGGCTTGGCTGCTCTCTATTTCCACCACTGTGTTCCTTTGCCCCAGACTTACTGCCTGTGTTGGGTGTGGGCTGGAAGATGCCCCTGAGGTCTGAGTCCTCCTCCTCAACAAGGTTTGGGAGTTTTCTTCTCTCTCTTGACCTTGTGCCCTATCACCCTGGTTGCTCTGATGAGAGAGTTGTTCCTGCTGTTGTTCCTGGTGGTCCAGGCCAGGACTCCTTCGCTGTGCATAATTTGTTACACGTACAGCAGCAGACATCTGAGAATGGTCATGAATCGTGTGCCTGATGAGGATGTGCTGACTGCAGGCCAGGGGGCAGCAGGGAGAGAGATGCACTTCTGGCTTTGCTTCTGCTGGAGAGAAAAAGTGCCCCATCAGGATGGTCACAGGTGAGGCAGCCTGGGCCACCACACAACACAAATGCCACCTCCCACAAGGGTTCCCCTCACAGGCCCTGCTCTTCCATCTAGTTAGAAGCTTGTATCTTCTCTTGGAGAAAAGAACGTACACACTACAGAAGGATTTAATCCAGTCTGCTTTCTAAACTTCAGCTAGACCATCAGCTAAGTTATAAATCGTACTGAGCCGTAGGAAGGAAATCTTGCTGTTTGTGACAACATGGATGGACCCTGAGGGCATTATACTGAGTCAAGTAAGACAGACATCCTGCACCACAGCACCTGTATGTGGGATCTGAGAAACAGACAGACAGACAGACAGGTAAGGAATCTGATGGACACCAAAGGAGGGGGAGGGGCTGGGGGCAGGCTAGACAAGGGGAGGGGATGAAGCTGTACAAACTTCCAGCTGTAACACAGATCATGGGATGTACTGTGCAGCACAGGGAATACAATGTAATAAATTTGTGAGATGATAGATGGCAACTAGAGTTATCCTAGGGATCATTTTATAATGCATAAAAGTAATAATACACTGTGAACTGAAATAAATCACACCTGAAAATAATAGGATATTGTATGTCAATAACAGCAGTAAAATAATACAAGAGATGTCACCTTTGGCATAAACACAAGATAGACTCCCCCCAACATCTTTGCATGGATTGCAGGGCCCTATACCCTTCCTGCTCAGACCTCACTAGCTTCCACTTTGAGTCCCTCACTCTAGCCGACACTGACTGAGGTCTGTCCTGTCCTTTGAACAAAACTCCTTCCTGACTGGGCAGAAGGAACACCAAATAAACCCATACTAATGTACCTGGCTTAATGGTTTTGTTAGTCTGAGTTCTGCTCAAAGGTCACTTGGTCAGACAGACCTCTGCTGTCCATCCTGTGTGACCACTTCACCCACTCCCAGCCCACTGTCCCAACACCGCCTCCACGTGCTTTTCCAGGAGTGGTGTCTTCTCAGCACTTCTTTCCTGAAATCAGAAAGGGGGTGAGGGGTGCTGTCCAAGTTCTTGCCACCTACCACCACTGCACACAGGCGAGAGGAGGGAGGGACTGGACGGGCTCCCTCAGGGCTGCATTCCCAGTCTGAGAAGGGAGGTTGGCAGGGAACAAAAAGCCAAATGATGATTCGTGAATGAGTCTGTTCTATGAATAGCCACAGGCTTATACTTTGAACTTTTAAAGGTGAACAATTAAGAGGACTGACAAGAGTTCCCCTTACTGATAGAGGTGGGAAATATTTGAGGACACTTGCTTTTTATTCCATAAGCTGCTCACCATTAAGTGGCAATGTAGAAAAATAATACATACACACACAAAATGAATACAAAAACCACCTGTAGGAAGGAAATATTTACACTGGCTATTTTGGCTACAGGAAAACAAAACATTCATGATCAGATAGGAAAACCTGCAGTAAAAGGAGAAACTCCACGTTGACTGAATGCACTCCTGGTGTTTCCAGCCATAGGGGTGCTGACATTCCCAGGGAACCACCTGGGCCCTCTCAAACGTGTGACGGTCAGAGCGCTCGCACGCCACCCAGAGGGCTTCCCGTCACTCTCAGTGGCTTCTGACCATTCAGAGGATGCAGCCCTGGCTGTGTCTGCCAAGCCCAAGAATTAAGGGGCTACCTGCTGGCAGTCTCAGTTCCATACCACCAGGACACTCCAGCTTCCTGAGCCCACCGCACTAGCTTCAAGCCCCTGCCAGGGCTCTCCTCTGTCCATTACAGGCCTGACATGGACTTGCTTTTGTCCAAGAATTCTGTGGTCAAAATGTGAACACTAGTGTGACATTTCAATACTCACACTCTGAGAACCTGGTGGCAGAAAGAAACCCTCTCCTTAAAATTCACTGACACATAAATCAACGAGCAACTGCTCTTGGGGGGAGAAGGAGTTGTTATGGCCGGGAAAGTACAGAGCAAGGAATGAGAAAGACGCCCGCAGTCTGAATGAGCTCATCTCCATGCAGACAACAGGGCAGGGGCAAGTCAATAAAGTCCTGGTGTTGGCACAGAAAGCACGGTACGTTGCCATTCACTTAAAGGTCCAGAAGGGACCACGTGCTGTGCACTGAGAACAACAGCAGAGGTGTTGTTCGTGGATGGGGAGGCAGGAAAAGACTTGGAAGGGTCCTGAGGGGACATGCTGGGGAACCAAAGGGCTCAGCTCACACAGGTGCACACATGTGAGAACTCATTGCCTGTCACCGTAGGTCTGCATATGTCATTGTATTTGGACTCTACCTACAAAGACCCGCAGAGAAACATCTCAATACTGGTTGGATGTACTTCCATGCGGAAAGGGTCATGGGTTAGAGGAAATGGTGTGTGCAACGCCCTTTGACAGCACCCGACATAAAATAGGCCCTTGGACAATAAGCAAGGCACAGAAGGGGAAATATGTCATCAAGAACATACAGCAAAATGCTAAGTGTTAAATCCAGGAAGTTAATAACATTTCAGACTCTTGGTAGAAAGTATTGTGGCATGTAAACTTAAGACACACGGGGAAGGATTAAAGATGGCAGTGTGAGAGGTGAGACAGAGAACTCCTCCAAGAAACCACATATAATGTGAAAATATAGTTAATACAACAAATCCTAAAAGAGTAAGAGAGAAAAAGGCTGCGCCAGATCACATATAACTGGAGAACAGAGCAGACCTCACAGAACAGGGTAATGTACCAAAGCCTTGATCCAGCGGGATCCAATCCTTTCCCGTACCCCAGCTCACTGGCAGTAGAGAAACGGAGTGTGGAGGGGGTGGAGCCTGGGGCTGCTGAACACCCAGCCCTGGAGATCTACTTTGGGAGCACAAACGTACATTGCATGGTGCTCTGGAGATTGGTGGTGTTGGAAAGCTAAGACAGGCAGAATACTTGGAGAGACTCAGATTCCAGATGTTTGTGGAAAACAGGCATCCACATCTGGCTGCTGTGGGACAAAGGAAAGGCGGGTGGTCTGAGAGCCTTCCTAGCAGCGAGAGGGCTGCTGAAGGGATGGGGATTGCCTGGAGCTTGCTGCTCGGGAAAAGGCATAAGTAGACAAGGTTGTCTGCACACCCTCTGCCTACCATGTTGGGAACTTCCAGGACCTTGAGGTGCTCTACCCCCTGGCTGGCTACTCAGCTCCGAGGTCCCCCACTGCAATACCCAGCATGCCACACCTTCCTCCTTGCCTGCCTGCACCAGCTCACAAACGGGCAGTCCCTGCCCTGGCTTCACAACAGCCAGAGTGAGGCCCCATCTATGGCAGCTACAATTGCAAAGAATAGAGGATTACACCTGTGTGCTCGGTGCACTGGTTCTGACAGTGGTACAAACAGTACAGCCCGTAAGCAGGAAAGAGCTCTTTCCTCCCCCCCGGACACTATACTGCTCCCATCACCCCCAATATCACTCCACGGGATAAGCAGCTCCAGAGACTAGAGCTTCTGGGCACTAGAGGGCACCACATACAAATACGTAACGTCAAAGGAACCTGATTCACACCAAAATTTCACAAACACCAGGAAAAAGCCCAAGAGAAACTGAACTCACCAATCTTCCTGAATGAGATTTCAAATAAAAATCATAAACATGCTCATGGAGGCATAGAAAAATATTCAAGAACTCAGGGACGAATTTAGGACAAAGATTTAATCATTAAGAAATTCCAAATCTGAAATGAAATATAAAATAGAGGGATTTAAAAGCAGATTAGATGTAGTACAAGAAACGGTGAATGGAATAGAAACTAGAGAAGAGGAATATAAAGAAACAGGAACAAGAGAAAAAAGGAACTCTAGGAATGAAATAATTTTGTGAGAACTGTGTGGCCAATCTAACTGGGACAATATTTGCATAATAGGGGTACCAGAGGAAGGAGAGAGAGAAAAAGGGATGGAAAGTGTCTTTGAGGAGGTAATTGCTGAAAACTTCAATCTGTGGAAGGAGATAGTCTCTCAGGCCCTGGAGGTGCACAGATCCCACAACACAAGGGACCCAAAGAAGATAACACCAAGACATATAATAATTAAAATGGCAAAGATCAAAGATAAGGACAGACTATTAAAAGCAGCCAGAGAGAGAAATAAGATCACATACAAAGGAAAGCCCATCAGGCTATCAGACTTCTCAACAAAAACCTTTCAGGCCAGAAAGGAGTGGCATGATATATTTAATGCAATGAAGCTTCAACCAAGATTACTTTATCTGGCAAGAGTATCATTTAAATTTGAAGGAGGGATTAAACAATTTCCAGATAAGCAAAAGCTGAGAGAATTTACCTCCCACAAACCACCTGTACAGTGCATTTTGGAGGGACTGCTATAGATGGAAGTGTTCCTAAGACTAAATACCTGTCCCCAGAGGAAATAAAATCACAGCGAATAAAGTACAACAATTAATTCCTAAGCAGGTGCAAAATCAAATCAACTGCCCGCAAAGTCAATCAAGGGATAGACAAAGAGTACAGAATATGATACCTAACATATAAAGAATGGAGGAGGATAAAAAAGAACATTTAGATTCTGTTTCTAACAGCATACTAAGTGAGTTAAATTAGACTGTTAGATAGTAAGGGAATTACCCTTGAACTTTTGCTAACCAAGAATCTAAAGCCTGAAATGGCAAGAAGAACATACCTATCGATAATATGCAAACTGTAAACAGTCTGAATGCACCAATTGAAACATATGGAGTCACTGAATATATTAAAAAACAAGACCCATCTATATGCTGCCTACGAGAGACTTGCTTCAAATCTAAAGACATACACAGACTGAGTAAAGGGATTGAAAAGCTATTTCATGCAACTAATAGGGAGAAAAAAGCAGGAGTTGCAGTACTTGTATCGAACAAAATAGACTGCAAAAGAAAGTAACAAGAGACAAAGAAGGAATTACATTATGATAAAGGGGTCAGTCCAACAATATAACAATTATAAATATTTATAATTGTATAAATACAAAAACACCTACATATGTGAAATAAATACTAACAGAATTAAAGGGGGAAATAGAATGCAATATATTCATTTTAGGAAACTTCAACACACAACTCACTCCAAAGGACAGAACAACCAGACAGAAAATAAATAAGGAGAAAAAGGCACTAAACAACATACTAGAACAGATGGACCTAACGGACACCTATAGAACCTTCCACCCAAAAGCAACAGAACACACATTCTTCTCAAGTGTCCATGGATCATTTTCAAGAATACATACAGTAGGCCACAAAAAGAGCCTCAGTAAATAAAAAAACACTGAAATTGTAGCAAGCAGTTTCTCAGACCACAAAGGTCTGAAACAACAAATAAATAACACAAAGAAAAAGAAACAGCCCACAAACAAGGAGGCTCAATAAGATGCTCCTAAATAACCAATGGATCAATGACCAAATAAAAACAGAGATCAACTAATATATGGAGACAAATGACAACAATAATTCAACACCATAAAATCTGTGCGGCACAGTGAAGGCCGAGCTAAGTGGGAAGTTTATTTCAATGCAGTCCTACCTCAGGAAAGAAGAACAATCCAAACTGAACAGTCTAAACTCACAATTCATGGAACTAGAAAAAAAACAAATGAGGCCAAAAGTCAGTAGAAGGAGGGACACAATAAAGATTGGAATACAAGTAAGTAAAATCGAGAAGAATAAAACAATAGAAAGAATCAATGAAAGCAGAAGCTGGTTCTTCAAGAAAATAACCAAAGTAGATAAAGCTTTAGCCAGACTTATCAAGAAAAAAAGAATCTACACACATAAACAGAATCAGACATGAGAAAGGAAAAATCACAATTGACACCACAGAAATACAAAGAATTATTAGAGAATACTATGAAAAATTATATGCTCGCAAACTGCATAACCGAGAACAAATAGACAGCTTTCTAGAAAAATACCACCTTCTAATATTGACCCAGAAAGAAACAGAAAACCTGGACAGACCAATTACCAGCAACAAAATTAAATTGGTAATAAAAAAACTACCTAAGAACAATATCCCGGTCCAGATGGTTTCACTGCTAAATTTTATCAAACATTTAGTGAAGACCTAATATGCATCCTCCTTAAAGTTTTCCAAACAGTAGAAAAGGAGGGAATAATCCCAAACTCATCCTACAAGGCCAGCATCACACTAATACCAAAACCAGGCAAAGACACCACAAAAAGAAAATTACAGAGCAATATCCATGGTGAACATAGAAACAAAAATACTCAACAAAATATTAGTAAACCAAATCCAAAAATACATCAAACAGATCACCCATCATGATCAAGTAGGATTTATTCCAGGGATGCAAGGATGGGACAACATTTGAAAAATCCATCAACATCATCCATCACATCAACAAAAAGGACAAAAACCACTTGGTCATCTCCATAGAACCTGAAAAAGCATTTGACAAAATTCAACATCCATTTATGATAAAAACTCTCAACAAAATGGGTATACAGGGCAAGTACCTCAACATAATAAAGGCCACATTTGACAAACCTGCAGCCAACATCATAATAGCAAGAAGCTGAAAGCTTTTCCTTTAAGATCGGGAAAAAGACAAGGATGCCCATTCTCCTGACTTTTAGTCAACACAGATCTGGAGGTCCTAGCCACAGCAATCAGACAACAGAAAGAAATAAAAGGCATCGACATTAGAAGGAAGAAGTTAAACTCTCCATGTTTGCAGTCAATATGATATTGTCCATAAAAAACCCTAAGCAATCCACTCCAAAATTACTAGATCTAATATTTGAATTCAGCAAACTAGGAGGATACAAAATTGTTACAAAGAAATCTGTTGCATTCCTGTACCCTAATGATGAACTAGCAGAAAGAGAAATAAGGAAAACAATTCCATTCGCAATTGCATCAAAATGAATAAAATACCTGGGAATAAACCTAAACAAGGAAGTGGAAGACTTATAACCCTAAAAACTGAAAGACACTCATGAGAGGAATTGAAGACGATACCAATAAATGGAAACACATCCTGTGCTCATGGATAGGAAGAATTAATATTGTCAAAATGGCCATCCTACCTAAGGTAATATAGATTCAATGCAATCCCTATTAAAATACCAACAGCATACATCAAAGAACTAGATCAAGTAGTTCTAAAATTCATACAGAACCACAAGACGCCAAATAGCCAAAGCAATCCTGAGAAGGAACAATAAAGTGTGGTGATTACACTCCCCGACTTCAAGCTCTACTACAAAGCCACAGTAATCAAGACAATTTGGTACTGGCACAAGAACAGATGCATAAACAAATGGAAGAGACTAGAGAGCCTAGATATAAACCAAGCATATATTGTCAATTAATACATGATAAAGGAGCCATGGATATATGGGAAAATGACAGCCTTTTCAACAACTGGTGTTGGCAACACTGGAAAATTACATGGAAGAGAATGAAACTGGATTATTGTCTAACCCATACACAAAAGTAAACTCAACATGGATCAAACACCTGAATGTAAGTCATGAAACCATTAATCTCTGAGAAGAAAACATAGGCAGAAATCTCTTCAGTATAAACATGAGCTTTTTCCTGAACACATCTCCTCGGGCAAGGGAAACAAAAGCAAAAATGAACAAATGGGACTACATGAAGGTAAAAAGGTTTTGTACAGCAAAGGACACCATCAGCAGAACAAAAAGGCATCCTACAGTATGAGAGAATATATTTGTAAATTACTTATCTGTCAACTGGTTAACATCCAAAATATATAAAGAACTCAAATGCCTCAATTCCCCAAAAGCAAATAGCCCTATTAAAAAATGGGAAGAGGATAAGAACAGACACTTCTCCAAAGAAATTCAGATGGCTAATAGGCACACTTAAAGATGCTCCACATTGCTAATTATCAGGGAAATGAAAATTAAAACCACAATGAGATATCACCTCACAAAGTTAGGATGGCCACCATCCAGAAGACAAGGAACAACAAATGGTGAGGATGCAGAGAAAGGAGAACCCTCCTACACTGCTGGTGGGAATGTAAACTAGTTCAACCATTGTGGAAGCAATACGGAGGTTCCTCAAAAAATTAAAACTAGAAATACCATTTGACTCAGGAATTCCACTCTTAGGAATTTACACAAGGAAAACAACTTCTCAGTTTCAAAAAGACACATGAACCCTCATATTTATTGCAGCACTATTTACAATAGCAAGATATGGAAGCAACCTAAGTGACCATCAGTAGATGAATGGATAAAGAACATGTGGTACATATACACAATGGATTACTACTCAATCATAAGAAAGAGAAATCCTACCATTTGCAACAACATGGATGGACTTAGAGAGCATTATGCTAAGTGAAATAAGGCAGGAAAGGAAATACCAATCATCTCCATCACTTGTGGAGTGTAACAATGAAGCAATACTGAAGGAACAAAATAGCAGACTCACAGACTTAAGATGGGACTAGCGGATACCAAAGCGGAGAGGTGGGGGACAGCCAGTAGGGAGGGAAGGAGAAGGGGATTTTACAATATGATGATTGGTACACATAGTGTGTGTGGGATGATGGGGAAGACAGTCTAGCACAGAGAAGACAAGTAGGGACTCCGTTGCATCCGATGGCACTGATGGACAGTGACTGCAATGGGGTATGGGGGGGGGGACTCGATAATAAGGATGAATGTTGTAACCACATTGTTATTCTTGTGAAACCTTCATAAGAGTGTCTATTAATTGATAAGTTAATAAAAAAATAAAAATACAACACACATGGTACAAAAACATGTTAAATGGTTCATGTTATCAAAAACAAACCTAATGAACCATACTATTAAGATCAGAATAGAGTGATTGTTACTAGATACAGGACATGAAAGGATAGGAAGACCAAGATCTGCTTCAAAATAATGGAGCAGTGGGAGAGGAGCGTGAGACTGGCAGGACGCAGGACTGCTCCCAAGAGAGGGGTGCCTGGACACGGGCCCACAGCGCTCATCAGGGCTCCTGCTCATCGGGCCACCTGCATGCAGAGAACGTGACGCTTGCAGAAGGACCGTGATAGCACAGGGACACACCAAGACATCGGGGGAAACACAGCAGCTGTCCTGCAGTAGAAGATTTGAAATTCCCCTCTCCAATGGTGGATGGAGAGTTAGGGTGACCCACTCCTGCCAATCCAATCGGTAGAGACATACGAGTTGAGAAACGACAATAATCTACCAGATGTGTTCACAGGGGGGATTCCTACAGCAGGACCCAAAGGAGACTTCCGAGCACATGAGGATAATGGCAGCCACCTGAACGTGAGCCAGGTAACAGGCTCCCCAAGAAGCGCCCAGGGATCAGTAAGAACAGGTGAAGCCTAAAACCAGCACCTTCAGCACGACAGGAAGACACACCCCAAATTTACACTTGTCCACAGCCGAAGAAGTGGCGTCACTTCTCAGCAGAACCTCCGGTGATCCGACCACGAGGGCCTGGGGGAGGGAGGCCCAGACAGCACTGGGCACACAGGAGATGGGAACAAGTGGACCAAAGGTGACCCCCATCGCCCCAGGAGAGCAAGTCCAGGGGACAGGTGAGAAAAAGGACCATGACAAGCAGTCCCCACGGTGCCCAACTCCAGACAGCAGCCCCCAAAGGCACTGGCTCTGGGGCACAAGAGGGGAAAGGAAGGAGAAGTGGCCCCGGAGACGGTGGTGGAGAGAGGAAGAGGGGGAGGACGGGACAGGGACCTGCAAGACAGTAACAAAGAGAAGACACACAACTGCTGCCTCACAGAGGCGGGTGTCAGCAAGGCCACAAAAGGAAAGCCTGCTGGGGAGGAGGCAGGCTCCCTGATGGAGGACGGAGTCGGGGCACCCAGGACACCCACTCACTCAGGCCAAGAAGACGACGGTGTGGGAGGCAGGCAGGGCCAGGCAGCCTCAGCAGCCCGGGTGCGGGAGAACAGCGTCCTGCCAGGGCCTCTGAGGAGCCGCCCCCGCCCTGCACGGCCAAAGGCCCGTGTCCCCCTGGAGGGTCCCCTCACCTGGATGGGGGCGTGGCAGGTGTCTCCTCTCTTCCCTCCAGGGCTCCTCCCCTCGCTCCAGTCGAGTGATGAGGTCTGGTTTAGAGCAGGGGATTCCTGCTTAGGGGGAAGAAGGAGCACGTCATTCTTGGTTATAGGCCAGAGAGGCTATTTGCTGGTGCCAGACTGGATGGGGAAGACCAGAGTGGTGGAAAGGAGCTTGGAAGCATGCTTTTCTGACTGTAAGAGTGCTGGGATCCTGGCTCAGACCGGCAGTGGTGTGACTCTTCTCCTGAGCATGTAGTAGCGGCTTGGGAGCAGCGTCCCACCTGGAGAGCGAGACCTGCCAAGGCAAAGTCCCAGCAGTAAAGAGCTCAGACCCATCCCCAGGGGAATACGAAGCTAAAAGCGTGGGTCTCATTTAGGTGCAAAGGAGGCAAGAGTCCTGAGGGGAGCCCCCACTTACCCAGCGAGACCAGGTGGCTAAAGTTCTCCAGCATCACGTGCCTGTACAGGGTCCTCTGTGCAGGGCTCAGCAACTTCCATTCCTTCTGCGTGAAATCCACAGCCACATCCTCAAACGTCACGAAAGCCTGCAACACAAACCCAGGCCTGCTCACCAGGAGGCTGGATGCAACCCCCCAGCTTTGCATGTGACCCCCGTGTGCAAGACCTTCCACACTGGAGGTGGTGGTACCCAGGGCCAGCCTGAGACGGACAGTCCATCTGCCCTCCTCCCCAGCTTGAGGACCTGCCTCATCCCGCAGGGGCTGTTCAGGCAGCCCGTCCTGCTGGAAGCCTTGGCCACCGCTCTCTAAAGCCCCTCCCCTTACACACACCAACCAACCGATCTTCACTGGGCACTGGAGCAAGGGCAGCCATCCTCTGCTTCAATTCTCCGTGTGTATTGCTCACACTTCACTCCTTGATGCCGGCCGGCACAGTCCCCCACAGGGAGGTGGCCAAGCCAGGCAGGTCACTTCCCCAGGACGGCTGCTGGCTTGATCCGGTACCAAGGCAGCCACCAGGGCAGGTGAAGGGGATGGGTCCGTCCTGTGATACTATAGATGGGACATCCGGCACGTCTCACCTCTCTTCCGGCGTTCCAGGGTCCCAGAGCCGCCTTCCTGCTCTCCATGGAGAAGGGACACCCTCGGAGGGCTGCTCTGTGGGAAGGGTAGAGAGTGAGAGGGTGCCTGGGTGAGCGTGTCCTGTGCAAGGCAGGGTGACCCTAGCAGTGGGGGACAGACAGAGGGCACCAGCATGGCCGCCAATAGGGTCCTGACAAGGGCAGACAGACCCTGGCTACCTTCTGTCACAGCTCCACGCTGAGGCCTGGACGTGAGGCTTCAGCCCCACCAGAGCTGAGTGAGGTTTTTCTTAACATGCTGAGTGAATAAGAGACACCCTTGGGACACCCCAGGGAAACTCCTGCCTCTCAGGTTAGGGCCCAGAGCCCCAGGAGACCTCATGACAGCTCTACTGCCTCTCCCAGCCTGTCTCCCTGTGCTTAAATAACCACAGTGCACAGACTGGAAGCCACAGGTATATGATGTTGACAGAATGCACAGCATGCTGCTAACCTCAAGGCTAAAGCCCAAGGGAGACATGGGTTGTTAACGTGGGCGGGCACCAATACAGAAGCAATATCCCACCACACAGCAACAGCAACCAGCCAGCTCACCCACCAGAACCCCTCCAGCATTTACGGGGTGTGACAGCCTGTGTCTGGGGAGCAGTGGGCAGGTCACACTGTGGAGGCCTCGGGGGATTTCTGATCAGAAGTGAATGGGCAGAGGCTTCCCCACAGGACCGGGTCTCACAGTGACTGTGGCCTACCTCCACCCCTCACACACCCAAGGTCAGGGGACCAAGGCCGGGTCCAGCTGAGAAATCAGGACTGGAACGGTTCCCAGTATTTCAACGCCATCAGCACGAGGAGGAGGGTGGGCTGTGGTGAAACAGAAGCCCCGAGACACAGAGTCCGCCTCACACGCATGACCCGCTGCAATCTGGATCCTGGTCCAGCAAAGCACCCGGGAAGCCCTTTACCTGGAGTCAGTGTGACCCGAACACGACCCGGATGGAAGGTAATACTAAGGAGTCATTAAACGGTGCTGGCCACACACGGTGTCATTACAGTCGGGCAACGGGTCCATGGAGGTTCGTCATACTGTTCTTTCTCAATTTGTATTTTAAAAAATGAGGGAGAAAATATGGTAGTTTAACTGTCAAAGTGATGGGCATAAGGACGTCATTAGAACGTTCTCCATATTGAAAAATATAGCCATTGGGTTAAGAGTGAAGCCAGAGAGACTTCTGGGAAGAGGGCGGCGTGAGCAGGGCGGCGGAAATCTCCACCCCAAACCGTATATATTTGTGGAAATACAAGAAATACAACTATTCCTAAAAGAGAGACCAGAAGATACAGTACAACAGCCAGGCTACAGGTACACCTGCGAGAACTCAGCGCCTCACAAAGCGGGTAAAATACGGAGCCACGACCCAGCAGGACCCGAGCACTTCCCCCACCCAGCACCAGCAGGAGGAAAAGAATCAGAGTGGGGAGGGAGTGGAAGCACAGACCCGCCAAATAACCAGCCCTGGTGATCTGCACTGGGAGCACAGACACACATCGTGTGGTATACTGGATATCAGAGAAACAGAAGTGCAGGATCCGAGATGGAGACTGCAAGTGTGTCCCCTCAGCCGCCTCCCTGGGACAAAAGAAAAGCGGGCGTGAGTTAAAAGTCTTAAAGAGACAAGGGCCAAACAGCAGAACAAAATCGTCCCAGTGCGCTCAGCCCAGCAGGTGGGAAGTCCTGGGGAATTTCGGGCCGCCTGGCCAGCGGCCAGGCAAAACACGCACGCTGAGGCTTCCCACAGAGATCAACTGCCTACCATACGTTCCCCCCAGCAGGCCCGAAGAAGGGTCCGGTGGAGCCGCCACTGCTGCGAACAGAGAAGGAGCGGCCCCGCCCACAGCATCCTCAAGAATTTACTCCCGGCTAGCACACAGCTAAGTGGGAAGGACCCCAGAACCCATAACAAGGGCTGAAAGGCACCAAGGGGACCAGAACGTACCCAGCGAGACTTCAAAGCCCACAGTGCTATAGGCTAGGCCGAGGAGGCCCTACACACAGGCAGCTCCGGGAATTATCACAGAGACTGCTCCGGGTGTGCCGGAATCCAGCTCAGTCCCTGGAGAAGGGCAAGGAGAACAACAAGCAGGAACGGACCTTTTTCTCCCAGCCGACACACGTGGCACCTACCAGCGACCACTTCTACCACCATGAAAAGACAGAAGAATATGGTCCAGACAAGGATCACACAGACAACCCCAGACACAGGGCCTGATGGAATAGACTTACACAATCTTCCTGAAAAAGAATTCAGAATAAAAGTCATAACCATGCTGATGGATCTACAGAGAAATATGCAAGAGCTAAGGGAGGAACTGAGGAAAGACAATGCAGAAATGAGACAAGCGATTGACAGGCTTCAGACCAGACTGGACAAGGTGCAAGAGACTGTTAATGGACTAGAAATCACAGAACATGAATACAGACAAGCTGAGACAGAGAGAGATAAAAAGATCTCTAGGAATGAAAGAATATTAAGAGAACTGTGTGACCAATCCAAACGGAACAATATTCGCATTATAGGAGTACCAGAGGAAGAAGAGAGAGAAAAGGGGATAGAAAGTATCTTTGAAGAAAAAATTCCTGAAAACTTCCCCAAGCTGGGGAAGGAAATAGTTTCTCAGTCCACAGAAGCCCACAGATCTCCTAACACAATGGACCCAAGGAAGACAACACCAAAACACATAATAATTAAAATGGAAAAGATCAAAGATAGGGACAGAGTATTTTTGAGAGGGGTGGAGGATAATGCAATCATCTTATTTATTTATTTAGTTTTTATTTTTTATCATTTACTTCGCTATCATTAATCTACAATTACATGCGCAATATTATGGTTTTTAAACAACCCCCTTCATCAGGTCGCCTCCACCAACCCCATTACACTCACTGTCTCAGCGTAGTGAGATGCTACAGAGTCACTACTTGTCTCCTCTCAGTTGTATACCCTCCCCGTGCCCCCCCAACATTACATCTGCTAATCATAATGGCCCTTTTTCCCTATTATCCCTCCCTTCCCACCCATCTTCCTCAGTCCCTTTCCCTTTGGTAACTATTAGTCCGTTCTTGGGTTCTGTGAGTCTGCTGCTGTTTTGTTTCTTCGTTTTTTTTCTTTCTTCTTATACTCCACATATGAGTAAGATCATTTGACACTTGTCTTTTTCGGCTTGGCTTCTTTCACTGAGCATAATACCCTGTAGCTCGGTCCATGTTGTTGGAAATGGTAGGATTTGTTTTCTTCTTATGGATGAGCAATATTCCATTGTGTATATGTACCACATCTTCTTAATCCATTCATCAACTGATGGACACTTAGGTTGCTTCCATTTCTTGGCTACTGTAAATAGTGCTGCAATAAACATAGGTGTGCATATGTCTTTTTGAAACTGGGCTGCTGCAATCTTAGAGTAAATTCCTAGGAGTGGGATTCCTGGGTCAAATGGTATTTCTATTTTGAGTTTTTTGAGGAACCTCCATACTGCTTTCCACAATGGTTGAACTAATTTGCATTCCCACCAGCAGTGTAGGAGGGTTCCCTTTTCTCCACATCCTCGCCAACATTTGTTGTTGTTTGTGTTTTGGATGTTGGCCATCCTAACTGGTGTGAGGTGATATCTCATTGTGGCTTTAATCTGCATTTCTCTGATGATTACCGAAGTGGAGCATCTTTTCATGTGCCTGTTGGCCATCTGAATTTCTTCTTTAGAGAAGTGTCTATTCAAGTCCTCTGCCCATTTCTTTTTTTTTTTAATTTGTTTTATTTTCATTAACCTACAATTACATGAGCAATATTGTGATGATTAAACTACCCCCTTCATCAGGTCCCCCACACCAACCCCACCACAGTCACCGTCCATCAGTGTAGTGAGATGAGAATCACTACTTGTCTTCTCTGAGCTGTACAGTCCTCCCCGTGCCCCCCCCACCCTATGTCTGCTAATCGTAATGCCCCTTTTACCCTCTTATACCTCCCTTCCTGCCATTCTTCCCCAGTCCCTTTCCCTTTGGTAACTATTAGTCCGTTCTTGGGTTCTGTGAGTCTGCTGCTGTTTTGTTCCTTCAGTTTTCTTTTTTCTTTGTTCTTATAGTCCACATATGAGTGAGATCATTTGATACTTGTCTTTTTCGGCCTGGCTTATTTCACTGAGCATAATACCCTCCAGCTCCATCCATGTTGCTGCAAATGGTAGGATTTGTTTTTTCTTATGGCTGCGTAATATTCCATTGTGTATATGTACCATATCTTCTTAATCCATTCATCTACTGATGGGCACTTAGGTTGCTTCCATTTCTTGGCTATTGTAAATAGTGCTGCAATAAACATAGGGGTGCATCTGTCTTTCTCAAACTGGGCTGTGGCATTCTTGGGGTAAATTCCTAGGAGTGGGACTCCTGGGTCGAATGGTATTTCTATTTTGAGTTTTTTGAGGAACCTCCATACTGCTTTCCACAATTGTTGAACTAATTTGCATTCCCACCAACAATGTAGGAGGGTTCCCCTCTCTCCACATCCTCGCCAACATTTGTTGTTGTTTGTGTTTTGGATGTTGGCCATCCTCACTGGTGTGAGGTGATATCTCATTGTGGTTTTAATCTGCATTTCTCTGATGATTAGCGATGTGGAGCATTTGTTCATGTGCCTGTTGGCCATCTGAATTTCTTCTTTAGAGAAGTGTCTATTCATGTCCTGTGCCCATTTCTTAATTGGGTTATTTGCTTTTTGTTTGTTAAGGTGCGTGAGTTCTTTGTATATTTTGGATGTCAACCCCTTATCAGATACATCATTTATGAATATATTTTCCCATATTGTAGGATGTCTTTTTGTTCTACTGATGGTGTCCTTTGCTCTACAGAAGCTTTTCAACTTGATATAGTCCCATTTGTTCATTTTTGCTTTTGTTTCCCTTGCCCGGGGGGATATGTTCATGAAGAAGTCGCTCATGTTTATGTCCAAGAGATTTTTGCCTATGTTTTTTTCTAAGAGTTTTATGATTTCATGATTTACATTCAAGTCTTTGATCCACCTTGAGTTTACCTTTGTGTATGGGGTTAGACTGTAGTCCAGTTTCATTCTCTTGCATGTAGCTGTCCAGTTTTTCCAACACCAGCTGCTGAAGAGGCTGTCCTCTCCCCATTGTATATCCAGGGCTCCTTTATCAAATATTAATTGACTGTAGGTGTTTGGGTTAATGTTTGGATTTTCTATTCTGTTCCACTGGTCTGTGGGTCTGTTTTTGTGCCAACACCAAATTGTCTTGATTACTGTGGCTTTGTAGTAGTGCTTGAAGTCAGGGAGCGTAATTCCCCCTGTTTGATTCCTCCTTCTCAGGATTGCTTGGGCTATTTGGGATCTTTTGTGGCTCCATATGAATTTTAGGATTATTTGTTCCAGTTCATTGAAGAAAGCTCTTGGTAGTTTGATAGGGATTGCGCGTTGAATCTGTAGATTGCTTTAGGTAGTATAGCCATTCTGACAATATTGATTCTTCCTAGCCAACAGCATGTTATGCATTTCAATTTGTTAGTGTCCTCTTCAATTTCCCTTAGGAGTGTCTTGTAGTTTTCAGAGTACACGTCTTTCACGTCCTTCGTTAGGTTTATTCATAGGTATTTTATTCTTTTAGATGCAATTGTGAATGGAATTGTTTTTCTGATTTCTCTTTCTGTTAGTTCATCATTAGTGTATAGGAAAGCAACAGATTTCTGTGTGTTAATTTTATATCCTGCAACTTTGCTGAATTCAGATATTAGTTCTAGTAGTTTTGGAGTGGAGTCTTTAGGGTTTTTTATGTACAGTATCATATCATCTGCAAATACTGACAATTTGACTTCTTAACCAATCTGGATGCCTTGTATGTCTTTGCTTTGTCTGATTGCCATGGCTAGGACCTTCAGTACTATGTTGAATAACAGTGGAGAGAGTGGGCACCCCTGTCTTGTTCCCGATCTTAGATGAAAAGCTTTCAGCTTCTCGCTATTAAGTATGATGTTAGCTGTGGGTTTGTCATATATAGCCTTTATGATGTTGAGGTACTTGCCGTCTATAATATTTTGTTGAGTTTTAATCATGAATGGATGCTGAATTTTCTCAAATGCTTCTTCAGCATCTATGGAGATGATCATGTGGTTTTTGTTCTTCTTTTTATTGATGTGATGGATGATGTTGATGGATTTTCGAATGTTGTACCATCCTTGCATCCCTGGGATGAATTCCACTTGATCATGGTGTATGACCCCCTTGATGTATTTTTGAATTCAGTTTGCTAATTTTATGTTGAGTATTTTTGCATCTACATTCATCAGGGATATTGGTCTGTAATTTTCTTTTTTAGTGAGGTCTTTGCCCGGTTTGGGTATTGGAGTGATGCTGGCTTCATAGAAAGAGTTTGGAAGTATTCCCTCCTCTTCTATTTTTTGGAAAACTTTAAGGAGAATGGGTGTTATTTCTTCTCTATATGTCTGGTAGAATTCAGAGGTGAATCCATCAGGTCCAGGGCTTTTGTTCTTGGGTAGTTTTTTGATTACCGATTCAATTTCGTTGCTGGTGATTGGTCTGTTTAGTTTTTCTGTTTCCTGCTTGGTGAGTCTTGGAAGGCTGTATTTTTCTAAGAAGTTATCCATTTCTTCTAGGTTTTGGAGCTTGTTAGCCGATAGATGCTCGTAGTATTCTCTTATAATTCTTTGTATTTCTGTGGGGTCTGTCGTTATTTTTCCTTTCTCATTTCTGATTCTGTTTATGTTTGTAGATTCGCTTTTTCTCTTAATGAGTCTGGCTAGGGTTTTATCTATTTTGTTTATTTTTTCAAAGAACCAGCTTTTGATTTCATTGATTTTTTCTATTGTTTTATTCTTCTCAATTTTATTTATTTCTTCTCTGATCTTTATAATGTCTCTTCTTCTGGTGACTTTGGGCCTCATTTGTTCTTCTTTCTCCAATTTCAATAATTGTGTCTTTAGAATCTTCATTTGGGAATGTTCTTCCTTCTTTAAATAGGCCTGATTGCAATATACGTTCCTCTTAGAACTGCCTTTGCTGCGTCCCACAGAAGTTGTGGCTTTGTGTTGTTGTTGTCATTAGTCTCCATATGTTCTTTGATTTCTGTTATGATTTGGTCGTTAACCCATTGATTCGTTAAGAGAATGTTGTTAAGTCTCCATGTATTTGTGAGCCTTTTTGATTTCTTTCTGAAATTTATTTCTAGTTTTATACCTTTGTGATCCGAGAAGTTTGTTGGTAGAATTTCAATATTTTTGAATTTACTGAGGTTCGTTTTGTGGCCTAGTATGTGGTCTATTCTGGAAAATGTTCCATGTGCTCTTGAGAAGAATGTGTATCCTGCTGCTTTTGGGTGCAGAGTTCTGTAGATATTTGTTAGGTCCATCTGTACTAGTGTGTTGTTCAGTGCCTCTGTGTCTTTACTTATCCTCTGACTGGTTGAGTTATCCTTTGGGTGAGTGGTGTGTTAAAGTCTCCTAAAATAATTGCATTGCTGTCTATTTCCTCCTTTAATTCTGTTAGTATTTGTTTCACATATGCTGACACTCCTGTGTTGGGTGCATATATGTTTATAATGGTTATATCTTCTTGTCGGACTGACCCCTTTATCATTATGTAATGTCCTTCTTTATCTCTTGCTACTTTCTTTGTTTTGAAGTCTATTTTATCTGATACAAGTACTGCAACACCTGCTTTTTTCTCTTTGTTTTTTGCTTGAAATATCTTTTTCCATCCCTTCACTTTTAGTCTGTGTATATCTTTGGGTTTGAGGTGAGTCTCTTGTAAGCTGCATATAGATGGGTCTTGCTTTTTTATCCACTCTGTTACTCTGTGTCTTTTGCTTGGTGCATTCAGTCCGTTTACATTTAGGGTGATTATTGATAGATATGTACTTATTGCCATTGCTGGCTTTAGATTCGTGGTTACCAAAGGTTGAAGGGTTGCTTCTTTACTATCTGAGCATCTAACTTAACTTTCTTATTAAGTTATTGTGAACGTCGTCTGATGTTTCTTTATCTCTCCTTTCCTATTCTTCCTCATCCTTTCTTTATATATTAGGTATTTTATTCTTTGCCTTCAGTTAGTATTTGGATGGTCTGCTTTCTTTGCTATGATTTTATTTTCTCTGGTGACATTATTTTAGCCTTAGGGGTGTTTCCCTCTAGAGCAGTCTGTTTAAGATATCCTGTAGTGGTGGTTTATGAGGTGCAAACTCTCTCAACTTTCTTTTGTCTTGAAATGTTTAATTCCTCTGTCATATTTAAATGATAACCGTGCTGGATACAATATTCTTGGTTCGAGGCCCTTCTGTTTCATTACGTTAAATATATCATGCCATTCTTTCTGGCCTGTACGGTTTCTGTTGAGAAGTCTGATGACAGTCTAATGGGTTTTCCTTTGTAGGTGATCTTTTTTCTCTCTCTAGCTGCCTTTAATACTCTGTCTTTATCTTTGATCTTTGCCATCTTAATTATTATGTGTCTTGGTGTTGTCTTCCTTAGGTCCCTTGTGTTGGGAGATCTGTGGGCTTCCGTGGATTGTGGGACTATTTCCTTCCCCAGCATGGGAAAGTTTTCGGCAATTATTTCTTCAAAGACACTTTCTATCCCTTTTTCTCTCTCTTCTTCCTCTGGTACTCCTATAATGCGAATATTGTTCCGTTTGGATTGGTCACATAGTTCTCTTAATATTCTTTCATTCTTAGAGATCCTTTTATGTCTCTCTGCCTCAGCTTCTTTGTATTCCTGTTCCCTGTCTTGTAATTCCTTGATCGTGTCTTGCATCTGATTCAATCAGCTGTTAAGCCCGTCGATGGCTTGTCTCATTTCTGCATCGTCTTTCCTCACTTCCCTCACTTCCTCCCTCAGCTCTTGCACATTTTTCTGTAGATCCGTCAGCATGGCTATGACTTTTATTCTGCATTCTTTTTCTGGAAGACTGTGCATGTCCATTCCTTCAGATTCTCTCTCTGAGGTGGTGTTTGTCTGAAGCTTTGTCTGTATCATATTCTTCTGTCTTCTCATGACTATAGAATTGGTTGTTGGTAGTTGTCACGTATGTCAGCTGGGCTCTTTATGACTTTAAAAAGGAAAGAAGAAAGGAGAGGAAAGAAAAGAAAAAAAAATTTTTTCATTCTACTACTAATAAAAAAGTAAAAAGAGGGAGAGAAGAAGGAAAAGAAAGGAAACAAAAAGGAAAAGCAGCAACACCTAAAAGAAAAAAAAAAAGCCCACCGGGGGTGGTTTCTGTGTGAATTCTGTAGGTGGCGCAGTTGCTCCACTATTCCAGAGCCGTTGTCACGTCACTCCACACGGCCCTTTAAAGGTGTGGCCCGGTTGTGAATGAATGGAAGGCTGTTGAGCTCTGTGGCAGTCCTAATTATGGCAACCCTTTCCCAGTCAACCGCCACGGGGTCCGACGCTTCCCAGGACTCACAGCCTACTGGGCTGAGTGTGCTGCTGCGATGAGGTTCTCTGCTGCGCTCCAGTCTCTTTAAGACCGCTGAAAAACAAAGTGCACTCTTTTCTCCTTTTTTTCTCTTCTCTCTTCTCCTTCCCTGAGCCATCGTGAGCAAGCCGGAATATTTCTGCTGAGACCATGCGCCCTCCGTCTCTCCAATCTCCGCCACACCGCGCTTTGTGCGCCCGCGTTCCCAAGGTCGGTTTGGAGCTGGTTATCTCATGGGCCTGCACTTCCACTCCCTCCCGGCTCTGAATCCTCTCCTCCCGCCCGGTGCGCTGGGGTGGGGGAGTGCTCAGGTTCTGCCGGGTCGCATTTCGCAATTCCGTTTCTTACCCGCCTCGCCCGCTGCCGAGTCTTCTCAAGTGTGTCTGCCCCGTGTGCACTTTCCTGTTTGTTCCAGTCTCTCTTTTAGGAACAGTTGCGTTTGCTGTGTTTTCGTGGATAAATATAATGTTGGGAGGAAAATTCTACCGCTATGTTCACGCCGCCATTTTCCAGGAACTCTCCGAAGGGGCTAGTTTAATCACCATAGTATTGCACATGTAATTGTAGATTAATGATACCAAAATAAATTGTAAAAAAATTTAAAAATTAAAAATAAATGGGCAGAAGACATAAATGGACACTTCTCCAAAGAAGAAATTCAGATGGCCAACAGGCACATGAAAAGATGCTTCACATCGCTAATCATCAGAGAAATGCAGATTAAAACCACAATGAGATATCACCTCACACCAGTGAGGATGGCCAACATCCAAAACACAAACAACAACAAATGTTGGCGAGGATGTGGAGAGAGGGGAACCCTCCTACATTGCTGGTGGGAATGCAAATTAGTTCAACCATTGTGGAAAGCAGTATGGAGGTTCCTCAAAAAACTCAAAATAGAAATACCATATGACCCAGGAATCCCACTCCTAGGAATTTACCCCAAGAATACAGCAGCCCAGTTTGAGAAAGACAGATGCACCCCTATGTTTATTGCAGCACTATTTACAATAGCCAAGAAATGGAAGCAACCTAAGTGCCCATCAGTAGATGAATGGATTAAGAAGATGTGGTACATATACACAATGGAATATTATTCAGCCATAAGAAAAAAACAAATCCTACCATTTGCAACAACATGGATGGAGCTGGAGGGTATTATGCTCAATGAAATAAGCCAGGCCGAAAAAGACAAGTACCAAATGATCTCACTCATATGTGGAGTATAATAACAAAGAAAAAAAAAAATGAAGGAACAAAACAGCAGCAGACTCACAGAACCCACGAATGGACTAACAGTTACCAAAGGGAAAGGGAATGGGGAGATGGGTGGGAAGGGAGAGATAAGAGGGTAAAAGGGGCATTACGATTGGCAGGCATAGGGTGGGGGAGCACGGGGGGGACTGTACAGCTCAGAGAAGACAAGTAGTGATTCTCATCTCACTACACTGATGGACAGTGACTGTAATAGGGTTGGTGTGGGGGACCTGATGAAGGGGGTAGTTTAATCATCACAATATTGCTCATGTAATTGTAGGTTAATGATACTAAAATAAAATAAATTGTAAAAAAAAAATAATAATAAATAAATAAATAAATAAATAAATGGGCAGAGGACATAAATGGACACTTCTCCAAAGAAGCAATTCAGATGGCCAACAGGCACACGAAAAGATGCTTCACATCGGTAATCATCAGAGAAATGCAAATTAAAACCACAATGAGATATCACCTCACACCAGTTAGGATGGCCAACATCCAAAACACAAACAACAACAAATGTTGGCGATGTTGGCGAAGATGTGGAGAAAAGGGAACCCTCCTACACTGCTGGTGGGAATGCAAATTAGTTCAACCATTGTGGAAAGCTTTATGGAGGTTCCTCAAAAAACTCAAAATAGAAATACCATTTGACCCAGGAATCCCACTCCCAGGAATTTACCCTAAGAATGCAGCAGCCCAGTTTAAAAAAGACAGATGCACCCCTATGTTTACTGCAGCACTATTTACAATAGCCAAGAAATGGAAGCAACCTAAGTGTCCATCAGTAGATGAATGGATTAAGAAGAAGTGATACATATACACAATGGAATATTATTCAGCCATAAGAAGAAAACAAATCCTACCATTTGAAACAACATGGATGGAGTTAGAGGGTATTATGCTTAGTAAATAAGCCAAGCGGAAAAAGAAAAATATCAAATGATCTCACTCATATGTGGAGTATAAGGAAAAAAACTGAAGGAACAAAACAGCAGCAAACTTAACAGAACTCAAGAACGGACTAGTAGTCACCAAAGGGAAAAGAAATGAGGAGGATGGGTGGGAAAGGAGGGACAAGGGGGAAAAAGGGGCAGTACGATTAGGAGATGTAATGTTGGGGGGTTGTGGGGAGGGCTGTACAAGTCAGAGAAGATAAGTAATGATTCTACAGCATCTCAGTACGGTGATGGACAGTGAGTGTAATGGGGTTGGTGGGGGTGACCTGATGAAGGGAGTAGTTTAATCACCATACTATTGCACATATAACTGTAGGTTAATGATACCAAAATAAATTACAAAGAAAAAAAGTGATTTTAGATTTTAACTCTTATTACAGAAGATGCACATTTCATAAAGGTACAACTGCCGTACATAGTGATTCCTCTCATGGATCTGGGCAAAGGTCATTGAAAATCTTCTGAAAAGGATTCACCCTTCTAGATGCTATTATAAGAATATTCAGGATTCCTGGTAAGACGACAAAATGTCAACATTTACAGGACTTGGAAGAAGCTGTGCCCAACCTTTGCAAATGACCTCAAGTGGTTCAAGACTGCAGGGGAGGAAGTAACTATACACGTGGTGCAAACTACAAGGACCTAGGACTCCAAGTAAGGCCTCAAGAGGGGACTGGATCCCTAGAATCTCGGCATGAACTTAATGGATAAGGAGTTGCTTTTTATGCATGAACAATGTGGTTTCTTGGGATGGAATCTACCACTGGTGCAGATGTTGTCAGGATTGTTGAAATGACAGGGAAGGATTTAGAATAGTATATAAACTTAGATGAAAAATAGCAGCAAGGTTTCACACACTGACTACTAGCTTGAACGTTCTACTGTGGTAAAACGCTATCAAACTGCATCCCGTGCTACAGAGAAATCGTTTGTGAAATAGAAAATGGGACATAATAAAGATCAGAAAATAATAAAATACAGAAATTGGGAAGGAGATTAGGGATGGCGGCGTGAGAGGTGAAACAGAGGCTGCCTCATAAAACCGCATATAATACAAAAATATAATTAATACTACTAATCCTGAAAGAGCAACAGGAAAGAGGGGTGCGCCAGACTGCATACACCTGGAGACAAGAGCTGACCTCACAGAACAGGGTAATGTACTAAAGCTGTGGCCCGGCAGGACCCAAGCCTTTCCCCCACCCCAGCTCACAGGCAGGAGGAAGAGAATTGGAGCAGGGAGGGAGTGGAGACCTGGGACTGCTGAATACCTAACTCCGGAGAGCTGCTCTGGGAGCACAAACCTACATTTCATGGTGCTTGCATGGTACGCTCATAATTAGGGGGTTGGAAAGCTAAGACAGGCAGAAATCCTGGAGAGACTGAGATTCCAGCTGCTTGTGGAAAGCAGGGATCCATATCTGGCTGCTCTGGGACAAAAGAAAGACAGTCAGTCTGGGAGACTTCCTAACAAGGAAGCCCTTAGCAAGAGGGCTGATAAAGGGGCAAGGATTGCACAGAGCTTACTCCTTGGGAGAAAGGACAGATAGACAAAATTGTCCAGGTGCACTTTGCCCGGCAGGTTCGGAGCTTCCACGATCTTCAGTTGCTCAGCTCTCTGGCTGCCTACACAACTCCAAGGACCTCCTCCATGATAGGCAGCCTACTGTGCATTTCTCCTGGCCAGTCCCACCTGGCTTGCAAACGGGCAAACCCTATCCTGGCGTTAGGCCAGCCAGAGGGAAGATCTGTCTACAGCAACTACAAACGCAAAGCATAGAGGCTTATACCTGTGTGCTCGGCCCACTGGGTCAGGCAGTGAAGACAGGCATAGCAGCCGGAAAGCAGGAAAACAGGTCTTTCTTCCCCCAAGGTCACCAATACCACTCCCCTGCGACACCGAACATTGCTTGAGGGGCTGAGGCGCTCCAAAGGGTAGAGCTTCTGGGCACTAGAAGGCACTATATGCAAATATAAAATGCCAAAGGAACCTGGTTCAGAGTAAAATTATTAATAGAATTCCTGAGAAAGATTTAAATGATATGGATCTCATGACTCTCCCTGAAAGGGAGTTCAAAATAAAAATCATTAACATGCTCATGGAGGTACGGAAAAATATTCAAGAACTCAGGAATGAACTCCAGTTGGACATCCAATCGTTGAAGAGCACAATGGAGGATATTAAAAGTAGAGTGGATAAGGTGGAGGAGACCGTAAATGAAATAGAAAATAGAGAAGAGGAATACAAAGAAGCTGAAGCACACAGAGAAAAAAGGATCTCTAAGAATGAAAAAATATGGAGAGAACTCTGTGACCAATCCAAACGGAACAATATTTGCATTATAGGGGTACCAGAAGAAGAAGAGAGAGAAAAAGGGATAGTAAGTGTTCTTGAGGAGGTAATTGCTGAAAACTTCCCCCAATCTGGGGTACGAGATAGTCTTTCAGGCCATGGAGTTGCACAGATCTCCCAATACAAGGGACCCAAGGAGGACAACACCAAGACATACAGTAATTAAAATAGCAATGAAAACCAATAAGGACAGACTATTAAAAGCAGCCAGAGAGAGAAATAAGATCGCATACAAAGGAAACCCCACCATGCTATCATCAGACTTCTCAACAGAAACCTTACAGGCCAGAAGGGAGTGGAATGATGTATTTAATGCAATGAAGCAGAAGGACCTTGAACCATGATCACTTTATCCAGCAAGATTATCATTTAAATTTGAAGGAGGGATTAAATAAACAATACCCAGGTAAGCAAAAGCTGAGAGAATTTACCCCCCACAAACCATCTCTACAGTGTATTTTGGAGGGACTACTGTAGATGGAAGTGTTTCTACGGTTTAATAGCTGTCACCAGATGTAATAAAACCACAGTAAAGAAAATAGACAGGTAATTACTAAGCAAATGCAAAATTAAATTAACTACCCCCAAAGAAAATCAAGGGATAGACAAAGAGTCCAGAATATGATACCTAATATATAAAGAGAGGAGGAGGAAGGAAAAGAATATTGCAATACAGGCCCAACTCAGGAAAGAATAACAATCCCATATGAACAGTCTAAACTCACAATTAACAAAACTAGAAAAAGAAGTCCAAATGAGACCTAAAGTCAGTAGAAGTAGGGACATAATAAAGATTAGAGCAGAAATAAATAAAATCGAGAATAATAAATCAAAGAAAGGATCAAGGAAAGCAAGAGCTTGCTTTTGAGAAAATAAACAAAATAGATAAACCCCTAGCCAGACTTATCAAGAAAAAAAAAGAGTATATTCACATAAACAGAATCAGAAATGAGAAAGAAAAATCATGATGGACACCACAGAAATACAAAGATTAGAGAATATTATTAAAAATTACATGCTAACGAACTGGATAACCTAGAAGAAATGGACAATTTTATACAAAATTACAACCTTCCAAAGCTGAATGTGGAGAGCGGCGGGGACAGAAGAAGCAAGAGTCCAGGACAGGACTGAGTGTGTTTTTGTGCCTAGTCTCCATCTAGGGCCTGAACCGGGTCTGACTCTGAAAGTAACCTTGAAAAGTTTCCTAATTTCCAGGAACAAGTATCTCAGGAATGCAGGGAGGTCTTATCTCAAGACCAGCCACCTGGAACAGATGCACCCAGGCCTATGTGACCTAAGTATTGGATTAATGTCTGATTGTATTGATCTGTGGGCAATACTTAAGTGATTGGATTGAGGTCCTTGAAAAGGGTGTGTGAATCTAATCTGTAGGCAATACATGTGTATATAAGCCATGCCAGAATAAAGCTTCTTTGCATTCTGCACCAGACAGTTTGGCCTCCTGTTGTCTTGTATATACAGCCCGACGCCCCCACTCAGGAACTGTTCGATTCCTGCCAGCAGGCCCCGGCAGCTGGCCCAAAAAGAAACAGAAAATCTGAACAGACCAATTACCAGCAATGTAATTGAACTGGCAATCAAAAACCTACCTAAGAACAAAATCCCTGCATCAGATGTCTTCACCACTGAATTTTATCAAACACTTAGTGAAGACCTAATAATACCCATCCTCCTTAAAATTTTCCAAAAAATAGAAGAGGAGGGAATACTTCCAAACTCATTGTATGAAACCAGCATCACTCTAATAACAAAACCAGGCAAAGACACCACAAAAAAAGAAAATTACAGACCAATATCCCCGATGAACATAGATGCAAAAATACTCAACAAAATATTAGAAAACCGAATTCAAAAATACATCAAGAGGATCATGCACCATGATCAAGTGAGATTCATCCCAGGGATGCAAGGATGGTACAACATTCGAAAATCCATCAACATCATCTACCACATCAATAAAAAGAAGAACAAAAACCACATGATCATCTCCATAGATGCTGAAAAAGCATTTGACAAAATTCAGCATCCATTCATGATAAAAACCCTCAACAAAATGGGTATAGAGGGCAAGTACGTCAACATAATAAAGGCCATATATGACAAACCCACAGCCTACATTATACTTAACAGCGAGAATCTGAAAGCTTTTTCTTTAAGATCGGGAACAAGACAAGGATGCCCACTCTCCCCACTTCTATTCAACATAGTACTGGAGGTCCTACCATAGCAATCAGACAACACAAAGAAATAAAAGTCCTCCAAATTGGCAAGGAAGAAATTAAACTGTCTCCATTTCCAGACGACATGATATTGTACATAAGAAACCCTAAAGAATCCACTCCAAAACTACTAGATCTAATATTAGAATTCAGCAAAGTTGCGGGATACAAAATTAATACACAGAAATCTGTGGCATTCCTATATATAACAATGAACTAGCAGAGAGAGAATTCAGGAAAACAATTCCCTTCAGAGTTGCATCAAAAAGAATAAAATACATAGGAATAAACCTAACCAAGGAAGTGAAAGACCTATACTCTGAAAACTACAAGACACTCATGAGAGAAATTAAAGAAGATACCAATAAATGGAAACACATCCCGTGCTCATGAATAGCAAGAATTACTATTGTCAAAATGGCCATCCTGGCTAAAGCAATCTACAGATTCAATGCAGTTCCTATAAAAATACCAACAGCATTCTTCAATGAAACCAGGAAACCAATTCCATTTGCAACTACATCAAAAAGAATAAAATACCTAAGATTCCCCTTAACCAAGGAGATGAAACAGCTGTACTCTAAAAACTGTAAGACACTCAAGAAAGAAATTGAAGAGGCACCAATAAATGGAAATCTACCCTGTGCTCCCGGATAGGAAGAATTAATATTGTGAAAATGGCCATCCGGCCCAAAGCAATTTACAGGTTCAATGCAATCCCTATGGAAACACCAATGGCATTTTTCAGTGAACCACAGAAGACCCCAAAGAGCCAAAGCAATCTTGAGAAAGAAGAACAACGAATGGTGAAAATGGGGACATCATGCTCTGTGACTTCAAGCCACAGTACACAAAACCCTGTGGTACTGGCACAGAACGCGCCCATAGGCCAATGGAACAGAACGGAGAGCCCATAAATAAAGCACGTACGTTTCGTCAATTAATATATGACAAAGGAACCACAAATATACAATGGGGAAAAGGCAGGTTCTTCAACAAGCGGTGCTGGGAAACTGGACAGCAACATGCAAGTGAACGAAACTGGATTATACTTTCACTGCATGCAGAACAGTAAACTCTAAATGGATTAGAGACCTAACTCTAAGACAGGGAACCATGACACCCTCAGAAGAAAACACAGGAAAAGTCTCATATTTATTGTTGCATTACTTAAAATAGGCAGTTTAGGGACTTCCGGGAAGATGGCGACGTAAGCCGACTAGCAGAAAAATTCCTCCCAACATTATATTTATTCACGAAAATACAGCAAATACAACTATCCCTAAAAGAGAGACCAGAATACACAGGAAAGTGCACAGTGTACAGAGCTCTAGCGGTCAGACACTCCAGAGAGAGGACTCGGCACCCAGCCAGGCGGGACTGAGCCGCGACCCAGCGAGACCAGAGCGCATCTCACCCCAGCACTCCAGCGGAAGTCCCGGCAAGGCGGGTAAGGTATGGAGCCACAACCCCGGCGGGACCGACTGCTCCTCCACCCCAGAGCTCCGGCGGTCAGACACTCCAGAGAGAGGACTCGGCACCCGGCGAGGCGGGACGGAGCCACGACCCAGCAAGACCAGAGCGCTCCTCCACCCCAGCACTCCGGCAGGAGTCCCGGCAAGGCAGGTAAGGTAGAAGCCGCGACCCCGGCGGGACCGAGCGCTCCTCTCCCCCAGCGCTCCAGCGGGAGGAGAGGATTCAGAGCCGGGAGGGAGTGGAAGTCTGCGCCACGAGCACCGAGACACAGCCTGCAGTGTAGCGGAGATTGGAGAGACAGAAGTCACAGGGTCCCAGCCCTGAACGTGCAAGTTGCCGGCGGCAGGCTCCGGGAAGGAAAAAGAAGGGGAAAAAAAAAAAAGGGAAGAAAAGCGCGCGCTCTTCCTCAGCGGTCGTAAAGAGACAGGAGCTCAGTAGAGGGGCCGGATAGTCCCGCAAGCTGAGCCCAGCACGCTGGGAATCCTGGGGAGCTTTGGATCCCTCAGCTGGCGACTGGGAAAGGGTGGCTGCTATTAAGATGCCCCCAGAGATCAACAGCTTCTCATTCGTTCCCAACCCAGCCAGAGCTATAAAGGGCCTTGCGGAGCAGTGCAGCATGGCTCTGGAATAGTGGAGCAACAGCGCCACCTACAGCATTCACACAGAACCCACTCCAAGGGGCTTTTTTCTTTTTTTTCTTTTGCGTTATTGTTTTTTCTCCCATTTCTTTTCCTTTTTTTTCTTTCCCTCTCGTTCAACAGCCTCCCATTCACTCTCACCCCGGCCACAGCTTTAAACGGCAGTGTGGAGCAACATGGCCACGGCTCTGGAATAGTGGAGCAATAGCGCCACCAAGACCATTCACACAGAAACCACCCCTGCTGGGCGTTTTGGTGTTTTATGTTTTGTTTTGTTTTGTTTTTGTTGTTGTTGTTTTTTTTCTTTTACGTGTTGCTGCTTTTTCTTTTTCTTTCTTTTCTTTTCCTTTTTCTCTCTCTCTTTTTACTTTTTTTATTAGTAGAAGTATTTTTTTTCTTCTCTGTTTTCTTTTGTTTCTTTTCTCTCCTCTCTTCTCTTTCCTTTTAAAGTCATAAAGAGCACAGCGGACATACGTGACAACTACCAACAACTAATTCTATAGTCATGAGAAGACAGAAGAATATGATACAGACAAAGCTTCAGACAAACACCACCCCAGAGAGAGAATCTGAAGGAATGGACATGCATAGTCTTCCAGAAAAAGAATTCAGAATAAAAGTCATAGCCATGCTGACGGATCTACAGAAAAATGTGCAAGAGCTGAGGGAGGAAGTGAGGGAAGTGAGGAAAGACAATGCAGAAATGAGACAAGCCATTGACGGGCTCAACAGCAGATTGAATCAGGTTCAAGACATGATCAAGGAATTGCAAGACAGGGACCAGGAATACAAAGAAGCTGAGGCAGAGAGAGATAAAAGGATCTCTAAGAAAGAAAGAATATTAAGAGAACTATGTGACCAATCCAAACGGAACAATATTCGCATAATAGGAGTACCAGGGGAAGAAGAGAGAGAAAAAGGGATAGAAAGTGTTGTTGAAGAAATAATTGCTGAAAACTTTCCCACGCTGGGGAAGGAAATAGTCTCACAGTCCACGGAAGCCCACAGATCTCCCAAAACAAGGGACCCAAGGAAGACAACACAAAGACACATAATAATCAAGATGGCAAAGATCAAAGACAAGGACAGAGTATTAAAGGCAGCTAGAGAGAGAAAAAAGATCACCTACAAAGGAAAACCCATTAGACTGTCATCAGACTTCTCAACAGAAACATTACAGGCCAGAAGAGAATGGCATGATATATTTAACGTAATGAAACAGAAGGGCCCGAACCAAGAATATTGTATCCAGCACGATTAGCATTTAAATATGACGGAGGGATTAAACAACTTCAAGACAAAAGAAAGTTGAGAGAGTTTGCCTCTCATAAATCACCACTACAGGATATCTTAAACGGACTGCTCTAGAGGGAAATACCCCTAAGGCTAAAAAGATGTCACCAGAGAAAATAAAATCATAGCAAAGAAAGCAGACCATCCAAATACTAACTGAAGGCAAAGAATAAAATACCTAATATATAAAGAAAGGATGAGGAAGAATAGGAAAGGAGAGATAAAGAAACATCAGACGACGTTCACAATAACTTAACAAGAAAGTTAAGTTAGATGCTCAGATAGTAAAGAAGCAACCCTTCAACCTTTGGTAACCACGAATCTAGAGCCTGCAATGGCAATAAGTACATATCTATCAATAATCACCCTCAATGTAAACGGACTGAATGCACCAAGCAAAAGACACAGAGTAACAGAGTGGATAAAAAAGCAAGACCCATCTATATGCTGCTTACAAGAGACTCACTTCAAACCCAAAGATATACACAGACTAAAAGTGAAGGGATGGAAAAAAATATTTCAAGCAAACAAAAAGAGAAAAAAGCAAGTGTTGCAGTACTTTTATCAGATAAAATAGACTTCAAAACGAAGAAAGTAGCAAGAGATGAAGACGGACATTACATAATGATAAAGGGGTCAGTCCAACAAGATATAACCATTATAAATATATATGCACCCAACACAGGAGCATCAGCATATGTGAAACAAATACTAACAGAAGTGAAGGAGGAAATGGACAGCAGTGCAATTATTCTAGGAGACTTTAACACGCCACTCACTCCAAAGGATAGATCAACCAGGCAGAGGATAAGTAAAGACACAGAGGGACTGAACAACACACTAGAACAGATGGACCTAACAGATGTCTACAGAACTCTGCACCCAAAAGCAGCAGGATACACATTCTTCTCAAGTGCACATGGAACATTTTCCAGAATAGACCACATACTAGGCCACAAAAAGAACCTCAGTAAATTCAAAAATATTGAAATCCTACCAACAAACTTCTCAGATCACAAAGGTATAAAACTAGAAATAAATTTCAGAAAGAAATCAAAAAGGCTCACAAATACATGGAGACTTAACAACATTCTCCTAATGAATCAATGGGTTAATGACCAAATCAAAACAGAAATCAAAGAATATATGGAGACTAATGACAACAACAACAAAAAGCCACAACTTCTGTGGGATGCAGCGAAGGCAGTCTTAAGAGGAAAGTACATTGCAATCCAGGCCCATTTAAAGAAGGAAGAACATTCCCAAATGAACAGTCTAAGGACACAATTACTGAAATTGGAAAAAGAAGAACAAATGAGGCCGAAAGTCACAAGAAGGAGAGACATAATAAAGATCAGAGAAGAAATAAATAAAATTGAGAAGAATAAAACAATAGAAAAAATCAATGAAACCAAAAGCTGGTTCTTTGAAAAAAATAAACAAAATATAAACCCCTAGCCAGACTCATTAAGAGAAAAAGAGAATTTACACAGATAAACAGAATCACAAATGAGAAAGGAAAAATAACGACGGACCCCACAGAAATACAAAGAATTGTAAGAGAATATTACGAGCATCTATATTCTAACAAGATGGAAAACCTAGAAGAAATGGACAACTTCTTAGAATAATACAGCATTCCAAGACTCACCAAGCAGGAAAGAGAAAAACTAAACAGACCAATCACCAGCAACGAAATTGAATTGGTAATCAAAAAACTACCCAAGAACAAAAGCCCCGGACCTGATGGATTCACCTCTGAATTCTACCAGACATATAGAGAAGAAATAACACCCATTCTCCTTAAAGTTTTCCAAAAAATAGAAGAGGAGGGAATATTCCCAAACTCTTTCTATGAAGCCAGCATGACTGTAATACCAAAACGGGGCAAAGACCTCACTAAAAAAGAAAATTAGAGACCAATATCCCTGATGAACGTAGATGCAAAAATACTCAACAAGATATTAGCAAACCGAATTCAAAAATACATCAAGAGGATCATACACCATGATCAAGTGGGATTCATCCCAGGGATGCAAGGATGGTATAACATTCGAAAATCCATCAACATCATCCATCACATCAATAAAAAGAAGAACAAAAACCACATGATCATCTCCATAGATGCTGAAAAACCATTTGACAAAATTCAGCATCCATTTTTGATTAAAACTCTCAACAGAATGGGTATAGATGGCAAGTACCTCAACATCATAAAGGCTATATATGACAAACCCACAGCTAGCATCATACTTAATAGCGAGAAGCTGAAAGCTTTTCATCTGAGATCGGAAACAAGACAGGGGTGCCCACTCTCTCCACTGTTATTCAACATAGTCCTGGGAGTCCTAGCCACGGCAATCAGACAAAACAAAGACATACAAGGCACCCAGATTGGTAAAGAAGAAGTCAAATTCTCACTATTTGCAGATGACCTGATACTGTATATAAAAAATCCTAAAGATTCCACTCGAAAACTACTAGAACTAGTATCTGAATTCAGCAAAGTTGCAGGATATAAAATTAACACATCTGTTGCTTTCCTATACACTAATGATGAGCTAACAGAAAGAGAAATCAGAAAAACAATTCCATTCACAATTAAACCTAAAAGAATAAAATACCTAGGAATAAACCTAACGAAGGAAGTGAAAGACCTGTACTCTGAAAACCACAAGACACTCCGAGGAGAAATTAAGGAAGACACTAACAAATGGAAATGCATCCCATGCTCTTGGCTAGGAAGAATAAATACTGTCAAAATGGCAATACAACCTAAAGCAATCTACAGATTCAACGCAATCCCTATCAAACTACCAACAGCTTTCTTCAATGAACTGGAACAAATAATTCTAAAATTCATATGGAACCAGAAAAGACCCCGAATAGCCAAAACAATACTGAGAAGGAGGAATCAAACAGGGGGAATTACACTCCCTGACTTCAAGCTCTACTACAAAGCCACAGTAATCAAGACAATTTGGTACTGGCACAAAAACAGACCCACAGACCAGTGGAACAGAATAGAAAATCCAAATATTAACCCAAACACCTACAGTCAATTAATATTTGATAAAGGAGCCCTGGATATACAATGGGGAGAGGACAGCCTCTTCAGCAGCTGGTGTTGGAAAAACTGGACAGCTACATGTAAGAGAATGAAACTGGACTACTGTCTAACGCCATACACAAAGGTAAACTCAAGGTGGATGAAAGACCTGAATGTAAATCATGAAACCATAAAACTCTTAGAAAAAAACATAGGCAAAAAACTCTTGGACATAAACATGAGTGACTTCTTCATGAACATATCCCCCCGGGCAAGGGAAACAAAACCAAGAATGAACAAATGGGACTATATCAAGTTGAAAAGCTTCTGTACAGCAAAGGACACCATCAGTTGAACAAAAAGACATCCTACAATATGGGAAAATATATTCATAAATGATGTATCTGATAAGGGGTTGACATCCAAAATATACAAAGAACTCACGCACCTTAACAAA